>CM038792.1:294048731-294420201 GCA_021764765.1 Vicia sativa
ACCTCAAATGGGTACAAGCTCGAGCTCAAAACCTCATGATGCCTTTCACGCCTATTTTACCCGTAATTATGGAACCTGTGGCTATAGGTGACGAATCCTATGCAGTTCACCATCCCGACATGCCTACTGATTTTGAAGGCTTGAAGAGATCCTGGATTCAGCTTAAAGAAGAAAGGGATACCTTTGAAGCTCAATGCTATGCAAGCGAGAAGAAAGTGCTAGAGTTGACCAAGCTACTTCACGAGGAGCGAAGCATCAACGCCTACCTCGGCACCAAGAGGAAGCGCCCATGGGAGACTTAGAGCTTTAGGATTTTTATGTTTTTCTTTTATTGTTTTGAACTATCTTTTGTACTTAAAAAGAAAAAGAATAAAAAGAGAACTAATAAATGTTTGTTCATTGCTTGTTTAACAAATTTAAATCTCTAAGGTCCTTGAAAACATTGCATTGCATTCGCATAAACATTGCATATCATAGCATAACATTGCATCACAGGTACATTGAAGATTGGTTTTCTCATTTGCTCGCTATTTATTTTAGCGTAAATGGCTCTTGAACGACTATCAAAGATCTCCGTGTTCGTAATGCTGGCCAAAGAATGTTCACCGCTTGGTCCAAGGCCAAGAAGATCTGAAGAAGCTCATCAACAACTCAACATGGGCAGACGTTATAAGGGTGGTCCAAAAGTGGTCAGCCGGATAGAGCTCTCTGAAGGAAGTGTCAAGAATGAGGGGAGTGTCAAGGGTGATGGCGAAGGCAGCAGATGAGCCCGAAAAGACTATGATGATGGCCAATACTGATGAAGATGACAAGTACAAGCAACTTGAAGACCGTCTGAATGTTGTGGAAAACCTGAAGATGTCTGGGCTGAATTTTGATGATCTGAGTCTTGTCCCGGGTGTGGTGATTCCTCCCAAGTTCAAAGTTCCTACTTTTGCCAAGTATGATGGCATTTCTTGTCCAAGTCGCATTTGAAGTCCTATGTCCGTAAAATCAATCCCACACCGATGACAAAAGTTGTGGATGCATTATTTTCAAGAGAGTTTGTCCGAACTCGCTTGAATGGTATTATCACCAGAGAATGACCGATCCGATTGGAGTGACTTAGCGATGCTTTCACAAACAAGATGAGTATAATGTGAATTGACACCCACCGCATGCAACTACAGAGCATGACTATGGGTCGTGATGAGAAGTTCAAAGAGTATGCCTTAAATGGAGAGATCTAGCAGTGCGAGTTCAACCACCCTTGTCCAATAGGGAGTTGGTTGATATGTTTATGGGAACACCGACAGCCCATTTTTCAATCATCCGATTGAAACTCTTCACCGATTCACCGAAATGATATTGACAAAGAGCGATTGAAGTCGGTATCAAGAGTGGAAGATTCATGTGGAGTCATCATCAAATGTCACAAGAGATCTTTGGTGGTAAGAAAGAAGTTAATGTTGTGTATGGTCGAAAAGCCGAGCCAAGACCGACCGCCAACTGTGGGGGCCAGATCTCCAATCCTACATCAAGACAACCTCAACTTCAATGTAGCCGTAACGCCACGAAGACAAGCATTTAAGATCAACATGCCATTGTCGCAAGCCTTGCAACACATGTTGAAAGCGTAGCTGATGACTTTGAAGGATCCTCCTCCGAGATACAATCCTAATGCTAAGTGTGCTTACCATTCCAACAGCCTGTGGCATAATAATCGATGATTGTTGGGCTCAAGAACAAAATTCAAGATATGATTGAAGCTAAGCATTGAGTTTGATCCTCGTTGAGACTAATGTGATCAACGCACCTATGCCTAACCATGACAAGAGTTCCAATGTCATTGGGAGGATACTTATGTTTTCAACATAGATGACTTGACCATTCCCCGATGATCAAGAAGAAGAATTTGTGCAAGTGTCAATCCGTGATGCCCGAGAATTGTCGTTGGTGCCCATCTGCACTTGATGGTTGTGCTTGGTTGAGAAGGCGTGTTCAGTTCATGATGGATAACCGTGAGATACTATTTCTGAAACCACCTGTGCAGAAGCTGTGTGAAGATATGTCTAAACTGAAGATCGATAATGCGAGTGAAATAGCACGATCTGTGTGGGATACCTTGGGGCAGCCAAGTGGAAAGTACGATTACACGGTGAAGTATACTGTTCCTGAGAGCTACAAAATTCCTATTGAAGATGTTAAGGTAACTAGATGGGGTGACGATTTCCCAGAAGACTATGCCGGTGTTAACACTATAAGGATTTCCTCTGCTGATTCTGTGCCTAGAGTGGCACCTCTCATCATTACTTCTCCTAGACCAGTCCTGTATTCCTCTGACAAGGCTATCCCTTGGAGTTATGGAGCTGATGTTTACTATCATGGCGTCAAGCAAGACCCTCTGACCATCGAAGATCTTACAATTGAAGCTACCATTCCTGACATTGACAACATCACCGGATCAAGTAAGGTGACCAGAACCGGAAGAGTGTTCTCTCCAGATATCTCTCCTCCAAAGATATCAGACTCAAAGATTCCAAATTATTCAACCCATTCCCAAGCTAGAGGGAAGGAACCAAAGGACTCATCCCGTCACCAAGTACCAAAGGAAGTTATCAAGACACCTCCAAACAAGAAATGGAGGAAATTTCAAGATTATCAAGAAGAATGACTACAATGTTGTGGAACAATGGGACAGACTGCCTAAGATCTCCATGCTTGCTCGCTTGTGCTCGAGGCTCATGCTAACGCCTTGGTGAAGTTTTTGAAGAACGCACACGCATCGCAAGACACTACCACCGACCAATTTGAAGTTTGTATTGCTAGCCGGCCGCCAACAACGGCCTAGGCTTCTCCGATGTCGATCCGACTCGCCGGAAGAAACACAACAAAGCCTTGCACATCTCTCGTTGAATGCAAGGGCATTACATTGTCTCATGTTTTGGTAGATACCGCTCGCTCGAATATCCTTCCAAGACCGCTTTTGATCGGCTTGATGTCAAGGGTTGGTTCTCGAGACCCAAGGACATTATTGTAAGAGCTTTTGATGGTACTAAATGAACAAGATTGAGAGCTCATTCTCTCAAAAGTCGATTCCCGCACTTTTGACTCCACTTTTGTCATGGACATCCGTCCAACTTACTCTTGCCTACTTGGACGCCTCGATACATGGGGCATGCGCCGTTACCTCTACCTTGCATCGGGTCAAGTACCAAAGGAAAGGGAAGGTTGTTACAAGATATGGTGAAGAAGAATATATGGTCACCATCTACAATCGCTCCGCTATCTCGAGGTGGAAGGCGAATTTTGAGACTCCCCGCAAGCTTTTGAGACAATCCCCAGTCATGCCTCGCGACTCTCCCTCACTCCTAAAGTTACACAAGTTCCGCCTAGGATGGCCTCACCGAAAGATGCTCAAGCTGCTGTTGAAGAAGGAAGTAGTACTATTTGGGGACAGCTCCCTGATCTTCCTTTCAAATCTGACAAGACTGGTTTAGGCTTCACCATCAAGGGTCAGAAGATGATACGCCGCGAACGTGCTGGCCAACTTCCTTTCCGCATCAGTCAGAGTGGAATCTATGCTATAGAAGACGACGACAGTGACTTCGACATCAGCAAGTGGATCTTCCCAACTCCCAACAATGGACTTAGCAATTGGAAGACTGAAGACGTCAAACCAATCTCCTTTAGACAGGAGTAATTACTCTTGTTTTGTTTTGCTTTTCGTATTTTCTATGTTTGGAACAATAAACTCTAAAGCCTAGTGCCTTGCCCGGGGCATCATGGCTCGTTTGTGAGGGTTATTATCCGTCATTTGCATATTTTCATTCAATAAAACCGCTGGACTTTTGCATTCAATTGTTGTTTTCTTTTACTTTATCACCCCTTCAAAAAGCTATGTGTTTCTTACACACACCCACGTGATACACTGCAGAATCACTCCGAATCTCGTTGATAACAGCTATGCTATTGCTAAATATGACTTCAATAATCCGATCTACCAAGTCGAAGACGAAGGTGAGGAAGATTGTGAAGTTCCGTGAGAAGTTGTCGATCGCTACAGAAGAAGAGCGAGTTATACAACCACACAAAGAGCAAGTCGAGGTTGTGAATTTGGTTACCGACGAAGATGTAAAAGAGATCAAGATAGAGCGGTCTTGAGAACAAGTGTTAAAGAAAGTTTGTCTGATGCTACGAGACTATATTGAGGTTTTTCTTGGTCATATGAAGACATGCCAGTTTGACATTGATATTGTGGTACACCGATTGCCGACAAAAGAAGGTTTTCCTAGTGAAATGTAGGTCTGATGCGCCCCGAGATGTCGAGAAAATCAAAGTCAAGTTATGAAGCGCTCAACGCAGTTTCTTAGTCACACTTCCTATCCACAATGGTTGCAATGTGGTACCCGACCTAAGAAGGATGGTAAGGTACGAATGTGTGGATTACGTAGATTTGAACAAAGCGAGTACGAAAGACGATTTTCCACTTCCTCATATTGATGTTCGTTGACAACACCGCCAAAGATAAGGTTTTCTCCTTTATGGATGGTTTCTCCTACAATCGATCAAAATGGCTCCTCAAGACATGGAGAAGACTACTTTGTTACACAGGGGCACTTTCTCACAAAGTTATGCCGCTCGGATCGAGGAACGCGGGCGCCACTTATCAGCGTGATATGGTGATGTTATTTCATGACATGATTCATCACGAGATAGAGGTCTACGTCGACGACATGATAGCTCGATCACAGACAGAAGAAGAACATCTCGATCATTTGTGGAAACTATTTGAAAGATTGAAGAAGTACAGACTGAGACTTAATCCTAACAAGTGTACCTTTGGAGTCAGATCCGGAAAACTCCTAGGGTTTGTTGTCAGTGGTAAAGGTATTGAGGTTGATCCTGCGAAGGTTAAAGCTATTCAAGAAATGCCAGCTCCCCGCACCGAGAAGGAAGTTAGAGGTTTCTTGGGCCGATTGAACTACATTGCCAGATTCATTGCACATCTAACTGCTACTTGTGAGCCAATATTCAAGTTACTGAAGAAAGATCAAGTGGTAGAATGGAACGACGATTGCCAGATCGCTTTTGACAAAATCCAGGAGTACCTACAAAATCCTCCTATCCTGATGCCGCCAAGGAAGACCTCTTATCATGTACTTGATGTTGTTAGAGAACTCAATGGGTGTGTGTTGGAGCAACATGACGAGTCTGGTCGAAAAGAGCATGCAATATACTACCTTAGCAAAATTTTACCGATCGTGAAACAAGATACTCACAATGAGAAAACTTGCAACGCTTTTGTTTGGGCTGCTCACGACTAAGAAAGTATATGTTGACTCACACTACCTTGTTGATTTCAAGATGGATCCGATAAAATACATATTTGAGAAACCAGCCTCTCCTGAAGAATAGCAAGATGGCAAATGATCTTGACCGAATACGACATCCAAAGACACTTCTCGTAAAGCGATCAAAGGAAGTGTAGTAGCCGATCATTTGGCTCATCGTCAGATGACTATCACCTATGCACGAATTTCCGCATGAAGATGTTTTGCTAGTTACAGATTAGAAGAACTGTGCCCGCATTTAAGGACCTAAACAAGGATCCCGATGGACCATGGTCTTTGGTGGAGCCTCAAACGCACTTGGCAATGGCATTGGCGCCATCATTACAACCCCTACAGGCGAACATACTCCTTTCACCGCCAGATTATGTTTCAGTTGCACCAACAACATGGCCGAATATGAAGCGTGCATCATGGGTATTAAAGCTGCTATTGACTTAAGAATCAAGTTCTTGCAAGTGTAGGAGACTCCACTTTGGTGATCACCAAATTATAGTGGGATACAAGCATCCGAATCTTATTCCATATCGAGAGCATGTTTTAAGTTTGATTTCCTACTTCGGAAAGATCACTTTCAACCATATTCCACGAGAAGAGAATCAGTTGGCAGATGCATTGGCTACTATGTCATCTATGTTCAAGGTCAGATGGGACAACGAGGCTCCCCAGATCATCATTGAAAAGTTTGACGAACCAGCATATTGTTGTGAGCTTGATACAAAAGAGAAACCTTGGTACTATGACGTGAAGAGGTATCTTGAGACTCAGGAATATCCCGCAGGGGCATCTGTCAACGATAAGAAGTTCTTGAGAAGATTTGCTTCCAAATTCTTCCTCAAGAACGCATCTTATACAAGCGCAATCACGACTTGTGCTTATCTGTGTGTAGACCGGAAAATGCAGAACGTATTATGGAAGAGTTACACTAAGATTTGGCACCCACTCCAAAGGGTCATACGATGGCTAAAAAGATTTTGAGAACAAAGTTACTATTGGTCCACCATGGAAGTCGATTGTCACCGCTTATGCTCGATCTTGTCACAAATGCCGATTTATGCAGAAAGTGCACGCACTCCAATGTTCTAACAGCCTTAGCCTTTTGATGTGGGCATTGACATGATCGGAGAAATTAAGCCCACGCCCAACGGCCATCGCTTCATCCTTGTGGCAATTGATTACTTCACCAAGTGGGTAGAGGCACCTGCTCGCATTTGTTACCAAGAATGTGTGGATCGATTCATCAAACATAATCTTATCTCGTCATGGCACTCCCGAAAGGATTATCACGATAACGGCTCTAATCTTAACAATAAGATGATCACCGAACTCGCCAGCTCAAGATCAAGCATCACAATTCTTCTCCTATCGGCCTAAGATGAATGGCGCCAAGCCGCCAACAAGAATATTAAGAAGATTATACGTAAGATGACAAAGGACTTACAAAGATTGGCATGAGATGTTACTATTTTCTCTTCATGGTTATCGCACTATAGTACGAACATCAACAGGGGAAACCCCCTTCTCTCTTGTGTACGGTATGGAAGCAGTCCTACCCATCGAGGTTCAAATACCCTCAACCAGAGTCCTCCAGGACGCAGAGTTAGGCGAAGACGATTGGATCCGCATCGCCTTGACCGATTAACTTGATTGATGAGAACGACTCGCCCATTTGCCATGGATGATCTATCGTAAGAGAATGATCAGGGCATTTAACAAGAAGGTCAAACACCGAGTCTACCAAGTCGGTGATCTAGTAGTCAAGCGCATCATTCTTCCACAAGATGATCCCAGGGACAAATGGACTCCCACCTACGAGGGACCATTTGTAGTCAAGACAGTATTTTCCGGCAGAGCTATGATACTTAGCACCATGGATGGTGAAGACTTCCCACACCTTGTGAACGCAGACATAGTCAAAAAATACTACGATAAAGAGACCCGCTAGGTCGATCGACCTAGGCAAAAGTAAGGGCATCCTGGCGAACCAAAAGGGTTCGCAAAATTAAGGATATATACAAAAATGTACACCCTAAGTCGAAAACCCGAAAAGGCGGCTTGGGCAAAATTGGTATCCGGTAGACCGAAACCCGAAAGGGCGGTCTAGGCAAAAGTTAGATTTAAGCGCATTTACTACGCCTCGCCCGATCACTTATCTACAGATTACTATCAGCATTCAAGATTCAAATGGCGAAAATCAATTCACTCACTTTCTATTGACAGCAGGGAGATGAGATATTTGAAATATATGAGTACTAGCATAGTTGGAGCTTAACGAGATTGTTTCGCATAGATAGCTACTTTTCTCGCATGCACTACTTGGCCATACGCCACATTTCAAATAAATACAAGTTTCTTTCTCTTTACAATTTGTTGCTGTTGTTGTTTGCATAAAGTCCAACGTTTGCTTTGAATTATTATATGCATCTGACAATAAAAATCTATTCACAAGCATGCGAAAAATGAACATGCAAAAGTAATTACTACAGACTCCAGGAATTGAGATGACGACGAAAGTCACCAAAACACTCCCCTGCAGAGCATTGATCCCCACAGAGGTGTTGCTCACTACAAACCTTCCCCAGCAAAGTACGTGTCGGTCCCCAAGCAGTGATTTCACTCAACTTGACCAGATTGCACCCATCTTCGAACAGTAACATTTCATCCCCAGCCGAGGTATTTATCCCCAACAAGATATCTCTACATTCCCTTTTCTCCAAAGAAGAATGACTGAAACTTGGTCGATGCACGGAGGAAACCTACACCTTTATTCCCCAAGAGATTACAACGGCCTCCACTCTTCTAACCCGGCTCCCAAAGAACTATCAAATACTCTCCAAAGAAGATTTACACGCAAAATCCCCGGTAGAGTACCTCCAAGATTCTCCCCAACAGGGTCTACACACAAGATCCTCGACAGCATGTCTCTACCGTCCTCAACGATATCTGGGCTCAAGACTTGGTCAGATAGTGCACCGAGGAATCAAAGTTTTCTCTTCTCGTGATCTCGCATCCTCAAATGTAGTAAGAAATCTCCAAGCGTAACATCCGTGATCTTCTTCAAGATGGATATGTTTTGAAATACCACAACATCTATCATTCATACATTTCTCATAAAGTCATAATATATGCATATGTCACTCATACACATCGTCATGCATCATACTTTGCATAAGACTAATCAATATCCTATCAAAGTTCTCTTGTTATCTCCAAAGCAGGTGAAAGTCACTTCTGACGCAAACAGGTCCAGGATTAAGACCCGAATCCAGACGGGAAAACTATCTCGAAAGACCGCCGTTGTCCTCCGACAACCGGTCCGTGATTAAGACCAATCCGACGGAAAACTATCTGAACGACCGCCCCTAGTTGTCCTCCGACAACTGGTCCAGGATTAAGACCTGAATCCAGACGAGAAAACTATCTGAACGACCACCCTCGTTGTCCTCCGACAACGGATCCAGGATTAATACCCGAAGCCAGACGGGAAACCCTATCCGAACGATCACAAGTTATCCTCCGATAACAGGAAGTGGATCAATACCCGATGCACAACAGGGAAGCTATCCACACTTTGCCAACTACTATCCCCTCAGAGTAATCAGCATGAAGATCTATTCTGACTCTCTCTTATCAACAGCAGCTACAGAGTCTAGCGTACGACTCAGTTGCCTTGGATGGCATCTTAAGCCCATCTCCGACTACTTATCAATAATTCTCCACCTTCAGAATGCTGCATATTTGGTTAAAAACCAATACAAACCAATAACTTCATTCAAAGATGAGCACCGTGTCTAACGACGACTCCTCCGGATGGCATCTTAAGCCCATCTCCATGCTCCTTTCACTTCCAAAACGTCTACAGAGCCTAGCGTACGGCTCACTCCTCGCATCAATCTTTCCAGATGGCATCTTAAGCCCATCCCCGTTAGTTCTCCTATCAACAATCTCGGGTCTAGCGTATGACTCATTCCCCAGCAACTCCAAATGGCATCTATAAGCCCATTCCCGCATCATCAACCAACCGCGAGTGCAAATTTTCAGGTGTACTCGAGTGTTCAATCATCTTCTACCTTCAGGTCACGAAAGGCAAGCATGCCAATCTAGCCCTTCCAGTACAAGAATATTGAACAGGGGCAGCTGTCATACCCCAAAATTTGCCCTCCATTTTCTCAAAACATTCCATACATCCATACTCAAGGATTCCTCAAAGGTTGATCAGACAAACCCTCTCCTAGACAATCAACCCAAACTAGGGTTTGGCATTTCTCAGATCAAGATGGACTTCCAACATCTCCAATGTTCATCATGCCTCCTCATATGCTTCAAAGATTCTCCATGTCAAGTTTCAAGCCTCACAAGTCAAGTTTCCTCACAATTGCTCGATGGTTGAAAATCAACAGATTGACAAAAGTCAACTGTGGTCAACATACAACAAACTTCATGATTTTTGGTCAACATCCTCATTTTGAAGTTACATTCATCATTTGATCAAGGGTTGATCATGATTCATCAAGAAAACTCAAGATTTGCTCAAAAGTCAAACTTTCTAAATTAGGGTTTTAGTGAAAAGTCAACCAAACTTTGATCGAGCATAACTTCTTCATACTTTCTCAGAAATTTTTCCACCACCTCTTGTTTTGAAGGAAATTCAATTCTCTACAACTTCATGTCTCACAAGAATGTTCAAAAAATGCTTCATTTGGAAGGTATGGATCAAAACATTACAGGTCCTTTTCAAAGTCAACAAAAAGTCAACATTTTGTTTTAAAGATATATTGAGCATGGAAACTCCAATTGAGATGAAACAAAAGAGGTTGGTTAGAGGACTCATAGGGATTTCCAAAAAGTCCAAGAACACTCAAAAATGTGGAAAATTGAGAAAGATACACTATTCAGAAGTTGGGCAATTTTGGACAATTGCACAAAAGGAGATATTGGTCAAAATGCAAAATTTTCCAAATGGGCCTATAATCTTTTGATCCAAACTTGTTCATGATGTTATTTGTGACCCATTGATGCTTGGCCATGACAATTTTTTATTTTATTAATTTATTTTTGGATTTAAAACCATTTAATTCAAAATTAAATTATATAAAATATGAAAATAAGATATTTTCCAAAAGGAGTGATTTTATATCAAACATGAGGTCCAAGGAAGCCCATGATACATGCCAATTTCGTGCTTGATCCTTCATTAAAGAGAAAATCAAATTTCATTCAAAAATTTGATTTTATTTGAAAATTATTCAATGCATTCAAAACCAAATCTTTTCTCAATATTCGATTTATGTATATCATGCATTGTTAATCGTTTTTGTGTGTTAATTCGTATTCAGGATAGGCATTAGGTCACATTAGAACCATTACATGCAAGCTTAGACGTGAGGAAATCGATTTGCCATGGTTAGGGCAATTTAAGCTGTTTCGTTCGAACCGGCTTGTACAGGTCGATTCAGCCAAAAATAACATCACCATTGAATCCGGAAGGCTCGATTTAGGGGGGTAGGGTCCTCCTTTCCTGTTTATTTCACTTATTTTTGCAGGTTTCAAAATCATATGGTCGGAGAAGACGACCGGAGCTAGGGCTCCGGCGTCGTTGACCATTGGACTCCGGTGGGAGGCATGCGTGGCATAATGGCGCTTCCTGATTCGCTCTCTCGTTCCAACTGGGGTCCACGCGTGGCTGACTGTGTTTCAAACCTATCCCTGACGCGTCATCACTTATGTTCCATTGGTTTTCGCTTTACAAACACCAAGTGTCACTTGTCCCAGTGGTTAAGGCGCAGATTGTTGGTGGATACCCTCCAGGGTCACGAGTTCGAATCAGCCAGGGACCAGTTTTGTTTCTTTTTTTCACAAACTCAACTTTTTCAATTATTTTCATATTTTCTTTTATTTAATATTTTGCATACATTTTAATTTCTTTTCATAATTTTTTATCATGCATTAAAAAACACGAAAAAATATTTTCCTTTTTGCATTATTTTCAGAAAATGTTTATTTAATTTATAAAATTAAAAAATATTATTTTGCATGCATATTTAATTTTATTTCTAATTTATCATTTAAATCACATTTAATTAGTTTTTAATTATTAAATTAACTCCAAAAAATCCCAAAAAATTATTTTAGCATATTAATGTTATTTCCAGCATGGAATATTTTTCTCATTCAAAAACTATTATTTTTACTAACATTTTCCTCTTATTCGATTTCCTCGTATTTTCCGATTTCTCATCTTTTCACAGGTTATCCCGTTTCGGACGATTTCTTTTTATCGCTTTCTTTCTTTTTTCCAATTATGTAATTGCTTATGGGATGTAATAGTTTAATTAGGGCTTTTATTTTCCGCATTTTTCAATTATGTATCTGCCCCAAAGCCATGTAATAGCGTAGGATTTATCTTTCCGCACTTTACTTTCCGCAATTTACTTTCCGCATCTTATAAACTGCTAGTAATTAGGCGTGTATGGCAAGATAAAATTGAACAATAGCTCACTCTAATTTTCAAGATAAAATACCTGAAATCAACACACTCTTTTCACACATGCACCCCTTAGGGTAATTCTCTCTCGTTGCCTTTACGATTACAAATGGTCAAGTCCCTCGAACGTATAGGTATTCTAGCACCGTTGCCTACAAACAAATCATCATAGTCCCTTCGATACAAAGATCATCAGACCCACGAAAACGACCAATTCTGAGTAGGTAATAAGACTTTTGGTTGCTTGCTCTATCAAAATACTTTTTACACCTCACACTTTTGTCAAAGTTCAAACTCCTTTCCAAACGAAACATTTCCGAACACTTTGTATACATTCCTACATGAATCATTACAAAGTCAAAGCGAAATGCCTTTTCAAAACATTTTTAAAACACACAGAAAGCACTTTTAAAAAAGATGATCTAAGAGCAACTAAGAGCCCGTAGATAACTACGGATGGAAAGGGGTGCTAATACCTTCCCTTTTCATAACCTTCTCCCTTACTCAGAATCTAACGAAGGTCTTTTTCTGTACTTTTTACCTTCCCTTAATTGGATAAAAGAAAAGTCGGTGGCGACTTTTGCTATCCGCACATTTGCGATACAAAAACCTACAAAGTCAGTTCACCGTATTACACTTCCCAGAATGGTTCGACAAACTAGACTCAAATGATAGAAAATCCTGGAAATGAAATAAGTATGTATGTTAAGAAAATGAAATAAAAGAAAATCATGAATGCAATGTATATAGGTCGTGAATCATGTATATTGAGCCACTGCTTTGAGGATAACAGAACCAAGTCACATGTAGCACGGTCAGAGGTTCAATCTGAATATCACAGATAATACCAAAAAATACCTGAAAATACCAAGCACCCAGAGAACCAACATACGGAACCATCAATATGTACCTGTAGTAACAATTTCCCATCCCCACCTCACAGGTGATTCTAAATAGAACAGATGGTCCCTAAGTGGCATCGAGAGTCGATAATCCTTTGTTTAGTACCTTGTGTCATACCCCAAAATTTTCCCTCCTACTCCTCAAGACATTTCATACATCCATACTCAAGGGTTGATCAGACAAACCCTCTCCTAAGCAATCAACCCTAACCAGGGTTTGGCAATTCTCAGATCAAGGTGGTTCCCAACATCTCCAATGGTCATCATGCCTCCTCATATGCTTCAAATAATCTCCATGTCAAGTTTAAAGCCTTGCAAGTCAAGGTTCCCACAATTGCTCGATGGTTGGAAATCATTGTATTCTACAAGAGATAGGATTGTATAGTTGCATTCTAGATAGGATTGTATAGTTGCATTCTAGATTCTATAAGACAATAAAGTCGCGATCATGTATCAGTCAAAAACATTTTAAGCTTATATTTAACTTCATGGCAAAATACCCTTTTTGATCCCTTAAATTTACCTGGGTACATTCTGGAGCTTTATCTTTAAAAAGTGTCAAAGTGGTCCTTTAATTGTTCAAAAACGTCCATGTTAATCCTTTTCGTCCAATTTTCTCAAATGGCGTCAAGTTTTGCACTAGTGGCATCCTACATGTCCATTACAAAATTCCACGTATTATTTTATTTTCTTTTTTATTTATTTTTATCTTAAATTTCTAAAAGAATTCCTAAAAAAATTTCTAAAATTTTATTAGACCCAAGATTCGAACCCATTTCATAGGGTTGTTGGGCATGCTCCCTTACCACTAGTCCACTCTATATTTTTTGATAAATACCACACATTAAATATAATTGAATTCTTAATAACTTATAAAAGGTGAATAAGAAAAACATCAAACAGTTGGCATGCGTTATATTTTATCCATTATTTTCTCTCCGCCTCGCATAATCGCCCGATAAATATAATAGTTAAACTCACTTCCTCAAAATAACAAGTAAATTAGAAAAGTAAAAGAAACACAGAACAACCTTTGTAGTTACTCCCAAAATTCAACATTAATTTGTTGACATATTTGTGCTAACAAATTAATAAAAAAGAACTAAACATTTATTGAATTTACCAAATGCAGTATCACAAAATATAGCAATTAAACCTAAAATACAATAATAGCCAAATCAAAATTGAGATTGGAAGAATCAAAATGGGATATAAATGGCGAAGACGAAGAACGAAAATTGGAGATTAGGATAGATAGATTCTCTTTTTCATAGATATGTAAATCCGATGATGTGGTGATGACGATAATATGGTAGCACCGACGGATTCACGGTGACCTAAATCCTAAAATCCTAAATCCTAATTGAAGGAGAAATAGAGATAATTAGGGTTTTGGTGTCTTGGAGGTTTGGGGATTTGAATGGGGATAAGGGTGAGGTATTGAAGGGTTGAAAATGGTGGTTGTAACACCCCAATATTTTCAATTATTAGATAATTTGGATTTTAATTAGGAAGTTAATTATTGGCATTTTTGGATTATTGAAATTATTTAATTAAATAAAAAGAAAATTGGGTTGTTGGTGTAAAGAGTAGAAGGAGGGGTGTGAGGAGTAAAAGCCTCTAAACTTACTATTTAGTTATTATTATTATAGAATAATAATAAAAGAAAAGAAAATAGGAAAAGAGAATTGGAAGTCTTTTGGGAGAATTCATCATACATGAGAAGTGAGAAGAGGCAGAAGGAAAGAGGAGAACCAAGAGCTCGAAGATTCAAGGAATTTCTCAAGTAAGGGGTGATTTTATCTGATTATAGATTTTGGGATGATAGGGTTGATTAAGTAGTTAGGAATCCCAATTTAGGATTTTCTAGGTTTATGGAATTTGACCCTAAATTGTCAAATTGCATGAAATTGAATGAATCACATGTTATAGGATTGTTAGGTATGGAAAAATTGTGTTGTTGTGAATCATAATGTTGTTTGTTGAATGATTCTGGTGATAATCTGTGGTTTGGTTCGTATTTGGATGATTGAATTGAGTAGGGAAAATAAGCATGTTGTCAAAATATAATTTTCTGCTACAGGAGGTCGCAGGAACCGGTTACTCCGTTCTGGGACTAACCGAGTTCCTGGTATATTTTCCAGCAGGGTGACAATTTTGTGTCTGGGGAACCCGTTACCTTGTGGGAGGAACCGAGTTCCTAGTATATTTTCCAAGAAGGTGATTTTCCATGTGTCGTGGGAACCGGTTACCTCATGGGAGGAACCGAGTTCCCAGTACAATTTCCATAGACGTGTTTTCACTATGAGAGTGGGAACCGGTTACTCCCCAGGAGGAACCGGTTACCACTGTTACTTTTTGGAAAATTATTAAACTTTGAAAAATCATATCTTTTGAATCGTAAGTCCTTTTTAATCTCCGTTTTAGACATTATTCTTTAAATTAAATACTCTATTTTATAAAAATGAAGAAAATAATAATTAATTGGTTTTATTTTAAAAAGTGTTGGTTTTCTTGAATTGGTAGTTATTCGTATCTGGTGTACTTAGTGGATAAGAAGAGTATGTTGTTGTACTGATGAATTGGGTGTACATTGATGTTTACCTGTATGCGTTATTGGTGGAAATTACTGGTTGATGAGTAAATGCTTGCATGTTATCTTTCTGGTGATTTATTCATGATGGTTGTTGATATCATGTGTTGTTGATGTTGCATGTTGTTGATAAGCATGCATATACATTTGGTGGTAGCTAATTCCCATTTTGTGGAATTAGTGAGTTGGACAATCTCCGTTGCCGAGTTAGAATGGGAGGTGAGGTTTTATCTATGTCCGAGTTGGAATGGAATAGATGTTAATGTTGTGTTCGAGTTGCAATGGAACAGTATGTGAATTTAGTTCACTGTCGGTACCACGTGCATAGAGTCTTGCATTGCATTTTGTATGGATTATAACATGATAGGATGGTTTCTAGTGTTATAATCTTGTTGTTGTGTGTGATGTGTGTTTATGACTTGTGTTGTGAAATAAATCTGATTATGCTGAATAGGGTGGATTAATAGCTTATGAGATTCTGTTGTTTTATGAATTTATAATGCATTTTAATCATGATGAAGTCTCACCCTTACTTTGATGATTTCAGATTGAATTTTAGCAGCTTATGAGTTGGTGAGGATTGCTCGTAGAGATATGCATTTATCTTATCGTGTGTCGTTGTCATGCTCTAGTCTTATAACACTGGGGAACGTTTATTTAGAGTCATTGTTAAACTCATTTTTCATTTTGATGTTTATTTGGATATTTGCTTGATTACTCAAGTCTTAGACCTTTGAAGTTTGTTGGTTTTGAACTTATCCAAGTTTTGAGGTTATTCCGTTGTGTAGAACATGTACACTTATCGATTGAATTAAATTATGTTCTTCCGTAAAGCATGACATCTGTTCGGAAAATTTATTTTAATTAATTGTGATGCCCTTTATTACATGTTAACTCGAATATATTATAATAATTATGGGTATTTAGAAGGGTGTTACAATAGTGGTATCAGAGCATAGTTGGTCATTATGATCAGTGCCTTAGTGTCATTATCTCTTTCGTATGTGACTAGTGGAAGGTAACATTGTCGATACTTGTGTTCTAATGAGAATTGTTTTGTGAATTCTCAGAACAATGGATGGAAGAGATGACGCTATAATTATTGAGGGTTTGGGGATGCTTGCTGGTGTGCTTGGAGGAAATTAGCAGGGAGCTGGTATTGGTGCTGAGAGGCAGCTGGGAAATTTTTAGAGGAACAATCCTCCATTGTTCAAAGGCTCGCATGACCTTGAAGGCGCTCAGAAGTGGTTGAAGGAGATTGAAAGGATCTTCCGAGTGATTGATTGTGCTGAAGATCTGAAAGTGAGGTATGGTACTTATATGCTGGAAGAAGAAGTTGACGACTGATGGCTTGCTACCAGAACTGAGATGGAACAAGATGGTATTGTGCTGACTTGGGTTGTGTTTAGAAGGGCTTTTTTGAGAAAGTATTTTCCTGAAGACATTCGGGGAAAGAAACATAACGAATTTTTGAAGCTCAAGCAGCGTAACATGGCTGTAAGTGAGTATGCTTCTAAGTTTACTGAATTGGCTAAGTATTATGCTCACTATAATAATGATGAAGAAGGAGAATTCTCTAAGTGTATCAAGTTTGAAAACGGTCTCCGTGACGAGATTAGGTAAGGTATCAGTGTATTCGCAGGTTTTATGATTTGGTGGATTGTAGTAGGATTCTAGAAGAGGATCTTGCTAATACTAGGTCGAAATCTTGTGGGTTTGCTGATTAGAAAGGAAAGCAACCGATGGGTTATGGCAAACCATACGACAGAAGTAACCAGAGGTCTGGTGGGTGGAAAAGGCCTAGTGGGGGAGATTCTAATTCTCCTATTAGGTGCTATAAATATGGTGAGTTTGGACATTGAGTTCAGGAATGCAAATTGATTGCATATTGTAACTTTTGCAAAAATTTAAGTATTTTTAGTTTTCTGTCAGGGGAACCCGGTTACCCATATAGAGGAACCGGTTCCCACACTATTTTTTCGCTCCATAATGCAATTTCATAGACTGGTAACCGGTTATCCCCATATGGGAACCGATTACCCTTGAAAACAGAGCCAACTCTCACTCATTTTATGGATCACTTATTTATTTATTTTATTTTATAACTTATGTTTTGTTGTTAAGTGATTTTTAACTTAAGTCATAAGCACTTCCTCTTGGCACTCTTCACTCCTCCAACATCTTCTTCAACCTTCACTCACCTCCATTAAAACCTCACTCTCTCTTTTTCCTCATCCCAAAAGTTAACACCCACTATCTCATAACTCCATATCAACCTTCCTCCTCTCATACCACATATCACAAACCTCCTCTCTACCTTAAATCCGAAAATTCCTTTCCAAAACCCTAACTTTCAAAATGATCCATATCCATCCATGGCTTCTTCTTCAAGAGCAACTAGGGGAGCTAAGGGAAAACAAAAAATTGGTGAAACTAGTGATGACCACCACGATTCTGCTCATCTAACTCGTCCTACACTCAAGAGTAGGAGACTTACCTTCAATATTCGAAATAGATCTCTATTATCGGCAAAGTATGGTAACCTCTCTGCTTTTCTTGCTCATAGCTTTAATTTCCCTGCTAGAATAGATGCTGGAAAGTTGGATGTGTTTGTCAGTGACCGTGGGTTTATATATCCTGATCTGGTTAAGGAATTTTACCAAAATATGTCTCTAGTTACTACTGAAAATGATGAATTTATTCTGACCTCCTCTGTTCTGAATAATGATATTTGTTTGGATACTGAATCATTTGGAAAATGTTTAAGGGTTCCCTATGAAGGCTTAGATCTTGTACAAGGTTCTATACCAGATGAATGGGAATCATATAATAAAATTGAAAGTATTTTTGGATTTGTGTCGAGAATCTCAATGTGCAACTGTTAGGCAGCAAAACGCCTTAAAGCTGAATATGTTTGGATCAATTTTATTTGTTAGTCATAGGATGCTTCACTGTCTTATTTCTTATTTTTTGATTCCCAAAAATTCCAACCACTCCCGCATCAATGAATTCGAACTACAAGTGCTTTATGCTTTGAAACAAGGGATTTCGGTTAATTGGGCACTCACTATCTTGCACCACATGAATCATCTTGTTCACTTAAATGGTGGCTTACCATATGCTAGACCTATCTCTAGAATTATTGATAATGTTGGTTTTTCTCTTCAAATAGAGCCAAAGATAGTGATGACGGAAAAGGACCATGAAATCAATGTCAGAACCGCCTTGAAAAACACTGGTATAGTCTTGGACCTTGAAGGAAGATTCCACTATAAGGAAGATCCCGCACCCGGCGCTCCTCCTCCGGTTCCAGAAGGTGGTTATACTATGGTACTTTTGTTTAACAAGATGTGCTCTATAGAGAATACCATTGCTAATAACCATCGAGAGAACCAATTTGAACATGCTCTTTTAAGGCGTCAAATGAGGGAACTTATCAAAGCCCAAAGGAACCAAGCTATCGTTGATGATGAAGATGACGAAGAGGTTAGTGATGGAAATGGACAAGGAGAGGACGATGATGAAGATATGGATGAATGATATTTTTTCTTACTTATGACTTATGTTAATTTATGTGTTAATTCCTTTCTTTTTTTAGACAATGTTTCAATTATGATCGTTATGTTTAGACATACTATATTTGTTGTAATGTGTTTAAACCATAACGGTTTTGTATTGTGATTACTTGTGTGTTTATTAATTTCAATTTCATTTTATACTTTTATATTTCCTATCTTTTTCTTTTCCCCGTTCCTTTTTTCTAATGACAAAGGGGAGAAGATCTATGTGTATACATATGTGTTTCTCTAACAAAGTTTTGTAGCAAACATGCACTTTCATTTTTTTAAGTGGTCTCCAATTCATAAATCAAGGGGGAGCTTTGATTTAGGGGGAGTCTCAAATATAGCTTCAAATGTTAGCGAAAACAAAATGGTTAAATATTTCAAGCAAAGGTTGTCATCATCAAAAAGGGGGAGAATGTGAAATCAAGATGTAAAATAAAGCGTGCCTCCTAAAGTGTTTTGATGAAGACAAATTTACAATGAAGAATTTGATTGTAAAAAGAAATGGCTCAAATCATCTTTATAATCAAGTCTTGAAGAATCATTGTGAATCAAAATAAATATGTCAAAAGGTTATGCATTCAATCTCTCTATATGCATACAAGTGTTCACATAATAATTCATGTGTGCCATAAAATTGCTAAAAATATTTTAGTTTGAAAAATCTAGTTGGAACATCTTTGAAAAACAATTTTTGAAAAAAAAATGCACTGGGAACCGGTTACCCAACTTCCAGTTTTACACGCCCTTGGCTTTTATACTGGGAACCCGGGTTCTCCTATGAGGGAACCGGTTCCCCTTTAGTAAATTTCAAATTTTTTCAAACGTTGGGACAGTGGAACCGAGTTCTCCTGTGGGAACCGGTTACCACTGAACTAGTGTGAGAAATTCTTTTATGTTTCAAGTAGATTTTTGATGGGATACTTAGCATGAATCATGGCATCTTTTCATATGATTATACATGTTTGTAAAGGTGTTTTAGAACATATAAATACTATAGATTTTTCAGAATTAATTCACCTTCTTCAATTAATAATTCTACATACAAAAACTCTCTATCTTTCAAATACTCTCAAGTGTTTTACATCAACAAATTTATGAGACTTTCCATACTTATTTTTCATTGAAAAATGATTCTAAGTTTCATACTATCATTGTGAACACTTGCATCCATTATTGAGAATTTTTTTGCTTGAAGGAGAAGATCAATCCAAAATTGATATATTGTGCTACAACTTCAAATCTCATGTAAAACTCAAACATACTTGTTGTCCAAGATTGTTGGAAACAAGTTGTGTATTGAAGAGGATTGTTCTTCTTGCACTTAGTTTTGTTAGACCTTAAAGGTGTTAAGATCCTTTTGTCTCCCTATAGGTTAGATAGTAGCCTTCACCATTGGTGTGAATAGGTTGTACGATTATTCTGACTATAGTAAAATCTCTTGCATGTTGTAAGGGGACTGGAGTACTCTCGGACTGTGAGGGGAACTAGGATACATCCTTGTGTTCTTTAAGTTTCTACATATATTGCTTTCATCACACCATAACCAAAAGGAAAGAAACACTTATAAAAACTTCATATACCAAACTAGAAAAATTAGTACAAGTATTCATAAAAAACCGATAAGATTTTTAAACACCTAATTCACCCCCTTAGGCGCATTTCATACTTACAGTTGCAAGAAGCCTTAGGTACTAAGTTGAGGCTGACTTTTGCTTATCATCCGCAGACAGATGGTCAGACGGAAAGAACGATTTAGTCGTTAGACGACTTATTGCGTGCTTGTGTGTTAGAGAAAGGTGGAACTTGAGATAGTTACTTACCTTTGATTGAGTTTACCTACAAGAATAGTTTTCATTCGAGTATTGGTATGGCGCCATTTAAGGCATTGTATGGTAGGAGGTGTAGAACGCCGTTGTGTTGGTACGAATCTAGAGATAGTGTTGTGATTGGGCCAGAGATTGTCCAACAGACTTCCAAGAAGATTAAGATGATTCAGGAGAAGATGAGAGCTTCTAAGAGTCGTCAGAAGAGTTATCATGATAAGAGGAGGAATAATCTCGAGTTTAGTGAAACAGATCATGTGTTTATGCAAGTTACTCTAATGACGGGTATTGGTCGAGCTTTGAAGTCAAAGAAGTTATCTCCACGTTTTATTGGTCCATTGTAAATTATGAAGAAAGTTGGAAAGGTTGCTTATCAAATTGCTTTACCTTCGTCGCTTGCGAATTTTCATGATGTATTCCATGTATCTCAATTGAGGAGGTACATTGATGATCTGTCTCATGAGATTCAGGTAGATGATATACAGGTGCGAGATAATCTGACTGTTGAAACATTGCCTATGAGAATTGAGGATTGGAAGTTGAAGCAATTGTGGGGTAAAGAGATAGCTCTAGTAAAGGTAGCTTGGGGAGGACCAGCAGGTGGTAATGTTACTTGGGAATTGGAGATCCAGAGGACTCTTACCCGGAACTTTTCGTCTAAGGTATGTTTTCGAGGAAGAAAACTCTTTAGTGGAGGAGAGTTGTAACATCCCAATATTTTCAATTATTAGATCATTTGGATTTTAATTATTTATTTAATTAGGAAGTGAATTATTGGCATTTTTGGATTATTGAAATTATTTAATTAAATAAAAAGGAAATTGGGTTGTTGGTGTAAAGAGTAGAAGGAGGGGGTGTGAGGAGTAAAAGTGTAACACCCCTTCTAAAAGTACCCCGTGAATATCTTAATTAAATCAGAGTTACATGGAAACAAGGGATGTCACAATTCAGAATAAAATAAAACCTCAAATAACAGTAGCCATGCTCCACTGAAGAACTTATTAAAATATTCAATCAAACTGATATCATGTCTTACACAGCGAAAAAGTACCATAAAACCAAAACGGAATAAAACCAAATCATATTTATTCCCAAAGTAATTCAAATAACAAATGAATACTAGATAATTTTCTCAGCTAAACGTTCCCCAGTGTTACAACCTATCAGAGCACGACACTGACACGCGAACACAAAATAACATAGCTTTAGAGCCATCCTCACTAACTCCTGAGTTGCTAACTTTAATCTGAAATCATTAAAGTAAGGGTGAGATTTCTCATAATTAAGATGCATTATAAGTTCCTCAGACAACATAATTTCACAAGCATATTAATCCACCCATTCTAGCATAATTCAGATTTTAACACACGGCTACAACCACACAATCCATTATGCACAACAATAACAACAAGAGAATTGTAACACTGGAAACCATCCTAACATGTTACAATTCCATGCAAATATAAATGCAGACGCAATGCATGTGGTACCAAAACGTGACCAAGTCACACACACTAATCCATCACCACCCGGATACAGTAATCATCGATTCGTCCATAATCACCCAGACAAGAATCCAGCCTAACCACCCATCATCACCCGGGTACGGTTATTGGCAATACAAGTCAAATTCCACACAATGGGAATTAACTTCACCAGAATGCATATGCATGCACAACACCAGCATGCAACATTCAATCAATCTATGAACACACCAATTATCATAAATTGAATCAAAACCAAAACATGATGTCCTCAATGATCATGCACATAATCAGTAGCATAACCATGCATTCCATTCACAAAATCCTGATACAATCAAATGCCACAGGTACACTACTGCATATACACCAAGTATGCAGTGAATAACAAACCACTTAAATCGGAATTCGACACATTTTCAAAATAATTTCAAGTTACAGGAAATCCCTTCATTTCATAAAATAGAGCATTAAATTTAAGAAACAACGTCCAAAACGGCGCTCAAAACGGACTTACGGTTTGAAAGTTATGAATTTTTGAAGTTTGGAAGTTTTCAAAAAAGTAACAGTGGAACCCGGTTCCTCCCAGGGAGAACCCGGTTCCCACAAAGTTAAAAAACATGCCCCCTGAAAAAATGTATGGGGAACCCGGATCCTCCAGGCAGGAACCCGGTTCCCAGCAGAAAAATCAGTTTTCTTTGAAAAAACTGAACTGGGAACCCGGTGCCTCCCACATGGGAATCGGTTCCTGCGACCTGCAGAACCAAAATTATGCAGTTTTGACAGCATTATGCATACCAATTCAATTCCTATCAATCCCACACGAACCCAATATTCAAACACAATATAATTGCACAATCCAACAGTAGTAACATGCAATATAACATACTCTGGTCATTCCTAATGACCCTATAACATACAAATTTCTCAATTCTACACAATCCGACACCAATTGGGATAATTCTATGAAAACCTAGAATTACTAAATTGAGATTTCTTAACATACTACGATCAACTCTATTGAATTTAAAACCGATAATACATGTTAATCAATCGAAATTATCCCTTACCTTGTGGGTTCTTCGAATTCCGACAACTTTCACTCTTTTCCTCTTTCTCTTCTCTTCTCCAATGTTACGAATGATGAAAACCTTCTATTCCTCTTTTTCCTTCTTTTCCCTTTTATTATTCCTTTTATTATTCCAATAAATAAAATAAAATAATAATTAGGATAAGTAGAGTATTTTACTCGTCACACCCCCCATTTCTCCTCACACTCCCAACTCCTCCTTTCATTTATTTAATTAATTAAATCCAAAAATTCAAAATATTAATAATTAAACTCTAATTAAATTAATAATTAAAATTCTAATTATTTTAAATATTGAATTATTTGGGGTGTCACAAAAAGCCTCTAAACTTATTATTTGGTTATTATTATTATAGAATAATAATAAAAGAAAAGAAAAGAGGAAAAAGAAAATTGGAATTCTTTTTGGGAAAATTGATCATACATGAGAAGTGAGAAGAGGCAGAAGGACAGAGGAGAACCAAGAGCTCAAAGATTCAAGGAATTTCTCAAGTAAGGGGTGATTTTATCTGATTATCATGCCTTATAGATTTTGGGAATGATAGGGTTGATTAAGTAGTTAGGAATCCAAATTTAGGATTTTCTGGGTTTATGGAATTTGACCCTAAATTATCTAATTGCATGAAATTGAATCAATCACATGTTATAGGATTGTTAGGTATGGAAGAATTGTATTGTTGTGTTGTTTACAGTGATTTCTGGTCAAATAACCGCTAGTCCTCCAAACTATCGAATAAGCTTTATGATTGTTATTCAATTCCTCTGGTAACTTGCATGATCGATTAGATTGATCCTATGGGGTATTGGTCGTTTGGATAAACTTAATAACAAAATAAGTGTTCATGTTTAAGACTTGTATTTAGAGTGTTTTATATATGTCCAATGTATTCCGATCACAATGTTAAATGACTTAATGACATGATCAAGTAAAGTAACATAAAACTGATTTGAATAAGTAAACGCATAAAGGTTCGATTTGCAAAGAAATGTATAAATGCAGGAAAACGTAAATGGCTCTTAAAGGTAAAAGACTTTTAATGTAAAAGCATGAATATAAAAGCATGAAATGTAAAAGACAAGAATGTAAAAGGCATAAATATGAAAGATTTATGGAAAGTAAGAACGTTAATGTAAACGTTAATGTAAAGAGTTTCTGAAATGTAAAAGACTTCGAAATAAAAGAAACGTTTAAATGCAAGGAAAAGTTAAATGACTTTGAATGTAAAGAATTTAAAAGACATTGATGCAAAGATAAAGGATAAACTGGAAAGATAAATATGTTTTACTGAATAATAAAGGTTTTGGTGCAATCATACGTACATCATTCGAGCATTCGCTTCCTAGCCATGTGGTATTTTGAATGTTTACTGAATTTTTGTACAATAGATATGACACACGAAATCCTAACACTAAGACTTCTATTTATACTACTTCGACCATAACGGTCTGACTTATGAGATCTTGCCACGTTCAGAACATGCAGGACACTGCGCTTCTCTAGCTACCACGTGTCTTCGAACCGTCTCCAGCGCATATATTCTAACTTCCAATTATCCCACTCGTGTTTGAATTTCAAATGCTTTGGCCACTTCGTTTCGAACTCACTTCTCAGACACAACCCTACTACCACTTTGAAGCTTCCTTTATATGTATCATCATAATTGTCATTCGAAGCTCCAAGCTTCAGTACGTCCATTCGAAGAGCCAATTCTTTCATTCCGAACTGTGACATTTACTTTGTTCCAACGAACCCTAACATCATTCCATTTCGAGCTCAATGATTCCATTTCGACTCATATATATCAAAATCTTCAGCCAACAAAATGCCCCTTTAAAATATGTATTTCGAACCTTTTTCTGAGAAATACTTATTTTAAACATATTCACAAGATTTTGATGTGACTTTGAGTAATCATGATACTGTGTATGACTTCCACTACGTCAGTCACGACGTCTCTTGGGTTTCCGAACCGCTTCAAAACAGACAGCACAACATGGTGCGGTTATTAAAGACAATGATTATTTTTAATCACGCTTGTTACCAATGTTCACTTTACGCCACCTCATTCCGTATCCAACCCACGACCTCCACGTATCTTGGCTTTAGTTGATGAGTGCTTCAACTTCCTTACTATAAAACTAAACAGCTTTAGTCTTTTACTCTTTTTCCACACTCTGAACTCTTTTCTTCTTCTCTTCTCGTTAAAAACCCTAAAAGCTCTTAACAATTTCCAACAATGTCTTCAATAACATCCCAGATGAAGAATATTTCCAAGAAGAAAAGCAAGAACGCTGTACTTATCCCCCAAGGAATCTCCAAGGAACAAGAACTCCTATACTCTTCTCAGGTATTAATCCCAACCAATGCTGCTGGAAAGAGGTTTGCCCTAATGGGCCCTCTTACAGTTTTTGAAATCCTGAAAGATACTAGAACAATCTTCCCTGTTTGTTATGATTTTAAACCTTTGTTTAATAAGATGGAAACCCCTAGGTTAGGAACTGAGAATGTGAATGAATCCTCTGCTTCGAAAAACATAGAAACCTCTGATGCTCCCCCAAAAGACCCTTTTATCCTGGATTATGTTAAAAGCAATTTTAAGCCGTTTCGATCTTGCCCTACCCCTGACGTAGCTTACCAAAACTGGTTTACTAAGGTAGAGGCTAAGAAATCCCACCAATGGGAGGAGCTAGAAATCTACAATCTAATCAAGTTGTCAAAACCAGGCTTCACCTATAGCCATCCCTTGTTATTTACATCCTTGTATTTTTGGGATAGTACTTATAACACCTTTCATCTTCCTGGAGGAATGATCACACCCACATTCTTCGATATAGCAGCTATCACAGGCTTATCACCAGTAGGAGAGACATATATTCCTGACTCTGAAGAACATTCAAGTATCATTGACTTCGACGTCAAGTTGGCCAGCTTCTCAAAGTTTATCAGTCATTATCACGCTGAAGGTGATATTGTATCATATGTAGAGCATATTGCCTTCCTCACCCTATGGTTATCGAGATATGTGTTTTGCAGTAGGTCACTACAAGTAGCCAATAGGTTTATTCCTCTAGCCAGGGATTTACATGAAAATAGGAGAGTTTGTTTGAGTGAGCTCTTACTTGTTGATCTCTATGAAAGTTTGAGATCGGCTATTTCGAGTCTGAAATCTCACACTCCGAAGAACATCTTGCTAGCTGGTCCTTTCTGGTTACTCCAATTATGGCTTAATGCCATGTTTGAATCTTCGTTATCCACCATTGACACCATTGTTGAGCAAGATCCAGAGGTAGCGGATCGAAATGTTGAAGGCACAAGGCTGAGAAGACTGACTCCAAATGATGATAAGGCTGATTTCCAAATTCTATTCTCACAGTACATCATGATCTTTTCTAGAAGGCATAAATTTGAGGAAACTATGGCACCTTTTGCTTCGAGGACTCATGGACCATCATGGTTCACCATGTCCCTTTCAGAGGCTGCTAAGAGTAAAGAGATCCAAAACATCTGGAAAGCCTTCTTGCTCCCAAGACTAATCTCCTCAAGAATCACTCCAACCAAGAACCAAATCCTTTTGTTTGCCTATCAACCCAATTTCGTTTCCAAACAATTCGGTTTATGTCAATTAATTCCTGAACCCCTTTTTCAAACCCAGAGTGCCATTACTTCTGGTCGAACCTTCAAGGCCAGAGAAGCTAAGCTGCAACAGGAACAATATCAAGACTTCGCTCAGTTTGAATTAATTTCTTTTGAACCAACCTATTTTTCATCAAAGGGTTTTCTGGATTGGTGGACTAAATTTTACCAGTCTTATATGTTCGATACTCTCACCATCCAAAAGAAACTAACTGATGCGTTCGATGTGCAGGTACACAAAAAGAAAGGTATGTTCACTCACGCTCAAGAGATTAAGGCTTTTCAGAATTATTTCGAAACTACTTATGATCCCACGCGCTTGCAAACCACTGTATGTCGAGCATCCGAAACCTTGAAGGAAAAATTTAGGGAAAAAGTCTCTAAGTTCAGACTTCCTTCAGGGTTGTCACCTGAGGATAGGTATAGGTTGGCACTAGAAATGCATCCACCTAAATTTTCTATATTACCTACCTCAGAACTGGCTCTGGCTTGGTTTCTCCCATACCCTTGGTGGTTGACTTGCAAAGAGATGTTCAAATACAAATCTCAAAGGAAAATAAAGCCATCTGAGAATGTGACATGGGCTCGACATTGGCTCCATAATTTCCCAGGGCATCTTCGCTATGACCTTTCTACCATGTCGATTGTTTCGAATGAAGGCGCAGGTGCGAATGCTTGGGAAATCCCCAAATAATTCTTACTTTCTTTATTTTAACATTTCGTCTTAATTGTTTCGATCATCAGCCATCAGGATAAAGACTGTTGCGTCGAAGACCAAGGAAGGAAGTAGTTCCCAACAAACTATCGAAGTTGATGGCAATGTGCCCCAGACAATTCCAACAATTACTCCTGCGACAACAACAACAACCATCGCTCCAACTCCATCAATTGCTCCAACTCTAACAATTGCTCCAACTCCAAAGGTAATCAGTTTATTCTGGTATTTCGAATGGACTTGAATTTATGATTGAAGTCTAACTCATGTTTGCACCATTTCAGACTAGTAAACTCCCACCAACCACTCCAAAGAAGCGAAATCCTAGTACCACTGGGAAGACTCCCAAGGCTGGGGAAAGTTCACCAACGGCTTCGAGAAAGAAGCAAAAGAAAGATGTTTCAAAGGATACTAACGTCTCTGGACTCGATTCCAGGGATGTTGCTCCCTTACCAAAATCCAAAAATCCACCTTCGACCTCCAACGTAATGTTGGAACATATAGATAGCAATATCTCTTCAGACAATCCACAGGTGAATTGAATTCGAATTTTTTAATAAAGATAGTTATTCGTACCTTAGCGCCAGTTTCTAATCTTTCTTTGTTTGTATAGGATGATTCAAATCCAATCCCTACCACTTCGACTCCTCCATCCAAAGCAGCTGCTCCAATCCATTCTTCTCCTCATGGGGATTCGAGTAATCTGGTGCAGAACAAAGGATCCTCCAATATGGCGGTTCCGATTGGGGCTTCCGAGCGACCCGATGATCAAGGCACTTCACCTCCTCTCAAGGAAACAAACGAAACAACGCCTGAAGATGCTGCAGAAGTGCCTCCAGAAACTTCTCATCCAAAATCTCCTCTCGAGATTCCTCAAGAAAGTGAAAAAGTCACCCAAGCTGAAGAAGAAAAGGCTTGCCCTTCTCAAGAGAGCGAAGATTCTAGTGAGGAAGGATCTAAGGAAGAAAGAGGAGAAGAGGCTCAAGGTGGCTCGAGCGAAGGAACGGAGTCTGATGCTCACAGTAATGAAGACAATGACATCGAAGTGGTTGACCTGGTTGGTGATGAAGAAGATGATGAGGAAGAAAATAATGAAGGTGATGGTGTCCCCACCAATGAGCCAAAGGAAGTCGAGATGGATATTACTCCATTGCGCATGGAACTTCCTGAGTCTTCCCAATGTCAAACAGCTGAAGAGGAGTTAGCCCTCTTAAAACGAAATAACCCTATTGGGTATATGAAGGCTAAGCTAGCTCAAAGAGATACTCCTCTTCCTAAGGCTGGTGCTGGTTCGACTACTGATTCAATGCCTTCTGATGATAGGGTTATACTTCTTCACAAGATTAGGAAGACAATCCTTGATGTGGATCTATTCGAAGTACTCAAGAAAGATAGTACAGCCTGCTTTATTATGAAGGTACTTCTTAATCAAGTCGACCTCACCACCTGTTCTCTGGAAGTTAGCACCATCTTATTCGAACTTCAATCTTTGATAGACAACGTGACTGGGTGTCTCCTCCAAGATGAATCTGCTACCAATAAGGTCCAAGAGAAGCGAGCTGCAATGGACGCTGCTTATGAGCATGCTTCAAAGCTTTCTAAAGAAGTTGAAGAGCACGTCATGCATATCAAGCAAGCTAAAACTGATTATGAGCTTCGAGCTCAGTCCATTCTTCTCTGGGAGAAGCAGATTCAAGAGCTTCAACATAAGGTTAAGGAGGCCCAACAGCAATAGATGGCATATGAAACCAACACTTTTGGCAATCGATTCGAAGAGCTCCTCAATAAAGGACTTGCAGAAACGGAAGCAGCTGAGCAACTTAAGGGTGAAGTTGCTATCCTAGAAGGAGCCAAGCGCTTCACTCAACAAAGGCTTGAGTCTTTTCGGAGTATTTTCGATCGATTAAGGAACAATTCCCATTTCTAAAGATCGTTTGTTTAATGAATATTGTATTTCGTTTGAGTATTTGTCTATAATACCTAAACAACGCCATTTTGGCAATTTATATCACCATTTTGGCATTTCTTTATATCGTTATAATTACGTTGTTATTATTCGAATCTCCTGCAGGTGTGGCTTATATTTCTTTAAATATTTCCCATTAACCTTTAGGATTCGCTTATCATCTGCCAACTCTTCGATTTCATATGCATTGTTTGAAAATGTTTTTACTATTCGAAAAGGTCCTTCCCAATGAGGTGACCATTTACCTAATGCTTTATTCTTCTTGTCCATGGGCAATATAACTTTCCATACTAAGTTATTAATGTTGAATGTTTTACCTTTCACCCTTTTGTTATATGCCCTGGCCACTCTTTCCTTTTTCCTCATCAGGATTTCTAATGCATGCAATCTAACTTCATCCAACTCAACTAACTCATTCATCATCATTTCCCAATATAATAAAGATGGGATTTCGTTTTGTCTTTGAATTCGAACTGATTGTAGATGAATTTCTACTGGTAAGACTGCATCATGACCAAATGTTAGTTGGAAAGGTGTGGTGTTAATAGCTTCTTTAGGAGATGTTCTACAGGCCCATAGTATTTGGTCTAAAGTCTTATGCCAATTTCTTGGTTTTTTACCAACATGTTTTTTTATCAACCCTATTATTACTTTATTGGCTGCTTCGACCTGACCATTTGCTTGAGCATAGTATGGTGTTGATGTTAGCAATTTAAACCCCATCTCTTGGGAAAATTCTTGCATCTTCCTACCAGTAAACACAGAACCTTGGTCTGTGGTTATGCTCTCTGGCAATCCGAACCTATAGATAATCTGTTTCTGTATGAACTCAATAATAGCCTCTTGATCTACAGCTATTAATGGTATCGCTTCGATCCACTTGGTAAAATAGTCTATTCCTACTAAGATATATTTCTGACCTTTAGATGAAGCAGGATTGATTTCTCCTATTAAATCTAATGCCCATCCTCTAAAGGGCCATGGTTTAATGATCGAATGCAACTCACTTGCAGGAGCATGTTGAATCCCTGCATGTTTCTGGCATTCTTCACACCCTTTAGCAAAATCTATACAATCTTTGAGCATACTGGGCCAGTACATACCGTATCGAAATAGCAACCATTTCATTTTATGGCCTGCTTGATGTGCCCCACATGCCCCATTGTGGACCTCTGATAATGCTAGATATGCCTCACTTTCTCCTAGGCATTTGAGTAATACGCCTTCTTGGGTCTTCTTGAACAATTCATTTCCTATAAGGACATATGATAATGCTCTATATTTTATTTTTCTGTCAACATTTAATGTTGGATTTTCTAAATATGCTACTAATGGGCTTCGCCAATCTGTATCTGATAAGGTATTTATGGCTAATACTTCGAATCCATCTTTATCACCACAACCTAATTTAATATTTTCCAAATCTGATGGTATGAGTCTAGTAGCCATAACCCTACCTCTTATTTCGACCAACTCCTCAAAGTTTTAGGCAGAAACTCTATACCCTGAAGCCAATTGAGCTAAGTCATTTGCTTCTTGATTCTCTATTCTAGGTATATGTTGAATATCCATATATTCGAATTTTTTGAGTAGCCTATTAACTATGACAAAGTATATCATCAGATTTTCCTTTATGCATTTGTATTCCTTTGTTATCTGGTTGACCACTAACTCTGAATCACCTTTAATTTCGACTCTAGTTGCCCCCAATTCCAACAAAGCTTCAAGTCCAACAATAAGCGCTTCGTATTCAGCTTCGTTGTTCGAGCAACGAGGACCTTCTAACTTATACTTGAATTTTGTTGGAATTCCTTCAGGAGAAATTATGAGAACCCCAACACCACTACCCTCCTTATGGGTCGAACCATCAAAGTATAGTTTCCAAGGTTGCGTTTCAACGTAACCTATGACAGGCTTTTCGACCAGTGAATGGTCCACAATGAAATCAGAAATTACTTGACCTTTCACAGCTCTTAAAGGCATGAAAGTCAAAGAATATTCTGTCAAGGCTAGAGCCCATTTACCAACTCTGCTATGCATTATTGGTTTTGAAAGCATGTGTTTGATAACATCGAAATGAGATGAAACATAAACATCAACAGGCTTTATATAATACTTAAGTTTCATACAAGAAAAGTATAAACAAAGACATAGCTTTTCTATATTGCTATATCTAGTTTCTGCATCATTCAACACCCTACTTAAATAATATATGGATCTTTTGATGCCGTTACTATCTTCTTGTGCTAACATACTACCTATAGTAAATTCAGAAGCAGATATGTACAATCTCATGGGCTTTCCCCATGAGGGTGGAGACAAGATAGGAGGCTGAGAGAGATATATTTTGATCTGGTCAAAGGCCTCCTGATGTGCTTCGTTCCACTCGAAGAAGGCTTGGCCTTGCTTTAAGCGAAGTAGTGGAGAGAAAGCTTGAGTCCTTCCACTTAGATTCGAAATGAATCTTCTGAGAAAGTTAATCTTCCCCAACAAAGATTGCAGCTCCCTTTTCGATGTGGGTGCTTTAGTCTCCATGATGGCTTTGGTCTTATTCTGGTTGATTTCAATTCCTTTTTTATGAACCACAAAGCCCAGGAAATCTCCAACCTGCACAAAAAATGCACATTTAAAGGGGTTCATTTTTAAGCCATGTTTTCTCATTCTTTCGAATGATTAGCTCAAATGATGCAAATGGGTTTCTGCAGATATAGATTTGATGACTATATCATCAATATACACCTGCATAAATTTCTCAATAAAATCATGGAAGATTGAATTCATTGCTCTTTGGTAAGTTGCCCTAGCATTTTTTAAACCAAAAGGCATCACTACCCATTCATAGGTGCCTAAGGCTCCTGGGCAACGAAATGTTGTCTTAGCAACGTCTTCTTCAGCAATAAAAATCTGATTATAACCAGAATATCCATCTAGCATACTTAGGTATTCGAATCCTACAGCAGAGTCTATTAACATTTCTGCCACAGGCATAGAGTATTGATCTTTGGGGGTTGCAGTATTTAAATCCCTAAAGTCTATGCATATTCTCAGAGAACCATTTTTCTTAACAACAGGTACTATATTTGCTAACCATTCGACATACCTTGTGGTTCGATGAATTTGCAACGCAAAGAACCTTTCAACCTCGCTTTGATCTTTGTGAGCATCGGCGCGAATCTTCTGGGAGTTTGCTTGATGGGCTTCTTGCCATCCTTAATTGGAAGTCTGTGCTCCACTAACTCTCTTCAAACCGCATTTCGTCATAGTCCCATGCAAAGCAATCTTTGTTTCTCTTGAGGACTTGATCACCTCTTGCTTGAAGCTTGAGTTTTGCGCTTATGTAGGTTATTCTTTTGTGTTGTCATCCCCCAAATTCACCTCTTCGAGCGGATCCTGTGCTAACATTTTGGCACCTGAGTTTGTAGGATCCTTCTCGAAACCCAAGGGTTCTTTGTCATAGATGGCATCAAGCCTTTGATCTATTTCGCTTTCTTCAGGGTGAGTCTTTCGAACTAATCCCTTCCATTTTATTTACTTCAACTATATTATCTATTTTAGCCTCGCCGCTTCCATTCATTCTCACCATATAGGTCGAAATCCTTCAAGAAGGAAGACTCACCATGAGCAAGGTTGTCGAACTCCCACCGGGCCATCTTTGTGAAGTGCCTTCACTCTTCATCTCCTTTAATTATCTTCCTATCCCAAGACATGCCATCATGGTCGAGGGTCATATAGTAGTGTGCATCCCTCGCTTCGCTTATTTCGTCACTTGGGGTACAAGGGCTATTCTTGCCGTGTACTTGTCATAATTCCTTTGTTGACTAAATTGATCGTTGTCATAAAGTAACTCTGGTCCGCTTCGATATTCTCCACTATACCATCTTCTCTCCACAGAACTAACCTCTGGTGCATTGACGAAGGAACTTCCCCTACGCCATGGATCCACTCTCTTCCCAGCAGTAAGTTATAATTGGCCTTGGCTTCGATCACCATGAACATGGTGGGCTGCACCGATCCGACGGTTAAATCCACTTGCACCACCCCCAACGTTTGACCTATTTTCCTTCATAATTGGATAGGACCATGTTGTGTGGTTTGACATCACCCTCTTGTATTCCTAACTTTTTCAACATGAATTGAGGCATTAAATTAACTGCAGCGCCTCCATCCACTAAGACCTTGTTCACACCATGGGCTCCTACCTTTGCTCGAATGAACAATGGCTTCAAATGATTCTTCATTGATGGCTCTGGATGTTCGAAGAATGCTCTTTCCATTACATAGTAGCAACCTGGTCTGTGTTTCATCAAATCTATGGTATCCTCTTCCTCATGCTCTTCGATTTCGGTCTCCTGTCCAAACTCAGAAGGTAGTACAGATACCATATTGCAGTTTAAGTTGAGTGATGACTCCTCTCGAATCGGTTATCCGTCAAGATATCCTCGCCTTCTTCGGTCTTGGAGTGTACTCTTTCGATTCATCCGTTGTGTTTCGTAGAAAAGCCTCCTACTAACTGGAGGTTTGTCTTCGTGTTGACTGTTGTTGGTTTGTTGGTACTTGACACTTCTTTGTTGCCGATCGTCGTTTTGTTTGCCAAAGCTTCCTTTCACTTTCAATTCACTGCCTTCGCCATTGGAATCTTGACATAGGATTCTTACCTTTGTAGTTTTCTAGTCTCAATTCCTCCCTCGCAGTGTTGAATTCCTCCTATATACCATGGCGTGACGTGCATTTCGCTCATTACCTCCATTTATCCTTCCCTTATTGGTTTTGACTTGCAGCCATTTGTCTGTTGGTACTTCAGCAGAGATTTTGAACGTCACCCTTCGAGCACCTTCGGATAGGGGCTATCGGTTCGAGTATGATTACCTTCAAGTGTTGACTCATCGACCAACCTCCTTGTGATTCCAACATGGGGCGAAGGGAATAGTTTCAACACTCCACCCATGTTCTGGTCATATGCTGCTGAGCACCTTGGGCAAATCAGGCACTTGGTTGCCCCTTTGTGACAGCGAACTAAGAACTCCAACAAACTCTCCCCAACTCTAGGGTAGCATCTGAATAATTGGTTATCTTGGCGCCAATTGACTCCAGTTCGAGCCCTTTGTTTCCTCTCGAAATCTGCAGCAATCCTCCGTTGCGATGATGCATCTGGGACATAGCATCATTTCAGCATTTCCTTATGGCACAGCATGAAATAATCTTTGAGGCTGGTATCTGCAGCATAGCCATCCTCTATTTTGTATTTTTCCTTTTCTAGGTATTTTTCCACTTCCTCCATCTCAGAACGAGGTCTCTCCATATCCACCATATTGACATCCACATCTTCCCCTTTTTTGACATCATCTCCCCATTCTGATGGTTTGACGTCTTCGATTCGGATCTTTGAACTTTCTGGGGCAGAGTATTTTACCAGGTAATCAAATTTTCCACTGGGTTCCCCTAAGGTATCCCAGACTTCCTTCTGAGGAATGCTACCATCTCCATCCTCCCCCTTTATCTCATCATCTCCCCATCCCGTGGGCTTGACGTCTTCGATTGCGATTTTCGAACTCTCTGGAGCAGAATATTTCACCAGATAATCGAACTTCCCACTGGGTTCACCCAAGGTATCCCAGATCTCTTTTTGAGGGGAGGCTTGCTTTGTAATCTGGACTCTCTCCAGTTTGAGCCTTAGGCCTTCAGTAGCCTGTGTCAACTCTTGCTTCTGGTTCTCCTGGCCCTTAGTAGCCTGGATCTCTTTCGAAACAACAGACGACACTGTTTCGATCGAAGTCTCTAGTTGTTTGTGGATGTCTTCCGTGACTCCCTTGTTGACTTCGACTAGCACCCAACTTTCACTCTCAGTGCTTTCTTCTCCCAATGGAGTGTCCCCTTGGTCCGCTTCCACCATATTGATTTCTCCAATGCACGAAGGCTCGGAGTAGTTGGTGTCTGCCACATCTATAGGGTCTTCATCTACTTTCATTTTTGGTTTATCAACAAATTTCAATCTGCCATCCTTAATTGCGTTTTGAATCAAATCCCTGAAAAGAAAACACTGTGAGGTTTTGTGGCCTAGAAAACTATGATATTTACAAAACCCTCTTTTCTTTCTTTGATCTAAAGGAGGTATTTTGACATTTGATGGCACAATTAACTGGCCATCTTTGACAAGCAAGTCGAAAATCTCATCACACTTTGTCACATCGAAGGTATATACCTTCTTTGGGAATTTGTCACTTTTCTCATTTTCAACAATTTCTTTCCCTTTTGTGGGAACTAATAGTTTACAAGAATAGGGTGGAGTCTGTTTTAATTCAGCGAGATCTATTTCGACCTCTTCGAATTCAGGATAGTCTTCAACTTCCTCCGTTTCAACATAGGAAATTCTTTCCTTCTTATTACTTTTAAAAGCCCTGGCCTTTTCGGCCTTTAGTCTTTCGACTTGTCGAACCCTATCTGCTAACTGAGCCATGTCCCTTAAGTATTGTGTGTCTAATTTCTTTCGAATAGAATAGTCCAGGCCACCAGCGGCCATTTCGACTAACTCATGTTCAGGGACTACTGTGAAACATCTAGATTTCAAGAGTCTGAACCTATTTAAGTACTCATCTATGGGTTCAGTAAACTTCCTCTTAACACTTGCTAGTTCCTTTAGACTTATCTTGGATTGTCCCATATAGAATTGTTCATGGAACAATTTCTCCAAGAGGGTCCAGGTATCTATGGATCCAGGGGGAAAAGTGGTGAACCATGTGAAAGCGTTTTTAGTGAGGGAACTTGGGAAATATTTAATCCTAAGGTTCTGATTACTTGCTATGTCTCCGCTTGCGATACGGCTATGTGTTCGATGTTGATTCATTGGTATCTCCAAGAAACTTTGTAAACTTAGGGGTCTTGTATCCCTTGGTAAATCAAGATGCATTACATAACTGCTATAGGGAGGCATAATTTGGCCTTCTAATCAGTATTAAAACCGTTTTGGGCCATAATCCTCTATCATGGTGGTTAGATTATTTTCGCCAAGATATTGTCATTTCGAATTCTATGGACAACTGCATCAGCATCTTGGTTTCGACCCACCATGACAACTCCTCTAGGTTGTTCTTCTCGAAACGCTGGGACTTCTAGTCTTTCGACCCTTGCCCCTGGTTCCATAATTCCGCTTTGTGGTTCCTCTCGAATCACTGTGGAATCTAATCTTTCGACCCTTGCTAGTGGTTCTATCAATCCCCTTTGTGGTTCTTCTCGAATCACTGGGGCATCTACCCTTTGTGCCCTTGCCCCCAAATTAACCCCCTCTCTGACTAGCCTATAGGGTGGGTCATCAACAATTTGTTCTATGATAGGTACGTTCGCTCGAACCAATGCCCGCCTCGCTTTACGGCGGAGCGAAGAAATGCTATTCGACTCATATTATCTGCATTTTCTCTGTTTGTCACAGTCACATTTTGAACTATTGGGGCAAAGATTTCTTGCATAGTTTGTGCTAACACTCCTATCATATTATGGTTACTATCATCCATTAACTGCCTAAAAGCTATCTGATTTTCTGTGGTTAGGATAGGCAGTGTACTATAACCTACTGACCCTTGGCTATTTGTCATAAATTGATTAGCCCCAGATCCAGACCCTAATTGTGGTGACATGTTCGACGTCGAAGTTTGTAATCCTGCCATCAAAGATGTTGGCATCCTATAAGGGGGATTTCTGGGTCTATTACTATTGAAATTGGGTGGTCTAGTTGGTGGTGGGGTAGCGAAATGGGTTTGTGCCCCTGGTGGTGGGACAAATCCCCCAGGATACCCAGTGGTTCCTGTATTGCCTAGGATCGAATTGTTTGTTGACATGCCACTTGTTCCGTTCGTGGCCATATTACTAGTCGAGGATGCAACGGACTGTGCATTCGAAGGGATCGCGTTGACGTTCCCGCCGAAATGCACGCATTAGTGCCTGTTCCATGCGTTTGTTCCCTTGTTGATTGTTTATATCAGACATCCTATTATTTCATTTTCTTCTGGGTAAGGGTTGGTTACTATTAGTTATTCTACCACTCCTAAGGTTCATATACCAACGAACTTTGTTTACTCAGAAAGAACTTTTATAATAATTATGTCTTATAATCCTTATTTTATCTTAATTTGTAACGACCAATGAAGGTCCCACTGGGTGTGCCAATTTGTTTACAGTGATTTCTGGTAAAACAACCGCTAGTCCTCCAAACTATCGAATAAGCTTTATGATTGTTATTCAATTCCTCTGGTAACTTGCAGGATCGACTAGATTGATCCTATGGGGTATTGGTCGTTTGGATAAACTTAATAACAAAATAAGTGTTCATGTTTAAGACTTGTATTTAGAGTGTTTTATATATGTCCAATGTATTCCGATCACAATGTTAAATGACTTAATGACATGATCAAGTAAAGTAACATAAAACTGATTTGAATAAGTAAACGCATAAAGGTTCGATTTGCAAAGAAATGTATAAATGCAGGAAAACGTAAATGGCTCTTAAAGGTAAAAGACTTTTAATGTAAAAGCATGAATATAAAAGCATGAAATGTAAAAGACAAGAATGTAAAAGACATAAATATGAAAGATTTCTGGAAAGTAAGAACGTTAACGTAAAGAGTTTCTGAAATGTAAAAGACTTCGAAATAAAAGAAACGTTTAAATGCAAGGAAAAGTTAAATGACTTTGAATGTAAAGAATTTAAAAGACATTGATGCAAAGATAAAGGATAAACTGGAAAGATAAAGATGTTTTACTGAATAATAAAGGTTTTGGTGCAATCATACGTACATCATTCGAGCATTCGTTTCCCTAGCCATGTGGTATTTTGAATGTTTACTGAATTTTTGTACAATAGATATGACACACGAAATCCTAACACTAAGACTTATACTTATACTACTTCGAACATAACGGTCTGACTTATGAGATCTTGCCACGTTCAGAACATGCAGGACACTGCGCTTCTCTAGCTACCATGTGTCTTCGAACCGTTTCCAGCGCATATATTCTAACTTCCAATTATCCCGCTCGTGTTTGAATTTCAAATGCTTTGGCCACTTCGTTTCGAACTCACTTCTCAGACACAACCCTACTACCACTTCGAAGCTTCCTTTATATGTATCATCATAATTGTCATTCGAAGCTCCAAGCTTCAGTACGTCCATTCGAAGAGCCAATTCTTTCATTCCGAACTGTGACATTTACTTTGTTCCAACGAACCCTAACATCATTCTGTTTCGAGCTCAATAATTCCATTTCGACTCATATATCTCAAAATCTTCAGCCAACATGTGCACCATAATGTTGTTTGTTGAATGATTATGGTGATAACCTGTGCTTTGGTTCATATTTGGATGATCGAATTGAGTTGGGAAAATAAGCTTGATGTCAAAATATGATTTTCTGCTACAGGAGGTCGCAGGAACCAGTTACTCCCTTGGAGAAACTGAGTTCCTGGTATATTTTTCAACAAGGTGACAATTTTGTGTCTAGGGAATCAATTACCTTGTGGGAGGAACCGAGTTTCCAGTACATTTTCTAGGAAGGTGATTTTCCATGTGTCGTGGGAACCGATTACCTTGTTGGAGGAAACGAGTTCCCAGTACAATTTCCATAGGCGTGTTTTCACTATGAGAGTGGGAACCAGTTACTCCCTAGGAGGAACTGGTTACCAGTGTTACTTTTTGGAAAATTGTTAAACTTTGAAAAATCATATATTTTGAATCGTAAGTCCCTTTTAATCACCGTTTTGGACATTATTCTTTAAATTAAATACTCTATTTTATAAAATGAAAAAAATAATAGTTAATTGGTTTTATTTTAAAAAGTGTTGGTTTTCCCAAATTGGTAGTTATTCGTATCTAGTGTACTTAGTGGATGAAAAGAGTATGTTGTTGTACTGATGAATTGGGTGTACATTGATGTTTACATGTATGCATTATTGGTGGCAGTTATTGGTTAATGAGTAAACGCTTGCATGCTATCTTTCTGGTTATTTGTTCATGATGGTTGTTGATATCATGTGTTGTTGATGTTGCATGTTGTTGATGTGCATGCATATACATTTGGTGGTAGCTAATTCCAATTGTGTGGAATTAGTGAGTTGACCAATATCCGTTGTCGAGTTGGAATGGACGGTGGGGCTTTATCTATGTCCGAGTTGGAATGGAATAGATGTTAATGTTGTGTCCGAGTTGGAATGGAACAATATGTGAATTTCGTTCACTGTCAGTACCACATGCATAGAGTCTTGCATTGCATTTTGTATGGATTATAACATGATAGGATGATTTCCAGTGTTATAATCTTGTTGTTGTGTGTGATGTGTGTTTATGACTTGTGTTGTGAAATAAATCTGATTATGCTGAATAGGGTGGAATAATAGCTTATGAGATTCTGTTGTTTTTTGAATTTATAATGCATTTTAATTATGATGAAGTCTCACCCTTACTTTGATGATATCAAATTGAAGTTTAACAGCTTAGGAGTTGGTGAGGATGGCTCTTAGAGCTATGCATTTATTTTATCGCGTATCGGTGTCATGCTCTGGTCTTGTAACACTAGGGAACGCTTATTTAGAGTCATTGTTAAACTCTATTTTGTTTTGATGTTTATTTGGATATTTGCTTGATTACTCAAGGCTTAGACCTTTGAAGTTTGTTGGTTTTGAACTTATCCAAGTTTTAAGGTTATTCCGCTGTGTAGAACATGTACACTTATCGATTGAATTAAATTATGCTCTTCAGTAAAGCATGACATATGTTCGGAAAATTTATTTTAATTAACTGTGATACCCTTTATTACATGTTAACTCTGAATATATTATAATAATCGCGGGGTATTTAGAATGGTGTTACAATGGCCACTGGGTGTTTGTGAAAGATGAAGTTTTCTGTCGTAGTTGTCTTTGTCTGAAGTAGTTGTCATTGTCTTTGCAACACTGTCATCTTTATTTTGCTAAAATTAAAGAAATCCAGAAAAAGATAGAAGTAAAATATATTTAATGTGTAAATTTAAACACTTAAGTGAAAATGCCTTAGTGGTAACTTGACCAATGATAAGCTTGATGACCCAAGTTCGATTCTTGTATATGGGAGAAATTTTAAAATTAATTTTTGAACAATTAAAGGACCACTTTGACACTTTTTAAAGATAAGGGACCAGAATGTATTCCGAGTTAAACTTAAGGGACTAAAAAGGGTATTTTGCTTAACTTCTTTTATTCTCTTATATTCTTGTACTAGAGTGTTGTCATATATTTTAAAATTAATTTTTGAAATTTCATGACCTTAGCAATCGCGTTTGCCACGTAACATGCCATGCGGGCAAAATATTGACGCGTCACATGCCACTAGTGCAAAACTTGGCGCCGTTGGAGAAAATTGGACAGAAAGGATTAACGTGGACGTTTTTGAACAATTACAGGACCACTTTGACACTTTTTAAAGATAAGGGACCAGAATATATTCCGAGTTAAACTTAAAGGACTAAAAACGGTATTTTGCTTAACTTTTTTTATTCTCTTATATTCTTGTATTAGAGTGTTGTCATATATTTTAAAATTAATTTTTGAAATTTCATGACCTTAGTAATCACGTCTGTCACGTAACATGCCATGCGGGCAAAATATTGACGCGTCAGATGCCACTAGTGCAAAACTTGACGTCGTTTGAGAAAATTGGACAGAAAGGATTAACGTGGACGTTTTTGAACAATTAAATGACCACTTTAACATTTTTTTAAATTAAGGGACCATAATGTATCCCAAATTAAACTTAAAAAATTAAAAAAGTATTTTGCCTAACTTCTTTTATTCTCTTATTTTCTTGTATTAAAGTGTTGTCATATATAGTTAAATAATTATTTTAAAAAAATATGAGGGTACGGAGACTTGGGGTAGTTAAGGGCACTGGCGGATGGATTAACATAGGAGCGGGAGGCTGCCAATGCACCCCTCAAAAATTGAAAGACTGTTTTTTATAAATGTTTTATACTGAAGCATGATTTCAGCAAAAACGATATATAATCTTTCTACTTTATTTTAACAACTACCACATGTATATTCTTGCATTTCTCACCCGACTGACTTTCTTAGTAATGTATTACTTACATGTTATAGGAAACTTCTAAAGTTATTTTATTTTTAAAGGGCAACAATTTCAATACTTTGAGTTTTAATTGAGTATGATATATTTTGTGAAAATTGATTTAAAAATTTAATTTATTTTAAAATTAAAAAAATGTTATGTTTTTATAAGCAATAAAAATATAAGATAACATTGAATAAAATTATTTGATTAAATAATAAATATTTATCTAATTAAATTCAAAAGTTATTAAAGTATTTGCCTAATAAATAATACTAAATTGATTTAAATCAGTTATAAAATACTTAAAACTTAATACTCAAAATGTTCACCGTAAAATACTTAAATAAATTTGAAGAAGAATTAGATTGAAGACAATTTTTTCTCTAATTTATTATCAATTGATACTTTTAAGTTTGTACTTCAAACTAATTATACATGTCTTTTTTTTTTTTTGGTACTGATTTTTGAAAATAACCATCATATTAAATTCTTATTTATATTGGTGTTAGACTCATTTAGATTTTAGTGTTTTGGAAATTTAGTTCTACGCTTCTTTGAAATTGGTAATTAATTTATTCATATTTTATCAATGTTATATAAAAGTTAAGTTTTTACTTTTTTAATTGATAGTAATTTATTTGTTTATTTTTTAAGAGTGGTACAATGATTAAATATAAAAAAATTATTATTTTTTATAAAAGAATTTAAAAAAATATTATTTCTATAATTTTAAATAATACTTATTGCACTTTCTAATATTTTAGTTAAGATCCGCTATTGGTTAAGGGTATATTATGTGGAATAATTTTTAAATAAGGTGATTTTTTTGTTGTCATTTGACATTTGGCAACTATAGTGATTATTTTTCAATTTTAGAATTTTCAAGTTATATTCTTGTGATGTTATTGTATTCATTTTATTTCTATGTTACTTTTTCAACAGGATCAACTAAAATTCAACTCTAGTCTATCCTTAAAATCTTAAATCCGCATATACATCGATTTGATGTTTTTAATTACCTAAAAAGTTATCAAAATTTTGGTGGAAGAAACATTAATAAAAAGCTAACAAATGTCAATCATTTATCAACTATCAACTATAAAGCATTTACTATAAGATTGATCAAATTGACTAAAATACTTTTGCCTAAAAAATAAAGTGCACTACACATTGGATAAAATAGTAATTAACAAATTAAATTTTATCACTTTTTTATTGACCAATGAAAATCAAAACTTTTGTCAAATGTCAACTTCATCCAATTTGCAATGTTTTCCCTCTTTCCTTTTTCAAAATTCAAAAAAATCTCTAATTATTTTCTTGATCTTTTGGAAGGAATAACATATATGTTATTTTTTATACTCATTTCACTTACAATATCCTAATGTACTTTATATGTTAAAAGCTCAAATCCTCTATTATTTAATTATATATTTATAGTTAAATAACTATTATTATTAAATTAAATTAATGATTTATTAAATTATATCATTCTCGATTGATTTTTTTTATGTGTTGTGACCCTATTTTAACCGCTACAATTACAATAATTTTAGAATTATACGGAATAATATTAGAATAATATTAGAGATGTAAATAATTTTAAATATTACGGAATTAAAAAATAATATCACTTTCACCAAAAAATCATTATCACTTTAAATTAAAATAAATATAAAATAAATATTAGAATCAAATAGAGTAACCCCATGTAAATAATTTGACAAAAAATATATTGACATATATTTAAACAAATATTTGATGAATGTGAAAATTAGAATCCCTCAAATTTACTATTTTCACGGGTCACTATCACCATTTTACCTTTTTTATCTTAATCAAAATAATATTTTAAAATATTTATAGTTATTAGTAATATTCGTAAATATTTGTAATATTAGATGAATCTTATAAAAATTCATGTTTTTTTTTCTCTAAATGGAATAATATAATTATCATGTGAACAATATTCATTTAAGATTATGTATATTAGATGATGCACCATTATTCTGACAAATATATTAATCTTTATGTATTTAAGACATATTTTATCTATTCCATTGGTTTATTATCACTTAAAATACTAATTAATCTATTTTTTAACTTCAATAAAATTAAATATTTATTTTATTAAATAGAATAAAACTACATAGTCATTCACATAACTGACATTTTATCTAACAGGTGACTATCAAATTATTATCATTATTTTTAAACGTCAATTTTTTTCCGTTCTCCATGTCACAAGTTTTTTCTAATTGTTTATTACAATTAAGTTTTTTCACACATGTATCTAAATACATCATTGTCAAATTCACCATTATATTTTGTTTAATCATATTATTTATTATAATATTTTGATTTCATTATTTTCGTTATACTTTCCCAATAAATATGAGTTTTTCATATGTATATTTAAAAAATTATTTCATCAATATTAAAATAAATTCGGTCGTATGGGACATCATTGTCAAATTCACCATTATATTTTGTTTAATCATATTATTTATTATAATATTTTGATTTCATTATTTTTGGTATACTTTTCCAACAAAATATGAGTTTTTCATATGTATATTTAAAAAATTATTTCATCAATATTAAAATAAATTCGATCGTACGGGAGCACGGATATTTGGCTAGTATAAAGTATAAATTTAACCATGGTCAAAACCATTGGATCTCTCGCATGCCTTCAATGTTTCTTTGCATTCAACAACATGCAAACACTCAATTTAAAGAATATTGGATGGATCAAAATGAGTTTCCTATTGTTATCCAAATACTATTATGGCAAATTTGGAAAAAAAATTAGGAAGTTTGTATGTCATGTCTATCATTGTAGACTTGATATCTAGGAACGTGCAATGTCTTGATATTGAGAATCAAGAACACATGTGCTTTAATTTCATTTATGACAAAACAATGCACCAAAAAAACTGTTTAGCAATATAACATGAATACCGGAACATATTGGTTGCTACTACGTTTTCAAACACCCGTTTTTGAGATAGATAAATTAAAATTAATAGATTTCTTTTTAAAAACTAGATTAAAAAATTAAAAGAATTCAGGTAAGAGATAAATTACAATAATAAACCTTTTTTAAAATAAAGATATATTCATCAAGATTATAAAATTGCATTGATTTTAAAATAAAAAATCAAAATGAATTAAAAAATAATAAACTTTAAAAAATATTAGTAAAACGATAAATTCAAACTTAAGCTGGTGATGTGTTATATTTGCTTCACTAATCATATTGCTTGGGTGTGAATTGTATGTGAAAAGTTTAGGATCAAGGTGGGCGTAAAAGAAAATGAGTTTTTCAAAATACTCGTGTGTTTTCAGATGAGCATTATACCTCCTTTTTGTTGAATATTGAATATTGAGCATAAGTTCTGTAATGATTTCAGAAACTGTTTTGAAAATAGCTTAAGTGAAAAGTTATTTTAGATTTGAAGTTTCAGAAACTGTTTTGAAAATAGCTTAAGTGAAAAGTTATTTTAGATTTGAAGCAGCAAAATAGAATTTGGAAGAGGAAATCGATTTTCAGTTTTGGGGAAACCGCTTTCTGCCGCGAAACAAAATTTTCTGGTGTATTTTTCTGTTTTGTTTCGTTTTATTTGTTGTTTTGTTTTGTGTTACTTTTAGATGCTTATAAGTAGAACTCCCTATTATGTAATGTGCAAGAACAACTATTGAATGCCATTGTGAATAATATTTTCTCCTCGATTACTCTCTCTCAATTCTCTATTTTTCTCTAAACTTCATCTTCTCCAATTAGTTATTTCCACCATTGATTCACCTTAATCAATTGTTTATGTTCCAACATCTGGCATCAAGAGCTCTGATTCTGATCCATTAATCCGTTGCAAACATGTCAACCACCGATCGAATTCCTACCAACCTCCCAATTCTTGATTCCAAGAATTATGACAAATGGTGCAAACAAATGAAAGTTTGGTTTGGGTATCAAGAAGTCCTTGAAGTGGTGAATGATGGAGTTACACCACTTGTTGCAGAGGCTATACCTGCACAACAAGCTACATTCAAGGAAGAAAAGAAGAAATACTGCAAAGCTCTCTTCTTAATACATTATTGCGTCGACAACGACAACTTTGAGAAAGTTGGTGAGTGTATGTCGGCAAAGCAAGCTTGTGAGATGTTGAAGAAAGCGTATGAAGGTGCCGAAAAAGCGAAGGTGGTGAGGTTATAAACTCACAAGAGGCAGTTCGAGTTGGTACAAATGTAATAGAAGGAATCGATCAACAACTACATTACGCGTATAACGTGTTTGGTGAATCAAATGAAGGCTTACGGTGAAACTGTTTCGGTGCAAAATGTAGTGGCTAAGATCTTGCGTTCTTTAACGTCAAGATTTGACAACATAGTGGTAGCAATAGAAGAGTCAAAGGATCTTCTCACTATGAGTAAGGAGAAGCTTCAAAGCTCATTGAAAGCACATGAGCAAATATTGGATGAAAGAGGAAATGACAAGGCCAAGCAGAAATTGCGTTGTAAGCAAGGTTCAATGAGAAGAACAAGAGATCGAAAGGCAAGTGGCCTTCGAAAGGCAAAGAAAATTTCCAGAATTTTGGTGGAAAATATCCACAAAATTCAAGGGGGTCCATGGCTCAAAGAGGAGAGAGCAGCTCCAAGGGTAGTGGTCAAGGAAACAACAACAAGAGAGGTGACAAAAGTAATGTAAAGTGTTACAATTGTGAAAAGTTTGGCCATTTCGCAAAAGAATATAATGCAAAAGGGAAGGAAAGTCATGGAGAAGAGGCCAAGGTTGCAAGGCAAGAAGTAGAGGATGATGATACGCTTCTAGTTATGATCACGGAGGAGAACAATGGCTGTAGAGAGTGGTTGGACCGCAGCAAAAGTAAGTGTCGAGGGTTGGACAACAACTCTAATAGTGCAAAATTTTCCACACCAACATGTTCGGAGCGAAACGCAATGGTAACCGTTTGACATGGAGTTCAAAGTAGTTATGAGTGGTACTTGGATTCAGGTTGTTCAACTCATATGACAGGTAGAAAGTGAAGGATGAAAAACACAAGAAATGGGGAGTTTGAATTGGGGTTTTGAAATCAAATTAAATTGACAAGATTATTTTTGTCCTGGTTCGTTTGAACTAAAACTACTCCAGTCCATCCGTCAAGGTGATTTTCCTCTCTCAATGAGGTCTTAGTCCACTAATCAAAACTTGATTACAAATTCACTAAGACAGCTATCTTAGTCTTCTCAAGAACAACCACAACTTGGTTTCTCAAGGAATTTCAACTTAACAGTCAATTACGAAGATGTGTGTTTTATGATGCTTCTAAAAATCTATATCACAACTGTGATTTTTACACAAAATATCAAGTACTTATGAACTAGCGGATATTAATGATTTGAGATTTTTCTTTGTGTTGTACGTGCAGGAGTTCTCTCTAGTTTTCTTCAAGAATGGATCTTCATATATGCGTGAAAAACTTATCCGTTGGAGACATATAATCTTTATATGGAATGATGATAATTGAACTTAATTGTTCTTTCCTTAAAAACGAGATCCTGTTGGAAATCAGTCGTTGCTTCAAATATTTATTTAATGAATAGCAACACATCAAAACATTGCAGCCAAAACATGGATATCAGATTTTGTAGAGCATTCTGGTGCTTTCAGAAGTTTGGCTTGAATCCTTGATGTCTTGATCAGAAGATGATGTGGCAGAGCTTTAAGATTTCTTAGATCAGTTGACAAGGTTTACATTAGAGTTTGGTGCAGCCTTTGGTGCTTTTTAGAAGTTCATTAGAACTTCGCTTAGAGCGTGAATCTTCTAACGTATCAGAACTTCGCTTAGAGCATATCAGAACTTCTCTTATATCAGAGTCTTCTTCTGCTATCGAACTTCGAGGTTCGATGAAAAACTTCTTTTCTTTTCAAGGTCAAAACTTCATCTGCATACTCTATTAAACAAAATTAGGACACAACAATGATTCATACAAAATATTTATTCATTAGGGTCAAAACATAATTGTCATCAAGACTTGTTGCCATCAAAACTTCTAAGATTGGTGTAAAACCAAACTATGTTCTAACAATCTCCCCTTTTGATGATGACAAAACATAAATATTTTGACAAAGAGAGGTCTCCCTAAATTTAGTATACATATAAATTTATAGAACATTGTACTTCCCTGAAGTTTCGTCCAGAGTATGATGAAGGTTCCAAGTTGATTTCCAGAAGGTTCCAAGTTGATTTCCAGAAGTTATATTTCCTATTTAAATCTTTAGACAGAAATGAAATCAAAGATGATATTAGAATGTTTGAGACTTAGTCTATCAGTAACTATGATGTTCAAAATATCTTACGTTCTCCTCCTTTTTGTCATAAATCAAAAAGAAATTAATAGGACAAGATAGAAGATAATTGTATGAAGAGGCAAAACAAAGTACAGGAGGAAATGTGCAGAAGATGAAGGTTTGAACATGAAATCAATTGAGGGTTGAAAAAGAAGGTTTGCTGAATGAGATCAGTAGAAGAGAAAAAAATTTTAAAAAAATTCAAAACTTTTAAAGTTGAGTATATAAAAAATTTCTTGAAAACATGATGATTTCTGACAAGAGAGATGGCGTGAAAATATAGTGAACAGTTACCAATGTGACCAGCTCCTTAATGTAGAAAATCAAGCGTTTTCACTCTATCAGAGTTTGAACATGTGTTCATCTTCTGAGAGTGACTTTAACGATTAAGATTGACATGTGTTGTTCTTGTGAACTGCATGCTTCTATCTTGATTTGAGTCATCACTCAGATCTTCTAATAGATTCTGATTCATTTACCCTTCTCACTTCTAAAGGACAATTGGTCAGAAGTTCACAGAGAATAGTATTCTAACGTTTAAGCATAAAAAAATAAGCTTTTCATTCTGGGCATAATTCCATACTAAGATGTTTCAGAATGAAATTGAACCTATCTTCAGCAAGGGGTTTTGTAAATATATCAGCCCATTGATGGTCTGTATCAATAAATTTTATAGAAAGATATCAGAAGTGTTATCACAAAGGATATGAATGTTACTCTCGAATATCTGAAAGTCCTCAAGTTGAATTTTCATCCAGAGCATCTGAGTACTGCATCTAGCTGCTGCTATATATTCTGCTTCTGCAGTTGATAATGCAATAGTGGATTGTCTTTTGCTGGACCAAGATATCAGATTTTCTCCCAGAAATGGGCAGCTTCCAGAAGTACTTTTCCTTTCTATTCTGTCTCCAGCAAGTCAGCATCATAGTATCCTACAAGTTTGTATTCTCTGGATTTTCCGTAACATAGACCAAGATTAGCAGTACCTTTCAGATGCTTGAGAATTCGCTTAACAACAGTTAAGTGAGTTTCTCTAGGATCTTATTGGAATCTATCACAGAGACAAACACTATATAAAATACCAAGTCTTGAAGCAGTTAAATATAAGAGAGAGCCAATCATACCTCTTTAGATCTTCTGATCTACTTTCTTACTTACCTCTTCCTTCTCTAAGATACACGTAGGATGCAAAGGGGTTTTAGAAGGTTTGTTATCTAACACGTCAAATTTCTTCAGAAGTTCTTTAACATACTTACTCTGATGTATGTAAGTTACTTCTGAGGTCTGATGTATTTGAATTCTCATAAAGAATTTGAGTTTGCCCATGAGACTCATTTCAAACTCTACCTGCATAGACTTAGAAAACTCTCTCCCAAGGGAGGATTTAGTAGAACCAAAAATTATGTCATCAACATAAATTTGACATATTAGAATATCATTTTTAAATGTCTTATAGAATAAGGTTGTGTCCACTTTCCCTCTGGTAAAATATTTTTCTAATAGGAAATTACTTAGTCTTTCATACCAAGATCTGGGAGTTTGTTTAAGACCATACAAAGATTTTTTGAGTTTATAAACAAATTCTGGATGTTTTGAGTTTTCAAAGCCAGGGGTTGATGGACATATACTTCTTCATCAATGTAACCATTTAGAAATTCAATTTTTACATCCATCTGATAAAGTGTGATATTGTGATTAACAACATATGAAATTAAAATTCTGACGGATTCTAACCTGGCGACTGGAGCAAAGGTTTCTGTATAGTCTATTCCTTCTTGCTGACTATAACCTTGGGCTACCAGTTGAGCTTTGTTTTTTACTACTTCTCCTTGTTCACTCAGCTTGTTTCTGAAGACCCACTTGGTTGCAATAATGTTGAAACCTTTTGGTTTGGGAACAAGATCCCATACGTCATTTCTGGTGAATTGATTTAGTTCTTCTTGCATTGCAATGATCCAATTATTATCTTGAAGAGCTTCATCTATAGAAGTTGGTTCGGTCAAGGACACAAAACCCATGAGAGATTCTTTAGAATTTCTGAATGTAGATCTGGTTCTGATTGGATCATCTTTCTTTCCTAAAATCGTTTCTTCAGGATGAGCTAAGCTGCTTCTGGATGGATATTTCTAGATGGGTTCATCAGAAGTTACTTTGGTGGCGTCTTCAGAACTTCTATCAGGACTATCTTCTGATCCTATAGATTGAACTTATATATCTGCAATAGAATCTTTTTGCTTTGACTTTTGAGGTCCAAGCTTGTCATCAAATCTGATATTAATATATTCTTCTACAATAAGTGTTTCAGTGTTATATACTCTATAGCCTTTTGAGCGTTCAGAATTGTAATACGGTGAACTGACTTTGTAGGATTTTTGTATCCAAATGTGCGGATAGCAAGAGTCGCCACCGACTTTTATTTTTATCCAATTAAGGGAAGGTAAAAGTAACAGAAAAAGACCTTCGTTAGATTCTGAGTTCGGGAGAATGGTTATGAAAAGGGAAGGTATTAGCACCCCTTTCCATCCGTAGTTATCTACGGGCTCTTAGTTGCTCTAGATCACTTTTTAAAATTGCTTTCTGTGTGTTTGACAAAATGTTTTGAAAAAGGCATTTCGCTTTGACTTTGTAATGACTCATGTAGGAGTGTATACAAAGTGTTCGGAAATGTTTTTTTGTTTTGAAAAGAATTTGAACTTTGAAAAAAGTGTGTGGTGTGAAAAGCATTTGATAGAGCAAGCAACTAAAAGACTTATTTACCCACTCAGAATTGGTCGTTTTGTTGTACTTCTACATTCCTTTAGAATAGCGCTAGCCGTACCATTAGTTAGTAGGTAGCTCCATTCGTTGGATGTAAGCGGGACATTCGAAGGGACATCGGATGGTCATCGAAGGCAACTTGTAGGAAGTATCCTAGCACATTCGAAGGGACTATCATCATTTTCGAGGCGACAATCGAGGGTCAAGATCATGTATTCGGAGGCGACATCGTGGGTCTTATGATCTTTGTATCGAAGGGACTATGATGATTTGTTTGGAAGGCAACGGTGCTAGAATACCTCTACGTTCGAGGGACATGACCATTTTGAATTCGCAAAGGCAACGAGAGAGAATTACCCTAAGGGGTGCGTGTGTGAAATAAGTGTGTCAAATTCAGATATTTTATCTTGAAGATTAGTGTGAGCTATGTCCAATTATTATCTTGCCATACACGCCTAGTTACTAACAGTTTATAGGGTGCGGAAATTAAAATGCGGAATGTAAAGTGCGGAAATGTAAATCCTACGCTATTACAAGGCTTTGGGGCAGATACATAATTTAAAATGCGGAAAATGAAAATCCTAAATTAAACTATTACATCCCATGAGCAGTTACATTATTGGAAAAATAAAACGATAAAAGAAAACGTCCGAATCGGAGCAACCTGTGAAAGAATAAGAAAATCGGAAAATATGATGAAATCGAAATAAGAGAAAATGTTAGAAAAAATGCAATTTTTAATATGAGAAAATTATTATATACTGGAAATAAGATAAATGAACTAACATAATTTTTTGGGATTTTTTAGATGCAATTTAATAATTAAAAACTAATTAACCATGATTTAAATGCAAAATTATAAATAAAAATAAATATGCATGCAAAAATATGTTTTTTAATTTATTAAATTAAATAAAGATTTTCAGAATATAAATGTGAAAAGAAAATATTGTTTGGTAATTTTTTGATGCAGAAATAAAATGATGAAAATAATTAAAACAATGCAAAAATATTAGAAAATTAGAAAATATGAAAATAGTTGAGTTTGTGAAAAAGAAAACAAAATTGGCCTTGGCATGGTTCGAACTCGCGTCCTGGCTTTCAAACCTTGAGATCCCTTGCTCTGACCAACTGAGCTACTGTACGCGTGTGTTTAGAAACTGGAATGAGTGGATTATACACGTCGCCTTCTCATTGCTTCCTCCTTCGCGCCAGACTTTGTCTTCTCCGATTTGAATATTTGAAGCTAGCGTCGGCCATTGTTCGACGCTATGGTCCCTGGCTAATTCAAAAAATCAAGCAAACGTAATATAAATGACATCTAAGACCATGGTTCAATTCAGGACATTGTTCCGAGTTCATTGGTATGGGTCTTGGAGTCCAATTTTTCCTATTAAGAGAAACCCTAAATCATCCACAGAAACCCTAATCATGGTGTAACACGATTCAGGCCATGGAAATTCAATTGGCTTGCCCAGAAAGCTTGCAAACTTGATTCTAAACACAAACAAACAATCAAAACAAGTTAATAATGCATGAATATGAGAAATCGAGTTTGAGATTTTCAAGAACAAACCAAACACGGATTTCACGATTCTGAATGGATTTGAGCAATGTAAGGGTCTGGATTGACTCAAGAGATATCAAGGAATCTGTTGGACACCTTAAAATCGATGGAAAACGGCTGGAAGTATGATTGCACTTTGCTTGAGAGGCACGGTTTTTTCAGTTTGAGAATAGGGTTTCCAAGGCAATTTTTTCGTCCTCTTGTGATTGGTATGCATCAGGTATATATGCTGGATGGATTTGGCATTGTTTTGGGAAAGATTTGATCAATAATCAATGATAATCAAATTTGATTTTTTCATGAAAATCAAATTTTCAAAACTTGATCAATTTCAATCCAATCTTGCCTTTTTTGATCCAATTTCGAAATTGCTGGCTTTTAATGAATTTCTTGAATCTCAAGGAAGGAATAAAATCAATCTTTCAATTAATTTTGATTTTATAATTTATTTTAAAATTTAATTTGTATTTAAATGAATAAATTCAAAATTAAATAGAAAAATAAATCAAAAATTCGTGGCATTGGGCTTGGATATTCCTAATTGTATGAGGAATAAGTTTGGATGAAGAAAAGCAAGCCCATTTGCAAAAGATTTGATTTTTGGAAGTATCTCTCTTTGTGCACTTCTTCAAAATTGCCCAACTTGTGAATGGTGTAACTTGCTCAATTTTCCACATTTTTGAGTGTTCTTGGACTTTTTGGAAAGCTCTAAGAGTCCTCTAACCAACCCTTTTGGTCTCATCTCAATTGGAGTTACCATGCTCAATATATCTTCAAATCAAAAAGTTGACTTTTTGTTGACTTTGAAAATGACCTGTAATGTTTTGAGCTATACCTCTCAAATGAAGCATTTTTTGGACATTCTTGTGAGACATGAAGTTGTAGAGAATTGAATTTCCTTCAAAACAAGAAGTGGTGGAAAAATTTCTGAGAAAGTATGAGAAAGTTATGATCACCAAAGTTTAGTTGACTTTTCACCTAAAAACCCTAATTTAGAAAGTTTGACTTTTGAGCAAATCTTGAGTTTTCTTGATGAATCATGATCAACCCTTGATCAAATGATGAATGTAACTTCAAAATGAGGATGTTGACCAAAAATTATGAAGTTTGACTGTATGTTGACCACAGTTGACTTTTTGTCCAATACAACTGATTTTCAACCATCTGAGCAATTGTCTGAGGAAACTTGACTTGTGAAGCTTGAAACTTGACATGGAGAATCTTTGAAGCGTATGAGGAGGCATGAAGGCCATTGGAGATGTTGGAAGTTCATCTTGACTTGAGAGATACCAAACCCTAGTTTGGGTTGATTGTCTAAGAGAGAGTTTGTCTGATCAACTCTTGAGGAATCCTTGAGCATAGATGTATGAAATCTCTTGAGTAAATGGAGGGAAAATTTTGGGGTATGGCAGCTGCCCCTGTTCAATCTTCTTGTACTGGAGGGTTAGATTGACACGCTTGTCTTTCGTGACCTGGAGGTAGAAGATGATTGAACACTCGAGTACACCTGAAAATTTGCACTCGCTGTTGGTGGATGACGCGGGAATGGGCTTACAGATGCCATTTGGATACTTCGCTTAAGGATGAGTCGTACGCTAGACTCGAGAATGTTGATAGGAGAATTGACGGAGATGGGCTTAAGATGCCATCTGGAAAGATCGATGCTGGGAGTGAGCCGCACGCTAGGCTCTGTAGTCGTTCCTGGAAGGAGCATGGAGATGGGCTTAAGATGCCATCTGGATGGAGTCATACGTTAGACTTCGTGTTCATTTTGAATGAAGTTATTGGTTTGTATTGATTTTTAACCATATATGCAGCATTCTGAAAGTGAAGCACTGTTGATAAGTAGTCGGAGATGGGCTTAAGATGCCATCCAAGGCAACTGAGTCGTACGCTAGACTCTATAGTTCTTTGATAATAAGGATCGAATAAATCTTCGTGGATTACTCGAGGGAGGTTGTAGTTGGCAAAATGTGGATAGCTTCCTGTTGTGCATCGGTGTTGATCCATTGCTGTTATCGGAGGATAACGAGGTGGTCTTCGGATAGTTTTCCGTCGGTTCGGGCTTAATCTGGACCGATCGTCGGAGGACAACCAAGGGCTTTCGGATAGTTTTCCGTCGATTCGGGCTTAATCTCGACCTGTTTGCGTCAAGTGATTACTGCTTTGGAGAAAACAAGAGGAACTTTGACAGAATATTGGTTAGTTTTATGCAAAGTATAATGCATGACAGTGTATATGAATGACATATGCATGAATTATGAATTTATGAGAAATGTATGAATGATAGATGTTGTGATATTTCAAAACATATCCATCTTGAAGAAGATGCGGATGTTCTGCTTGAAGATTTCTGACTTCCGCTTGGGGAATTGAGTTGGTGGAAGTCCCTGCTTTTGAAGGAGAAGAAAGATACCCTGGATTCCTCCGATGTACTATCTGACCAAGTCTTGGGCCCAGATATTGTTGAGGAAGATAGAGATTTGAGAAGCTCGTTGTTGGAGATCTCATATATAGACCCTACTGAGGAGAATCTGGAAGGCGATCTGTTGGGGACCTTGTATGTAGATCCTGCTGAGGAAATTTAGGAGGCGCTCTACTGGGGATTCTGAGTGTAGATCTCGCCGGAGAGCATTTGATAGTTGCCGTGAGACCGGGTTGGAAGAGCCAGGATCCCGTTGTAATCTCTGGCTGGGGAATGAAGATGTAGGTTCCTCCGATGCACTATCTGACCAAGTCTTGGGTCAATCGCTGGGGAAAAGGAACGGATGAGATACCACGGGATAAATACCTTGACTAGGGGAGGTGTTCCGCTGGAGACCGATGTAACATTACTTAGTCGAGTGGAATTGCAGCTCGTGGATTCCTTTGCTCTGGGAAGTTGTGTTGTGAGTGACACCTTTGTGGGATCATGCTCTGTGGGGAATGCTTTGGTGACTTTCGTCGTCCCAATTCCTGGAGCCTGTAGTGAGTACTCTTGTATGTTCACTTTTCGCATGTTTGTGATTAGATTCTTATTGTCAGATGCGTATAGTCATTCAAAGCAAACGTTGGACTTATTGCAAACAACAACAGTGAAAATTGTAAAGAGAAAGAATTGTATTATTGAAGAGGTGGCGTATGGCCAAGTAGTTTGTACACAAGAAAGGTAAAAAGCTATGCGGAAACAATCTCGTTAAGTTCCAACTATGCTAGTACTCATATATTTCAACTATCTCATCTCCTCGCTGTCAGTAGAAAGTGAGTGAACTGATCTTCGCCATTTGAACCTTGAATGCTGATAGTAATCTGGAAGCGATGATCCGAAGAGACATAGTCGACGCTTAAATCCCTAACTTTTGCCTAGACCGCCTTTCGGTTTTCATCTCTGATACCCTTTTTGCCCAAGCCGCCTTTTCGTTTTCGACTTGCCGTGTACATGTTTTGTATATATCCTTAATTTTTGCCCGAACCTTTTGGTTCGCCAGATCTCCTAGGCCCTAGCGGGTCTATTTTATGTAGTATTTTTGACTATGTCTGCGTCACTGTGGTGAAGTCTTCACCATCCATGGTGCTAAGTATCATAGCTCCGGAAAATATCTTTACTACAAACGGTCCCTCATAAGTGGGAGTCCATTTGCCCTTGGGATCACCTTGTGGAAGAATGATGCGCTGACTACTAGATCACCGACTTGGTAGGCTCGGTGCTTGACCTTCTTGTTAAATGCTCGATCATTCGTTTACGATAAATCTGTCCATGGCGGATGGATGCGAGTCGTTCTCATCAATCAAATTAATCTGTCAAGCAGTCGAACCCAATCGTCTTCGCCTAACTCGCCTCTGGAGGACTCGGTTGAGGTACCGAACCTCGATGGGTAAGACGACTTCCATACCGTAGACAAGAGAGAAGGGGTTGCCCTGTTGATGTTCGTAGTGCGATAACCATGAAGAGCAAATGGTAACATCTCATGCCAATCTTTGTAAGTCACGCCATTTTAGTATAATCTTCTTAATGTTCTTGTTGGCGCCCGCGCCATTCATTTTAGGCCGATATGGAGAAGAATTATGATGCTTGATCTTGAACTGCGTGCAGAGTTCGGTGATCATTTTGTTGTTGAGATTGGAGCCGTTATCTGTGATAATCCTTTCAGGGGTGCCATACCGATAGATAAGATTATGTTTGATGAATCGAGCCACTACATTCTTGGTAACAGATGCAAACGAGGCTGCTTCTACCCACTTGGTAAAGTAATCAATTGCCACAAGGATGAAACGATGTCCATTGGAAGTCAGATTTCTCCAATCATGTCAATGCCCCACATTGCAAAGGCCAAGGAGAAGTTAAAACATTCAGGTACCGGAGGTACGTGTACTTTATCGGCATAACGGCACTTGTGACAAGATCGAGCATCGCGGTGACAATCGACTTCCATGGTGGACCAATAGTAACCGTTCTCAAAATCTTCTTAGCCATGGTGTGTCCAGGAGTGGGTACCAAATTCGTGTAACTCTTCCATGATACGCATTCTTTGTTCGGTCTACGGAGTAAGCACAAGTCGTGGTTGCGCTTGTATAAGATGTCGTTGCTGAGAAAGAATTTGGATGCAAATCTTCTCATGAACTTCTTATCATTAACAGATGCCCCTGCGGGATATTCCTGAGTCTCAAGATACCTCTTCACGTCATAGTACCAGGGTTTCTCTTCGCGTCAAGCTCATAACAATCTGTTGGTTCGTCGAACTTCTCAATGATGATCTGGGGAGCCTCGTTGTCCCATCTGACCTTGAACATAGATGACATGGTAGCCAACGCGTCTGCCAACTGATTCTCTTCTCGCGGAATATGATCAAAAGTAATCTCTTCGAAGTAGGGGATCAAACTCAGAACATGCTCTCGATATGGAATGAGATTCGGATGCTTCGTATCCCACCCGCCCTTAATTTGACTGATCACCAAAGCTGAGTCTCCATACACTTGTAAGAACTTGATTCTTAAGTCAATAGCAGCTTTAAGACCCATGATGCACGCTTGATTCGGCCATGTTGTTAGTGCAACTGAAACATAATCTGGTGAAAGGCGATGTCCGCTGTAGGGACGTAATGATGGCGCCAATGCCATTTCCAAGTGCGTTGAGGCTCCATCAAAGACCATAGTCCATCGGGATCCTTGTTCGGTCCTTCGTCTGGCCCGGTTCTTCTAATCTGTAACTAGTAAAACATCTTCGGAAATTGAACGCATAGATGATAGTCATCTATGGCTTGATGAGCCAAATGATCGGCTACCACACTTCCTTTGACCGCTTTCGAGAAGTGTCTTGGATGTCATATTCGGTCAAGATCATTTGCCATCTTGCTATTCTTCCGAGAGAGCTGGTTTCTCAAATATGTATTTTATCGGATCCATCTTGGAAATCAACAAGGTAGTGTGAGTCAACATATCTTGTCTTAGTCGTGAGCAGCCCAAGCCAAAGCGTTGCAAGTTTTCTCAAGTGAGTATCTTGTTTCACGATCGGTAAACTTTTGCTAAGGTAGTATATTGCATGCTCTTTTCGACCGGACTCGTCATGTTGCCCCAACACACACCCCATTGAGTTCTCTAACATCAAGTACATGATGAGAGGTCTTCCTTGACGGTGGCGTCGGGATAGGAGGATTAGGTACTCCTTGATTTTGTCAAAGCGATCTGGCAATCGTCGTTCCATTCCACTACTTGATCTTTCTTTAATAACTTGAAGATTGGCTCACAAGTAGCAGTTAAGTGTGCAATGAATCTGGCGATGTAGTTCAATCGGCCCAAGAAACCTCTGACCTCCTTCTCTGTGCGGGGAGCTGGCATCTCTTGAATAGCTTTAACCTTCGCAGGGTCAACCTCAATACCTCTTCCACTGACTACAAACCCTAGGAGTTTTCGGATCGACTCAAAGGTGCACTTGTTAGGATTCTCAATGTACTTCTTCAACCACAAACAGTTTACGCAAATGATCAAGATGTTCTTCTTGAGCGAGCTATCATGTCGTCGACGTAGACCTCTATCTCGTGATGAATCATGTCATGAAATAATGTCACCATAGCACGATAAGTGGCGCTGCGTTCTTCATCCGACGGCATAACCTTGTAACAGAAAGTGCCCCACTGTAAGTAGTCTTCTCCATGTCTTGGAGCCATTTTGATCCGATTGTAGGAGAAACCATCCATGAAGGAGAAAACCTTATCTTTGCGGTGTTGTCAACGAACATCAATATGAGGAAGTGGGAAATCGTCTTTCGGACTCGCTTTGTTCAGATCTCTGTAATCCACACACATTCGTACTTTACCATCCTTCTTGGGCACAGGCACCACATTAGCAACCCACTGTGGATAAGAAGTAATAGCTAAGAAACCTGCATTGAACTGCTTCATAACTTCGGCTTTAATTTTCTCTGACATCTCAGGACGCATACGACGAACCTTCTGTTTCACTGGAAGAAAACCTTCTTTTGTTGGCAATCGGTGTACCACAATATCAATGTCTAAACCCGGCATGTCTTCGTATGACCAGGCAAAAACCTCAACATAGTCTCGTAGCATCTGAATCAACCTTTCTTTAACACGTTCTCAAGACCCGCTCCTATCTTGATCTCTTTCTCTTCGTCACCCAAATTCACAACCTCAACTTGCTCTTCGTGGCTGTATAACTCGCTCTTCTTGTGTAGCATCGACAAGTTCTCGGCACTTCACAATCTTCCTCACTTTCTTGGCTTGGTAGATCGGATTATCGAAGTCATATTTAGCACTAGCATAGTTATTAACGAGATTCGGAGTGATTCTGCAGTTGTATCACGTGGGTGTGTAAGAAACACATAGCTTTTGAAGGGGTAAAGTAAAGAAAGAAAACAAACCATTGAATGCAAAAGTCCAACGAATTTATTGAATGAAAATACGTAATCAAGATAATAACCTCTGAACGAGCCATGATGCCGGCAAGGCACTAGGCTTTCAAAGTTTATTGTTCAAAACATAAAGAAATACGAAAAGCAAAACAAAACAAGAGCAATTACTCGACTAAAGGAGATTGGTATGACGTCTTGATCTTCCAATTCTGAGCCCTTGATCCGAGTTGGGAAGATCCACTTGCGATGTCGAAGCCGTTGTCGCCGTCTTCTATAGCATGGATTCCACTGGCGATGCGGAAAGGAAGTTGGCCGACGTTCGCGCGTATCATCTTCTGACCCTTGATGGTGAAGCCTAAACCAGTCTTGTCAAATTTGAAAGGAAGATCGGGGAGCCGTCCCCAAATAGTGCTACTTCCTTGTTCAACAGTAGCTTGAGCATCTTTCAGCGAGGCCATCCTAGGCGGAGCTTGTGTAATCTCAGAGTGAGGAGAGTCAGGCATGACTGGGATTGTTTCAAAAGCTTGACAGGAGTCTCGAAGAATTCACCCTCCATCTCAAGGTATCGTAATGACTGTAGATGACTGACCATGTACTCTTCTTTACCGCATACTGTGACAACCTTCCCTTTCACCGGGTATTTCAGCTTCTGATGTAAGGTAGAGGTAACAGCGTCCCCATGTATCCAAGGGCCCAAGTAGGCAAGAGTAGGTGGACGGATGTCCATGACAAAGAAAGTAGAGTCAAAGGTCCGGGACTTTAACAGTGAATGAGCTCTCCAAGCACCGTCGCTTAGAACCATCAAAAGCTCTCACAATAATGTCACTGGTATCGAACCAACCCTTCGACATCAAGCCGATCAAAAGCGGTCTTGGTAGGATATTCGAGGTAACCGTATCAACCAAAACATGAGATAGGGTAACGCCCTTGCATTCAACAGAGATGTGCAAGGCCTTGTTATGTTTCTTTCCCGCAGGAGTCAAATCAGCATCAGAGAAGCCTAGGCCGTTGTTGGCAGCCAGGCTAGCAATACAAGCTTGAATTGATCGTGGTAGTGTCTTGCGGTACATGAGCATTCTTGAAACTTCACCAAGGCATTAGCATGAGCCTCGAGCACAAGAGCAGAGCAAGCATGGAGATCTTGGACGGAGTCTGTCCCAACTGTTCCACAACATTGTAGTCACTCTTCTTGATGATCTTCAGAATTTCCTCCATTTCTCGTTTGGAGGTGTCTTCAGCAACTTCCTTTGGTACTTCGTTGAGCGAGGTTGAGTTCTTGGTTCTTTCCTCTAGCTGGAATATTGGTGGAGTAGACGGAATGCGAGTGGAGTCGCAGTTGTCTTTGGAGGAGAGATCTCGAGAGAATACCCTTCCGGTTCGGTCACCTTACTTGATCCGGTGATGTTGTCAATGTCCGAATGGTAGCTTCAATGTAAGATCTTCAATGGTCGAGGGTCTTGCTTGACGCCATGATAGTAGACATCGACCATAGTTCCAAGGGATAGCCTTGTCGAGGAATATGGAACCTGGTCTTGGAGAAGTGATAATGAGAGGCGCCACTCTAGGTAGGATCGCAGAGGAAATCCTTATTGTGTTAATATCGGATAGTCTTCGAAATCGTCACCCCATCCGGTCGCCTTAACATCTTTAATAGGAATCTTGTAACTATCGGACGATGTACTTCACCATGTAATCATACTTTCCACTTGGCTGCCCCAAGGTATCCCACACGCATGCTTTCATTCACATCTTCGATCTTCAGCTTAGCCATATCTTCACACAACTTCTGCACAGGTGGTTTTAGAAATAGTATCTCACGGTTGTCCATCATGCACTGAACACGCCTTCTCAACCAAACACAACCATCGTGCGATGGGCACCAACGACAATTCTCGGGCATCTGGATTGACACCGCTTGCAACAAATTCTTCTTATCATCGGAGGGATGGTCAAGTCATCTATGTTGAAAACATAAGTATCGTCACCAACAACGTTGGAACTCTTGTCATGTTTAGGCATAGGCGCGTTGATCACATTCGGAGTCTCAATAGGAGGGTCAAACTCAATCTGCTTAGCTTCAATCATATCTTGAATCTTGTTCTTCAGAGCCCAACAATTGTCGATGTCGTGGCTATTGGAATGGTAAGCACACTTAGCATTAGGATTGTATCTCGGAGAGGAAGTGTTGACATTCGAGGAGGATCCCTCAAGGTAATCACCGCTTTCAACATGTGTTGCAAGGCTTGCGACAAAGGCATGTTGATCTTAAACTGCCTTTGTGGCGCGTCGTTACGCGTGTCTCGAGGTTGTCTTGATGTAGGATTGGAGATCACAACTGCCCCCACAGATTGAGCACGGTCGGTCTTGGCTCGGCTTTTCTGACCATACACAGCATTGGCTTCTTTCTTACCACCAAAAGATTTCTTCGCAGCGTTTGAAGATGTCTCTATTTGAATCTTTCCACTCTTGATACCGAATACGCTCGCTGTAAGTATCATGGTGAATCCGGTGAAGAGTTTCCAATCGATGATTGAAGAATGGGCCGGTCAGTGTTCCCATGAACATGTCAACCAACTCCCTATTGGACAAGGGTGGTGAACTCGCTAGATCTCTCCACTTCGAGCATACTCCTGAACTTCTCGTCACGACCCATAGACATGCTTTGTAGTTGCATGCAGTGGGTGTCAATTCAACATTGTACTCATCTCGCAGAAAGCATCGCTAAGTCACTCCAAGTACGGATACGGTCATTCTCTAGTGATAGTACCATTCCAACCGGTTCGGACAAACTCTCTTGAAAATAGTGCATCCACAACTTTCATCGCGGTGGATTGATCTTACGAACATAGGACTTCAAATGCGCTTAGGGCAAGACATGCCATCATACTTGGCAAAAGTAGGAACTTTGAACTTGGGAGGAATCACAACACCAGAACAAGACTCGGATCATCAAAGTTCAGCCGGACATCTTGAGTTTTCCACGATTCGACGATCTTCAAGTTGCTTGTACTTGTCATCTTCCTCAGTGGCCATTATCATAGTCTTTTCGGGCTCATCTGGGCCTTCGTCCTCACCCTTGTTACTTTGCTCGTCTTCCTTCTTGAAACTTCCTTCTGAGAGCTCAATACGGCTGACCACCTTAGGACCACCTTTGTAGCGTCTACCCATGTTGAGGAGACCAACAACCTTCTTCTTCTTGTTGATGAGCTTCTTCAAATCCTCTTGGCCTTGGACCAAGCTGGTAAGCATCTCTGGCCGAGCATTCGAGCTCAAGATCTTTGACAACTGTTCAAGAGCCATTTCTGCTAAAATAAATAGCGAGCAAATGAGAAAACCAATCTCCAATGTACCTGTGATGCAATGTTATGATATGCTATGCGATGTTTATGCGAATGCAATGCAATGTTTTCAAGGACCTTAGAGATTTAAATTTGTTAAACAAGCAATGAACAAACATTTATTAGTACTTCTTTTTATTATTCCTCTTTTTTTTCTTTTTAAGTACAAGAGATAATTCGAAACAATAAAAGAAAACATAAACATCCTAAAGCTCTAAGTCTCCCATGGGCGCTTCCTCTTGGTGCCGATGTAGGCATTGATGCTTCGCTCCTCATGAAGTAGCTTTGTCAACTCTAGCACTTTCTTCTCGCTTGCATAGCACTGAGCTTCAAAGGTATCCCTTTCTTCCTTAAGCTGAATCCAGGATCTCTTCAAGTCTTCAAAATCAGTAGGCATGTCAGGATGGAGAACAGCATAGGGTACGTCACCTATAGCAATAGGTTCCATAATTACTGGTAAAACAGGCATGAATGGCATCATGAGGTTTTGAGCTCGAGCTCGCACCCATTTGAGGTAAGGTTCCCAAGGAATGGAGTTCGGGTGCCCCAAAGTCTTGGTATCAGTCTTCTTTACCATGCCCCAAGCATGTATAAACCTTCGTCGGTAATTCTGGAGATCGTGGTTGTAATCGAACACAATATATTGGAGAAGCATATCATGTGGACCATCTCTTCGGGCAAAACCAAACTGACGTAGAGCTAAAGAAGGGTTGTAAGTAATACCTCCCCTTATACCAAGTAATGGTACATTAGGGAATTCTCCACAATGCTCAATGAATGTGAAGTCCTTTTGAGAGAAAAGACTCCAACGAATATCTGAATGGGAGAGTGACATTAGCCTTTGAGACCATCTCAACCTTTGTTCGTTCTTCAAAACTGATGGAGGAAGGTGCGAAATAAACCACCTGGAAAGTAACGGTACACAACACATGAGAGTTCCTTGTCGCTTAGTAGTACGAGTGTGGAGAGAATGTAGGATGTCTCCAAGTAAAGTAGGTACTGGATTGCGGGTAAGGAACAACTTGATGGCATTGATATCGATGAACTGATCCGAGTTAGGAAATAGAACCAAACCATAAATTAGCAAGGCCACAATGTTTTCAAATGCATGGAAACTCATAACTTTGAGGAGTTCTCGGGCTTTCTTGATTAAGAACTTGGAAAGTAAACCCTTAACTCCACTCCTAGTTTCCCAATTGGCTTCAATATCTGAACGCTTAAGATGTAAGGAGGATGCGATGTCTTCGAACTTAGGAACCTTTTCCAAACCGGTGAATGGCATTTGGTCAAGAATAGGTATCCCAAGTAGCTTAGAGAATTCTTCCAAGGTAGGAACCAACGATAATCTGAAATGTAAAGCAATGGTGTTTCGGATCAAAGAACTGGAATAGGACATGCATCATATCTTCTTCAAAACCGGAGATAACCAAATCAAGCAGATAACCATGTCTTTTGATAAACGAGCATGGTCGGAATTTCAAACCAATTCTTTGAGTTGAGAAGGATACCCATGAAGTTGATTCGGATAGTCTTTCTAGAAGCCATAATCCCTACAAAAGAGCAAAGATAAATCCTAGGTCCTTTAAATAGTTAGAAATGATATGCAATGCAAATGATGTCATGATGTCATGTTTAGCACACACAACAATTCACACAATGAGCCTAGGGTTAAGGCTTGCATGAGGTATAGGTGATTACCCTACCAAAAGTTTGAGTTGGTTCATCTGTCCTATAATAGTAACCGGGTTCTAGGAATCTCATATCACAGATCTTTCTCGTAGGCGCTTATTTCAATACGACGACCAAGTGGTCGATCGAAAATGTCCCAAAAGTCTAATCTCAATGAGCGTAGCATCGAGTATCAACCAACCTCGGTCTACACCAAAGCCGGCCATCTCACTACCTTCTAATGGCTAAGATGGGTCAATTAAGGTTCTAAAAGTTTAGTTAGCGCTTGATGACACCACGCAGAAGCCAAATACTATCTTCAACTTGGGAATGAAGAGTATCGGGATAACCAAAGTGTCACGCTAACATAGCCATCATGTTGACCGTTTAGTTATACGTCTAGCGGTCGCGATGATCTAATGCTACTTACCTAAAAGGAAACCCGAATCCGGGTGTAGGATCCCCCAACAATATAATACCCAAGCAACCCTTAAAGATAAAGCAAGCAAGTCAAACAGAAAGCATTAAAGGTTATCTAGAAATCCCTAAGGCAATTCTCTCTTTTAGGGTGTATTCCCCAGCAGAGTCGCAAGTTCTGTAATACGGTGAACTGACTTTGTAGGATTTTTGTATCCAAATGTGCGGATAGCAAGAGTCGCCATCGACTTTTATTTTTATCCAATTAAGGGAAGGTAAAAGTAAGAAAAAGACCTTCGTTAGATTACGAGTTCGGAGAATGGTTATGAAAAGGGAAGGTATTAGCACCCCTTTCCATCCGTAGTTATCTACGGGCTCTTAGTTGCTCTAGATCACTTTTTAAAATTGCTTTCTGTGTGTTTGACAAAATGTTTTGAAAAAGGCATTTCGCTTTGACTTTGTAATGACTCATGTAGGAGTGTATACAAAGTGTTCGGAAATGTTTTTTTGTTTTGAAAAGAATTTGAACTTTGAAAAAAGTGTGTGGTGTGAAAAGCATTTGATAGAGCAAGCAACTAAAAGACTTATTTACCCACTCAGAATTGGTCGTTTTGTTGTACTTCTACATTCCTTTAGAATAGCGCTAGCCGTACCATTAGTTAGTAGGTAGCTCCATTCGTTGGATGTAAGTGGGACATTCGAAGGGACATCGGATGGTCATCGAAGGCAACTTGTAGGAAGTATCCTAGCACATTCGAAGGGACTATCATCATTTTCGTGGCGACAATCGAGGTCAAGATCATGTATTCGGAGGCGACATCGTGGGTCTTATGATCTTTGTATCGAAGGGACTATGATGATTTGTTTGGAAGGCAACGGTGCTAGAATACCTCTACGTTCGAGGGACATGACCATTTTGAATTCGCAAAGGCAACGAGAGAGAATTACCCTAAGGGGTGCGTGTGTGAAATAAGTGTGTCAAATTCAGATATTTTATCTTGAAGATTAGTGTGAGCTATGTCCAATTATTATCTTGCCATACACGCCTAGTTACTAACAGTTTATAGGGTGCGGAAATTAAAATGCGGAATGTAAAGTGCGGAAATGTAAATCCTACGCTATTACAAGGCTTTGGGGTAGATACATAATTTAAAATGCGGAAAATGAAAATCCTAAATTAAACTATTACATCCCATGAGCAGTTACATTATTGGAAAAATAAAACGATAAAAGAAAACGTCCGAATCGGAGCAACCTGTGAAAGAATAAGAAAATCGGAAAATATGATGAAATCGAAATAAGAGAAAATGTTAGAAAAAATGCAATTTTTAATATGAGAAAATTATTATATGCTGGAAATAAGATAAATGAACTAACATAATTTTTTGGGATTTTTTAGATGCAATTTAATAATTAAAAACTAATTAACCATGATTTAAATGCAAAATTATAAATAAAAATAAATATGCATGCAAAAATATGTTTTTTAATTTATTAAATTAAATAAAGATTTTCAGAATATAAATGTGAAAAGAAAATATTGTTTGGTAATTTTTTGATGCAGAAATAAAATGATGAAAATAATTAAAACAATGCAAAAATATTAGAAAATTAGAAAATATGAAAATAGTTGAGTTTGTGAAAAAGAAAACAAAATTGGCCTTGGCATGGTTCGAACTCGCGTCCTGGCTTTCAAACCTTGAGATCCCTTGCTCTGACCAACTGAGCTACTGTGCGCGTGTGTTTAGAAACTGGAATGAGTGGATTATACGCGTCGCCTTCTCATTGCTTCCTCCTTCGCGCCAGACTTTGTCTTCTCCGATTTGAATATTTGAAGCTAGCGTCGGCCATTGTTCGACGCTATGGTCCCTGGCTAATTCAAAAAATCAAGCAAACGTAATATAAATGACATCTAAGACCATGGTTCAATTCAGGACATTGTTCCGAGTTCATTAGTATGGGTCTTGGAGTCCAATTTTTCCTATTAAGAGAAACCCTAAATCATCCACAGAAACCCTAATCATGGTGTAACACGATTCAGGCCATGGAAATTCAATTGGCTTGCCCAGAAAGCTTGCAAACTTGATTCTAAACACAAACAAACAATCAAAACAAGTTAATAATGCATGAATATGAGAAATCGAGTTTGAGATTTTCAAGAACAAACCAAACACGGATTTCACGATTCTGAATGGATTTGAGCAATGTAAGGGTCTGGATTGACTCAAGAGATATCAAGGAATCTGTTGGACACCTTAAAATCGATGGAAAACGGCTGGAAGTATGATTGCACTTTGCTTGAGAGGCACGGTTTTTTCAGTTTGAGAATAGGGTTTCCAAGGCAATTTTTTCGTCCTCTTGTGATTGGTATGCATCAGGTATATATGCTGGATGGATTTGGCATTGTTTTGGGAAAGATTTGATCAATAATCAATGATAATCAAATTTGATTTTTTCATGAAAATCAAATTTTCAAAACTTGATCAATTTCAATCCAATCTTGCCTTTTTTTGATCCAATTTCGAAATTGCTGGCTTTTAATGAATTTCTTGAATCTCAAGGAAGGAATAAAATCAATCTTTCAATTAATTTTGATTTTATAATTTATTTTAAAATTTAATTTGTATTTAAATGAATAAATTCAAAATTAAATAGAAAAATAAATCAAAAATTCGTGGCATTGGGCTTGGATATTCCTAATTGTATGAGGAATAAGTTTGGATGAAGAAAAAGCAAGCCCATTTGCAAAAGATTTGATTTTTGGAAGTATCTCTCTTTGTGCACTTCTTCAAAATTGCCCAACTTGTGAATGGTGTAACTTGCTCAATTTTCCACATTTTTGTGTGTTCTTGGACTTTTTGGAAAGCTCTAAGAGTCCTCTAACCAACCCTTTTGGTCTCATCTCAATTGGATTTACCATACTCAATATATCTTCAAATCAAAAAGTTGACTTTTTGTTGACTTTGAAAATGACCTGTAATGTTTTGAGCTATACCTCTCAAATGAAGCATTTTTTGGACATTCTTGTGAGACATGAAGTTGTAGAGAATTGAATTTCCTTCAAAACAAGAAGTGGTGGAAAAATTTCTGAGAAAGTATGAGAAAGTTATGATCAGTCAAAGTTCAGTTGAGTTTTCACCTAAAAACCCTAATTTAGAAAGTTTGACTTTTGAGCAAATCTTGAGTTTTCTTGATGAATCATGATCAACCCTTGATCAAATGATGAATGTAACTTCAAAATGAGGATGTTGACCAAAAATTATGAAGTTTGACTGTATGTTGACCACAGTTGACTTTTGTCAATCTGTGATTTTCAACCATCTGAGCAATTGTCTGAGGAAACTTGACTTGTGAAGCTTGAAACTTGACATGGAGAATCTTTGAAGCATATGAGGAGGCATGAAGGCCATTGGAGATGTTGGAAGTTCATCTTGACTTGAGAGATACCAAACCCTAGTTTGGGTTGATTGTCTAGAGATCTTGAGGAATCCTTGAGCATAGATGTATGAAATCTCTTGAGTAAATGGAGGGCAAATTTTGGGGTATGACAAGAATGTCCTAACATTAAACACTTTTGTTCCTTAGAATCAAATTGATTTAAATAATGTTTGGTATTCAGAATAAAATAAGTACATCCAAAAGGATGAAAATAAGAAATGTTGGGTTTTCTATTCTTCCATAATTCATAAGGAGTCTTTTCCAAAATAGGTCTTAAAGAGATTCTATTCTGGATATAACACGATGTGTTCACTGCTTCTGCCTAGAAATTTTTATCAATATTAGTCTCATTGCTCATGGTTCTAGCCATTTCTTGTAAAGTTCTGTTTTTACGTTCTACAACTCCATTTTTTTATGGAGTTCTAGGTCAAGAAAAATCATGAGAAATACCATTTTTATTAAAATGTTTTTCAAAGTCTTTGTTTTCAAATTCACCACCATGATCACTTCTAACTTTTACTATTCTAAACTCTTTTTCATTCTGGACTACATTACAGAAGTTAGCAAACATAGAATGTGACTCATCCTTGTGCCTTAAGAATTTTACCCATGTCCATCTTCTATAGTCATCTACAATCACCAACCCATACTTCTTGCCACTGATGGATGCGGTTTTCACTGGTCCAAACAGATCAATATGCAGAAGTTCTAATGGCCTAGAGGTAGAAACAACATTTTTTTGATTTAAAAGGAGGTTTTGAAAATTTTCTTTTTTGACATACTTCACACAGCGCATCTCAGCTGAACTTCAAATTAGGAAGTCCTCTGACTAGATTGAGTTTGTTAATTTGAGATATTATTCTCATACTAACATGTCCCAATTGTCTATGCTAGGCCCATTGCTCATTGTCCACTGACATAAGACATTTAACATTCTAACTTTTAAGTTCAGAAAGTTTGATTTTATAAATGTTGTTTTTCCTTTTACCATTAAAGAAGATAGTTCCATATTTCTGACTAACAACTTTACAAGACTTTTGATTAAAGATAATATCATAACCGTTATCACTTAATTGACTTATGGATAACAAATTATGCATTAATCCATCTACTAACAGAATATTTGTAATATAGGGTAAAGAACCGTGACCAATAGTTCCAGAGTTAATGATTTTACCCTTCTGGTTGCCTCTAAAACCTACGTAACCTCCAGCTTTAAGTTCGAGACTTTGGAACATATGCTTTCTTCCCATCATGTGTCGAGAGCATCCAGAGTCCAGGTACCAAGACTGGTGTTTCGACTTTGTTGTCAAAGACATCTGCAACATATACTATTTCTTCCTTAGGTACCAATATCTTTTTGGGTCCTTTTTGGTTAGATTTTCTAAAGTTCTGTTTGAACATAGGTTTATCATAAGATTTTTCATAATATGATTCACTAGTATATTTTATGTCATGTGGGTGACCATAAGTGAAGTGAGATTTCAGAGGTGTATATTTAATGACCATATCATCTACTTTAGAATATGGTTTCTCATCTTTAGAAGGCACATATTCTAAACCTTTTCTTCTGTTTCTACTTACTTTATAGATCATTGAAGCTATTTTTCTTTTGCCTATGCTTTTAGCAAGAAATTCTTGAAAACCAATATCATATTCTTTCAAAATATTATCAATATTACTCAGAACTTCTAAAACAGATTTTTTTTGAGCCTTTTGTAGATTTTCTTTAAAAACAAAATTTTTAATATTTAGTTCTGAAATGATTTCCTTAAGCTCTGAATTTTCTGCTTCAATTTTCTTAGTATCTTCAAAATCAGATACAAGATTCCGTTTCAGATTCTTGTATTTGATTTGAAGCTTCTGATAGTTTTCAAGTATTTCAGATAAGCTTTATGCTAATTCAGCTTTAGAAAAATTAACAGCAAAATTTGGAAATACCTCTTCAGTATCAGGATCAGAGTTAGAGGAATCTGACCTGTCAGCCATGTTGGCCATTAAAGCTATGTTGGCTCTTTTATCTTCTGAGTCTGGCGAAGCTTCAGAAGAGTTTGAGTCATCCCATGTTGCCATAAGACTTTTTTTCTTTTCTTTGTCAAACCTCTTCTTTGGATTCTCTTTCAAAAGTTTAGGACAATCACTTTTATAGTGACCAGGTTCCTTAAATTCGTAGCAGACAACTTATTTGCTTCTTGGTTTTCTGTGTCCAAATGATGGATTAGAGAAGTTGCTAGATCTTCTGGAGTTTTTGAACTTCCTCTGTCTATTCTTCCAGAGTTATTGAACTCTTTTGGAGAGCAGAGATAGCTCATCATCTTCTGATGATGATCCTCTAGAGTTTTCTTCTTCTGCCGGAAAATCTTTAGAGTCATATTTTTTGTTAGATTTAAGAGCAATAGACTTACCTTTCTTTAGGGGCTCATCTTATTCTAATTCAATCTCGTGACTTCTTAATGAGCTGATGAGTTCTTCAAGAGAGATTTTGTTGAGATCTTTTGCAAGCTTGAGAGCTGTCACCATAGGTCTCCATTTCTTGGGAAGACTTCTAATGACATTCTTTACATGATCAGCAATAGAGTATCCTTTATCCAGAACCTTTAAGCCAGCTACCAGAATTTGAAACCTTGAGAACATTGCTTCAACAGTTTCATCTTCTTCCATTTTGAATGCTTCGTACTTCTGAATGAAGGAAAGAGCTTTTGCTTCTTTGACCTGTGAGTTGCCTTCATGTGTCATTCTTAAGGAATCAAAGATGTTCTGATCTGAGTCTCTATTTGTGATCTTCTCATACTCTGTGTACGAGATAGCACTTAGAAGGATGGTTCTGGCTTTGTGGTGATTTCTGAATTCCTTCTTCTACTGATCTGACATTTTCTTCCTTTCAATCTTCTGACCACATGCGTCAATAGGATATGTATATCCATTTGTTACCATGTCCCAGAGGTCACCATCATGGGCCAGAAAGAAACTTTCAATTCTGTCCTTCTAGTAAACAAAGTTTTCTCCATCAAACATTGGGGGTCTGCCGCTGATTCTGTCTTTGTCGTCATAGTGATCATAGTTGTTCTAAACATGTTCTGCCATAGTGTTTTTCAAGATGGATCTTTTATCTAACACGGTTAAGTGTTATCACCCAGAACCAGGCGCTCTGATGCCAATTGAAGGATGAAAAATACAAGAAAGAGGGGGTTTGAATTGGGGTTTTGAAATCAAATTAAATTGACAAAATTATTTTTATCCTGGTTCGTTTGAACTAAAACTACTCCAGTCCACCCGTCAAGGTGATTTGCCTCTCTCAACGAGGTCTTAATCCACTAATCAGAACTTGATTACAAATTCACTAAGACAACTGTCTTAGTCTTCTCAAGAACAACCACAACTTGGTTTCTCAAGGAATATTAACTTAACAGTCAATTACAAAGATGTGTGTTTTATGATGCTTCTAAAAAGCTATATCACAACTGTGATTTTTACATAAAATATCAAGTGCTTATGAACTAGAGAATATGAATGATTTGAGATTTTTCTTTGTGTTGTACGTGCAGGAGTTCTCTCTAGTTTTCTTTAAGAATGGATCTTTATATAGGCGTCAAAAATTTATTCGTTGGAGACATATAATCTATATATGGAATGATGATAATTGAACTTAATTGTTATTTCCATAGAAAAGAGATCATGTTGGAAATCAATCGTTGCTTCAAATCTTTATTTGATGAATAGCAACGCATCGGAACATTGCAGCCAGAACATGGATATCAGATTTTGGAGAGCAGTCTGATGCTTTCAGAAGTTTGGCTTGAATCCTTGATGTCTTGATCAGAAGATGATGTAGTAGAGCTTTAAGATTTCTTAGATCAACTTACATGGTTTATATCAGAGTTTGGTGCAGCCTTTGGTGCTTTTTAGAAGTTCATCAGAACTTCACTTAGAGCGTGAATCTTCTAATGTATCAGAACTTCGCTTAGAGCGTATCTGAACTTCTCTTAGATCATAGTCTTTTTCTGCTATCAGAACTTTTGTAGGTTCAGATAAAAAAAAAACTTCTTTTCTTTTAAAGGTCAGAACTGCATTTGCATACTCTATTAAACAAAATTAGGAGACAACAATGATTCATACAAAATATTTATTCATTAGGGTCAGAACATAATTGTCATCAACAATACTTGTTGTCATAAAAACTTCTAAGATTGGTGTAGAACCAAACTATGTTCTAACAGAAAGGATTGGTTTGTGAAGATCAATCAAGCCACGAAGAATAGAGTGAGATTCACAGATGCCATCACTTTAGCAGATGACGACGTGAGTGATGTTTTGATCAAGAAGAGGGATGAGAGTCATTACTTGATCAAATATGTGTTGATCAAATATGTGTTGTCATTCCTTGTTTTGGAACTCAAGCAGAAAAACAGAATTTCGAAGAGGAAACTGGTTTCCAATTTGGGGGAGACCGGTTTCTGCCGCGAAACAGAATTTTCTGGTGTAGCAGTTTTTCTGTTTTATTTCATTTCGTTTGTTGTTTTGTTTGTTGTTTTCTTTTGTTTTGTGTTATGATAAGTGCCAAAATTTAGTTATTTTGTACATATATTTTGTGGCACTTATTTATTATTATTTTTTTTAATATCGTTGAATAACCCCGTTTTTTATTGTAAATACGTTTTATTGCATTTTGTGTATATATTGTACTAATTGATTATTTTTGTGTATATTTTGTAGGTATTTGAGCATAATTGGAGAAGAGGAATAAAAGCTCCAACATGAATTTTTGGAAGAATAAGGCAAAGAAGAAGCCATTTCAAGTTGTGTAGAGAAAACAACAAAAGTTGCTTTTCTAGTGTCCACCGCCGGGCAGTGAGGTGGAGATGTCAGGGCACAATGAATGTTGGAAGCTCGCCAGGTGGTAAAGGAAGCGGTGCAACATTTAGAAAATCTAGCAGCGCCAGGCGGTGATTTTGGTCGTCGGGAGGTGTTGAGATATTTTGCCCAGTTGCAGATGTGGAGCATCGTGGGCCAAGTAATACGGGACCAGGGCCGGGCGGTGCAATTGGAGCGTCGGGCGGTGGCTGCGAGACATAATTTGTATGTAGTTTCATTTCATTTCATTTTTGTGTTTTATGGTTTTTGGGGTGGATTCTTGCTCCGAAATTCCATCACCTTATAGTTTTTGATAGATTAGCTTAGAAAACAATACTAGGGTCTTGCTTATGGGTGATTGGAGGTGGATTTCTCTTCAATAGGCATTGACAAACCGGTGTAAATGAGTAGTTTATCTCTTCTCTTCTCTATGTATTTCTCTATTGTTGGTTATGTATGTATATTTACTCTGAACACATGCATATTTTTCGTCCTTGGCGTTGTATAAAGTTTGCTTTACGAATCTGTGTTGGCAATTGTCTTAGGTTTTTACCTTGTGTTAGGGATTTGAGCTTTGCTAGACATAGATTGCATAGATTCTTACCTAGGATGATTGTATGTTAGTTTCTGAATGCTAGAAATGGGTTTAGAGCTGACATTTACTTAGAGTATCTAATCTTAATGCCTTTGTGTTAGTTGTTTCGAGCTAGAGATAGTCGTTACGAGTGGTGTGGTTGACTTCTGTGTTGTTGAGGTATGCCAGACATATATATCGAGGTGATGTGGTAGAATTCTCAATTTGTGTTAGAAATAGCTTAGATTGTGAGAGGTATATGGTGACACGGATGAGTAACGTATGATGAGTATGACATGGACGGTAGATTTAAGTCTGTGATGGGTAGTATGCATTCGTTCCGGACAAGCTGTCTATTCTTTATACTTTTTGTTCATTTACTTTTTGTATTTTCTTTACAACCATTTAATCCCAAACTCATTAACGATAGAATTTTCGAACGATGAATCAATAACCAATCTATGTGGACACAATACGATATAACCTAGCCGGTATATATCACCCGGTAAAAATGATACCAAACTCTTTGCTTTCCGCTAACTACCGCAGCAACAAAATGGTGTTGTTGCTGGGGATTGGTTTTATTGTTTCTCTATTGTGATAATTCTGTTGTTTTTGAGTTTTGTAATTAATGTATACGTTGTATAGACTTTGTATATGAACTTGTATATTGTTACTTGTACATGTTGTGTGTTTACTTTCCATACTTGTACATATGTGTGTTTTTCCTTGATTTCAAGTATTGTTGTAAGTTGTCTCGTATTCGTAACGTTTGTTGTGTGGTTGTTAGGAAACTTTCTTTAGGTTTGTGCGGTGTAGAAATACTATGGCATGACGAGGGGAGGTTACTAGCTCGCACAATAAAGGCGTCGAGCTTACGACGTAAAACAAGCATGTTTTGTTTATGTTTGTTTATGTGTGAGGTGCCTTGTGTTTTAACAAGTTGTAATAGGAAATGTTCTAAATTTTAAAATCTTCACTTTTCAACTTGTTAATTCATTTTCACCAAGTTTTCGTATTGTTATTTGTGTTTGTTTTGTTTTGTTTTGTCTAATTGTGTTTTTCTCAAGCTTGTCGTGTTTAGCTTGAGGAGTTTTGTTCCTTGTAAATATTGTTTTTTTTCTAATTCTTTTGTTGTTGTTTGGACTCAAATTTTGGTCTGGTAGCTTGAGGTTGCAATTGGTGATTTTCCGAGTTTGATCGTTTCAACTCGCGGATGTATGGTAATGATAGTTTTAAAGTTGTTACACGCTAGGTACTCGTTTATCGCTTTCTATAAAATAACATGTTTAGGAAATTTGTCATTTCTATAAATACCATGTCATTCATTCTTTTTGAATTACTTGCTCATGAATTGAATCACTTTAGTTCCCTTTTTATCATAAATGTGAGGAAGCTTTCCATTGTTCACATATGCTGGAGGCCACATTCTTGTTTTAACTAGATTTTATTATGCTTAATCTTTTATTTTGTGTTGATTGTATGAATGCATGAAAATGATCAAGGCATTTTTGTTTGATTTTGAGCACAACTATCTTGGCCAAATATTCAATTCACCTTGTGAGTGTGTGAATATTTGTTAACCCCTTTGAACTTTTAACAATATCCATGTTTATTTGAACTTGATGCTTGTCTATGAGTGTTAAATTCACCTTTTTTTATGGATGCTGATTTCTTTGTTTCTTGAATCCTTAACTATATGTTATTGTATGAATTTTTACCTTGCCTAAGAAAGTAGGGAGTATTCACATAATGATGTTGGTTGGATTCAATTTGGGGAGAGGAATGTTTATGTGCTTATATTATGATTGGTATGAGGTTAAGAAAAAGAAAAGAAAAAATGTGAAAAAAGAAAAAGATTAGAAAAAGAAAGAAAAAGGAGAAAAAGCTTTGGAAAAGAAAAACAAAAAGAGTATGAATAATGTTGTGTTAATAAGTGAGGTGTTTTGGTTTGAAATTTGTGATGAAGTAGAAGTTTATTGGAACTGTATTGTTTGGAACTTTGTGAGTTGATCACTCTCTTAGGTTTAGGAAAGTTTTTGTTTCGATTAGCTTTAGGACTTATCACTTGTTTGTTAACCAAGCCACATTAAAACCTTGAGACGCCCTTGTGATTCTTGCATTTGTATTTTCAATACATTTTTGGATGAATGCATAATTTAATCTTTTGCTTGCAAGATTGTGGATGAGTGTTTTTTGTCCCTCACCTTTGTGTGTTCTTCATCTACCAATGAATTTTTGCTAGGTGTGATTCATGATTGAGCTTGTTTTGTTTTAGAATATTTTGCATGATTTTTGTACTTAGGATCTGTTTCTTTTATATGTTATTGTTGTAGTGTTGTGTTAAGTATGTATCTTGCCTGTGTACGTTTTTGTTTGAACCATACATTTGTTTTCCGTTTTAAAACTTGTTGATTTGTGATTCTTTGATTATCATTCTTTGTTTCTTTGGGTTACTTGAATTTGTTTGAGGATAAACAATGTGTCAAGTTGGTGAGAGTTTATAAGTTCCAAAATGTTGTTATTTTGTACATATGTTTTGTGACACTTATCTATTCTTTTGTTTTGAATATCGTTGAATAACCCTGCTTTTTGTTGTAAATACTTTTTATTGTGTTTTGTGTATATATTGTACCCATTGATTAGTTTTGTGTATATTTTGTAGGATTTGAGCATGATTGGAGCAAGAGGAATAAAAGCTCCAAGATGAATTTTTGGAAGAATAAGGCAAAGAAGAAGCCACTCCAAGTGGTGCAGAGAAAGCAACAAAAGTTGCTTTTCCAGTATCCACTGCTGGGCAGTGAGGTGGTGATGATAAGGCGCTGTGAGCGCTGGAAGCTCGTTGGAAGGTGAAGGTAGCGGTGCAACATTGAGAAAATCCAGTAGCTCATGACTTTGGCTTGCCGGCACCTCGTTGGGCGAGGAAGAGAAGCAGCACTGGGCGGTGATTTTGGTCGTCAGCGGTGTTGAGATATTTTGCCCAATTGCAGATGTGGAGCATCGTGTGACAAGTAATAAGGGACCAACACCGGGCGGTGCAATTGGAGCGATGGGTGGTGGATGCGAGACATAATTTTTATATAGTTTCGTTTCATTTCATTTTTGTGTTTTATGGTTTTTGGGGTGGATTCTTGCTCCCAAATTCCATAACCTTATAGTTTTTGATAATTAGCTTAGAGAACAACACTAGGGTCTTGCTTATGGAAGATTGGAGGTGAATTTCTCTTTGATAGGCGTTGACAAACTGATGTAAATGAGTAGTTTATCTCTTCTCTTCTCTATGTATTTCTCTATTGTTGGTTATGTATATTTACTCTGAACACGTGTATATTTGTCACCCTTAGCATTGTATAAAGTTTTCTTTACGAATCTGTGTTGGTAATTATCTTAGGTTTTTACCTTGTGTTAGGGATTGGAGCTTTGCTAGACATAGATTGCTTAGATTCTTACCTAGGATGATTATCTGTTAGTTTCTGAATGCTAGAAATGGGTTTAGAGCTGACATTTACTTAGAGTATTTGATCTTAATGCCTCTGTGTTTGTTGTTTCGAGCTAGAGATAGTCGTTACGAGTGGCGCAGTTGACTTCTGTGTTGTTGAGGTCTGCCAGACATGGATATCGAGGTGATGCGATAGAATTCTCAATTTGGGTTAGAAATAGCTTAGATTGGGAGAGGTATGTGATGACACGAACGAGTATCATAGGATGAGTATGACATAGGCGGTACATTTAAGCCTATGACGGTTATTATGCATTCTTTCTGGACAAGTTGTCTATGCTTTATACTTTTTGTCTTTTGTTTACTACCATTTAATCACAAACTCACTAACGACAGAATTGTCGAACGACGAATCAATAACCAATCTCTGTGGACACGATACGATATAACTTAACCGGTATATATCATCTGGTAAAAATAATACCAAATTCTTTTCTTGCCGCTAACTACCACAGCAATATGTTACTTTTAGATGCTTATAAGTAGCACTCCCTCTTATGTAATGTGCAAGAACAACTATTGAGTTCCATTTTGAATAATATTTTCTCCTCAATTAGTCTCTCTCTCTCTCTCTCAATTCTCTATTTTACTCTAAACTTCATCTTCTCCAATTAGCTATTTCCACCATTGATTCACCTCACTCAATTTTGTATGTTTCGACACTTTTAAGGTAGGGGATTTAAGAAGATATTTTACGGATGTGAATCATAATTGATTATCAAAGAAGACATGTTGTTGCACACACAAAAGTAAATACATAAATTTATTATTCTTAGATGGACTAATTGTCTTTCAAAGACAATTCAATAGTTTATACACCATCCGTCTCATAATAAGTGTTCCATTTACACTTTTTTTTGTCTCAAAATAATTGTCCATTTACTTTTTCAATATATTATTTATTATTATTTTTCACTACTATATCCCTACTTATTAACTTTTACAATAAATAAGGGTATTCTAGTAAATAACATTAACATTTTTAGTAAATCCAACACATCTAATCATTTTCTTAATTTTAAGAATGATTTGTTAAAAGTCATTTGTTTGTGAAATTGAAATGATATAAAGTATATTGAACTTTGGTGTTGACATTTGAGAAACTTTGTTGGGGTTATATTTCATCAACTTGTCCTCATGTATTATGATTGATTATTACTATGCAATTCTAATAAGCTATTATATTACCACCCATCACTCTGCATCGTAGCTCATGTTTGAGTCAATAACGTGAGATCAATTTATTATCTAATAGACGATCTCTTAGTCTATTAACCAATACGATAACCTTAAGCTTTGGCAGTTCATGTGGATATTAAACTTAAATCTATATGTTAAGATTATCATCTAATAGATGAAAGTCAAGTACCCTTCTAATATCGAGTCAAACCATGGAAATATGTTTTAGGTAGCTAATCTAAAACAAACACTAAGTATGAGGAATTGATCAATATCAAAGCTTAAGAATAATTACATAAAACGTCATGATTGTGATGAATACATGAGTATTAGGACGGATACATATAACCCAAACAAAAAAAATTATTTATGTTTACTCGTCATAGTTGTACAATTAAAACCTAGAAGAAAGAAGTTGAATAACGTCTATGATGATTTCTTGGACAACCCTTCCTCCCTCAATATCCCTCTCATGTTGTATTTTTTATATAAAATGGATTTCACTTAGTCTCTACCAAGACAATCACCAAGTTCTCTTTTTCACTGACTGGCACCCTTATTTATAGGGTTCTGATATGGCCTTCTTGTTAAGTGAGGCGTGTATTTTTCTTAGCGTGCCTACTTTATTCTTCATTAAGTCATGTGAGCTCATTTACAAGTGGTATTTGTCGTCTATACCTCACTTAGCGTATCTCCATTCTCTCTTAGCGAGTAAACTCTTACTTGCCTCTAAAGTAACTTAACCAATAATTAATTAACTATCATAACTTGCTTAGCAGGTTTGATATTTTGCTTAGCCAATTTTGTTACTTAATCTTAAAGTTGTTACTTGGCTTTAGAGTCTTGTCTTGTCACCATTTATCCCTTAGTGAGCCAATGTTCTTGTCTTCATGAGCTTTGATTGTTGGAAGATATTTGTTGGCTAGTTTTTGTGTTTACTTGGTCTTTTATATGTACTTAGTGAATACATAATTAAAATGTTCATAGAGGCATTTTATCTTATTTACCTTGAAATTCCTGGCAGCAGATACGTGATGTCACAGAGAATGTTATGACACACTATCTGACACTCTGTTAACAATTTACACAGTAAGTATAAATAACAGTAAAGAACACAGTAAGTTGTTTACCCGTTCGGTGTCTAACTACACCTACATCAGGGGCTACCAAGCCGGGAGGAAATTCACTATTAGTAGAATTAATTCGGGAATAAACCAACAGTTTATCTCCTTCACTTAAACCTACCCAATGCAACTTCAACCTAAGTCCTACTTAGATCGAGTACCTACTCACTCCCCTCAATCACAGGTGATATCTACCTATTGAATAATTGAATTGTGAAGACACACTTCAATAAACTATCTTGATCTCGCTTCAAAGCTTTCAATCAAGAGACAAACACTCGTGCTTTAAAGCTTTGGTGATAAACTACCCTTACAAAAATCCTAGTCCAAGACACTTATCAATTGATAGTTGCTTGGCTCACAAGAGAAACTAAATTACACAATACAATGTTAACTCTCCTAACAGTACACAAATAACAACCTGCTATATCTTCAATAAATCTCGAGGCGGACAGTTGTAAGGTTGAATTCCTTTTATAGAAGCGATCCTGAAACTTTTTGGGCTTCCATAAAGATAGCTAGGGTTCACTTAATTTAATCCTAAAACATGGTCTTTTCAACAACCAATTTAGGTTTAATAAAGATTAACCTAGCAGCCACGTGAGCATGCTTTCTAATAACAGAAAAACATAAAATAGCATCTCAACAAACTTCCTGAAAAGTCTCAGGAAAAAGCAGTGAGCACCTGAATGTCATAACATCTTATGACATCGATATTTTGAATTTCCGGCCACTTTAGCTTCGATTAAATGTCTTTTAACATCCTTAGCGGTAGGATTTATCTTGATCTCAATGTCATGACATTTATCATGACATTAAAACCTAGTTTTACCAAAATTAATGCCAACTTAAAACACTAACAAACTCCCTTTGGCACATTTTGGCTAAAACTACTTAACACATCAGTACCTATCAAGAAGACAAACTAGTTCTAAGCTTAAAGAACCTAGAACCTAGAGATAAGATAAATTCTACCCATACAGAAATCCCACAATTCCCACAATTGCCCATATACAAATTTTAAACAGGCCATACCCATCCCATCACACACAGTTCTTCTCCCCCTTTTTAGCCATAAAGGGCCAAAGGAAACAATACAATTTCCCCAAACAAATAACATATAAGTAAGTACCAGCATTGTTTAGGGGTACATTTCTGTTAAGGCATTACAAAACAGTCAATAGAAGGCAATTACAATCATCCAAAACAAAGATTGGGAAATACAAGAACAAGAAACAGGAACAAAACAGGAAAAAATCAACAAAAAACAAGGACCATCACAGCAATAGATCAGTTGCTCTCCTTTCTTGAAGAAGCATTGTGATCATCATCATTGTGAGCAACACCATCAGCAACTTTACCAGCTACCTCTTCAGCCTGAATCTTGAAGCCAGAACCTTGATCAGACTCTGCAGGTTCATGAGCCTTCCTCTTGGTAATTTGTGTCCTCTTGGGTTTTGTGTTACCTACAGATTTAACTCTATACTTCTTAGAGACAGTGCCAGCCTTGGTCATCTTCTCTACTTGAGAGCCAGAGATACCACCCTTTGCTTTGACAGGGGAATTAGCACGGGTAGTATTGTCAGAAACCACAGGAGTTTTCTAGACATGATCTTCAGATGTCATAACATTCTTTGTGACATCTTGATCAGTTGCTGAACTAGGGCTAGCCATTTCTTGGTTAAGGGGAGAAACTCCGAGGCAGTGTGTTTTCGTCTAGGATTACGGTGACTATCCTAGCAATGGCTTCTTACATACATGGTACCTTCCCTATTTCTTATCTCGAGGGAGATGAGGATGAGCAAATCTTACCGTGGAAGCGATGATCTTTGGGTATTGGTGCATGCGATTCTCGGTCTTCGAGAGTCGCCATTGAGCGAGGAGAGGCCTTCACAGGTTCAACATTCATGGTGCGCGATTGCCTAATCTCAGCCATGGTAGGAGATGGACAGTCAGAGTCTTGGGATGAAGAGGATGAAGAAGACATGTTTCGCTGAGAAAAGTTGAGAATCAGAGACCAAGAATGACAAAGCGGTTGAGAGTATCTTTTGGATGAAGAAGATATGATACTTTCAAATGAAAAGGCTATTATATGGAGGAGTCTTTTCATATTCTTGAACCTTATAAAAATAGGAGGGAAATAATCAAATGACCCACTTATAATTAATAAAAGGTCTCTTCTCTTCCTTGTAAGCAATCTTAATTGCTACAATTCCTCATACTGACAAATACCCAGTTTGCTCCTTAAATTTTCAAATTGACTAGCATCAAGAGCTTTAGTAAAAATGTCAGCCAGTTGAAGTTCAGTGACTACATGATCCAATTTAATCACTTTCTCCTCCACAAGGTCTCTGATGAAGTGATGTCTAATGTCAATGTGCTTAGTCTCTTGTGTTGTATGGGATTCTTTGATATATTAATAGCTTTTCAGTTGTCCGGTACAATGTCATGACATCACGTGTGACATTGTACTCAAACAACATTTGTTTCATCGGACCATTTGAGAACAAGCGCTACCGGCTATGTATTCGACAGTGGACAAGGACACAGTTTTGCTTCTTGCTGAACCAAGAAACAAGATTGTTTCCCAAGAAGAAGCATCCTCAAGGTACTTTTACATCATCACTACCAGCCATCAACATCACAATAACCGGACACAATTGGTTCACATCCATGGGAATCGGGATACCGTTGCAAGTTCCACTCACATACTCCAGAATTCTTTTCACCTGGTTAATGTGACTTATTTTAGGTTCAGCTTGGTATCTTGCACATACCCCAATAGCAAATGCAATGTCAGGTCTGCTGGCTATTAGGTATAACAAGCTCCCTATCATGCTTCTATACAAACTTTGATCTACCTTTTCACCACTTGTGTCCTTGGACAACTACACATGTGTGGGGGCAGGAGTCCTTTTATGGCTGGCATTCTCCATTCCAAACTTTTTGACAATATTCCTTGCATATTTGCTCTGTGAAAGGAATGTTGAGTCTTCCATCTGTGTGACTTACAGTCCAAGAAAGTAGGTCGCTCTCCCATCAGACTCATTTCAAACTCAGCTTGCATTTGATTGGCAAAATGTTTCACCATTGAGTCTGACATTCCACCAAATACTATGTCATCCACATAAATTTGAGCCACCATTATCTTACCTCCTTCATTCTTAACAAAGAGTGTTTTATCCAAGCCTCCTTTCCTGTATCCTTTGTCTGTAAGGAACTTGGTTAGCCTTTCATACTAGGCCCTAGGTGCTTGCTTTAGTCCATATAGGGCTTTCCTTAATTTGTAGACATGTTCAGGGAAACTTGGGTCCACAAATCCTTTAGGCTGTTCTACATATACTTCCTCATTTAAGTAGCCATTTAGGACGACACTTTTCACATCCATCTGAAATAATTTGAATTTCATAATGCAAGCAACCCTAGTAGAAGCTGATTGATTCCATAGCCCTGCAAAGGTCTCATCAAAGTCAATCCCCTCAACTGTAAACTGAGCAACAAGTCTTGCTTTATTCACGGTGAGCGGTCCATACATAACACCCAACTAAATACCCGAATATATTAATTAAATTAATATCTAAATCATCTTTAATCGAGTTAACACGGTGTCTGGGATGTCACAACTAATAATTAAAATAAACTTCGTTCAAGCGAGCCATGCTACCGAGGATCATCATCCAACAATTCAAATCATCATAAGACCATGTCTTACAGTGAAATACCAAAATCAATCAATTTAAATAAAACATCATAGTTCTCAAGGAATTCAAATCAAACTATTAAACAATACTTGATTCTCTTAACTAAGCGTTCCCAGTGTTACAATCTAATCGAGCATGACAACGACACACGGACTAAAAGATAAGCTCTAGAGCCATCCTCACCGACTCCTCATTTGCTAACTCAATACGAAATGGTAAAGTAAGGGTGAGACTTCTCATAATTAAAGCACATTATAAGTCTTTCAATCAATAATATAATGCAAGCATATTATTCCACCACTTAACACCATTCGAATCAACGCACAACCATAATCATACAATCCATCATGCTTAATCAATAAGCGAAAAGAATTGCAACGGAAAACATCCTAACATGTTACAATTCCATACAAACACAAATCGGACTCGATGCATGCGGTACCGACTTCGTGACCAAGTCACCCAACGATCCATTATCAGCCGGATACGGTACCATCGATTCGTCCATAACCACTCGGACACGAATCCGGCCTAACCACCCATCCTCACTGGTATCGGTTATTGGCAATCCAAGTCAAATTCCACACAATGGAATTAACTTCACCAAAACAATGCATATGCACGCACATCAATAGCATGCAACATTAATCAGTCTATGTAATACATCAATTCAACATGATATCTCAACCAATCATGCATACAATCAACATCAGCATAAACATGCTATTACACCTACACATTACCAGTGTCCTCATCACCAAGGTTCCTCTACTACACATACATCCTTATGTGTCTGTTAAAATTCATTTATTTCAAAATCCAACCCCTTTTCAAAATAATTTCAAGTTTTCTAAAATATTTTCATTTCATAAGGTAGAGCATAAAACTTATGAAATAACGTCCAAAACGGCGCTCAAAAAGGACTTACGGTTTGAAAGTTATGAATTTTTGAAGTTTTAAAATTTTTCAAAAATGAACAGTGGAACCCGGTTCCTCCACAGAGTAACGGTTCCAATTTCAAAAATCAGCGCCTGGAAAAATGTATGGGAACCCGGTTCCTCGGTAGGGAACGGTTCCCAAAATATTTTCGGCAAAAGTAACGTGGAACCGGTTCCTCCCGCAAGAACCGTTCACAGGTTCAAAATACCATTTTATCAGTTTGAAAAGGAACCGGGTTCTCCCTGGGAACGGTTCCCGACCATCGACCCAAAAATCTAGTTTTTGACTTATTTTCCCAAAGTCATTTCTCATTCATTCCAAAGCGTACCCATGTATTCCAACACCATAAAATCACTCATTCATCATCAATAACACACAATATAACATGTTTTACTCGTCGGAATGATCCTACATCATGCGATCCATTAATCTATACATTCGACACAATCGGCACCTATAGGGACACATTCATGGAACCTACAACTTCACAAACACAATTCTCTAACATGCTATACCTATATCATCAACATCAAAACCTATAATAGCGATAATCGATCGAAATCACCCTTACCTTGTGGGTTCTTGAGATTCGACACTTCTAGGTTTTCCTTCTTCTTTCTCCTCTTCTCACTTCTCGTAGTCTTGTTTTCTCCAAATGAATCTATTTTCCTCTTTTCCTTATTTTATTCCTCTTTATTCCTTTTAATCATAAATAAAATAAATATTATTTATTTCCATTCTCAATTAATTCCATAATTAATCTCAATAATTCAATATATTAAATAAACTATGCTCTCAATTAATTTAATAATTAAAATCATAATTATTTAATTACGAATTATTTCGGGTGTCACAACTTTCCCCAACTTAAAGAGTTTTCGTCCTCGAAAACATACCTCGAACGAATAGTTCGGGATCTGAGTCCTTCATTTGACTCTCCACTCCCAAGTAACATTTCCATCAATTGGTCCTCCCAAGCTACTCTTACCAATGCAATCTCTTTGCCCATATTGTTTCAACTTCGATCCTCGATTCGCTGCTTCCACGATCAAATTCTCCGTACATATGTCATCTGCCGAATCTCATGAGACGGATCGACAATGTACTTCCTCGGTGAGACACATGAAAACATCATGCAGTTACAAGTGGACAAAGCAATCGATATGCAACCTTCCAACTCTTGGTAATGAAAAGGACCAATAAATCGTGGAGTCAACTTTCTTGACTTCAAGCTCGACCAATTCGGTCATCGGAGTAACCGCATAAACACATGCTCCCTTCGAACTCAAGGTCTTTCCTCCTCTTATCATGATAACTCTTACGCGACTCGAGAAGTCCTCATCTTCTCTGAATCATCTTAATCTTTTAGAAGTTTCTTGAACAATTTCCGGTCCAATCACGGCATTCTCTCGGTTTCATACCAACACAATGGTGTCAGCACCTCCTACCATACAATGCCTCAAGCGGGCCATACCAATACTCGGTGAAAGCTATTGTTGTAGGTAAACTCAATCAATGGCAGATAGCTATCCCAAGTTCCACCCTTCTACAACACAAGGTCTCGGCCAAATCTTCCGGTGAATCGTTCTTTCCGTTTGACCATCATGCGGATGATAAGCGGAACTCAAGCGCAACTTGGTACCTAAAGCTTCTTGCAATCTGTCCGAACTTAGATGTAAACCTCGGATCTCGATCCGACACAATGCTAGACGGAATACCATGCAAACTCACAACCTTTTCGACATACAACTACGCAAATCTCTCCATCGGATAATCCATTCTTATCGGAATAAAATGGCGATTTTGTCAACCTATCCACAATCACCGAGATAGAATCACAATTCTTAGCGTCCTCGGCAAACCGACACAAAATCCATTGAGATTCCATCCCACTTCCATTACGGAACAACCGGTTCCATCAATCCGATGGTTTCGATGCTCGATTTTGACTTGACAAATCAAGCAGCATACACAAACTCGGCAATTTCCTTCTTCATTCCGGCCACCAAAACAACTTTTTCAAATCATGGTACATCTTAGTAGCACGGGATGAATACTTAACCCTTCGATGTCCTTCTTCCAAAATGCTCTTCCTAATCTCGGCAACATCCGGAACACACACCCGATCACCAAATCTCATAACACCATTCTCGTCAATTCGGAACTCGCCTCCTTGACCTTGGTTGATCAACGTTAACTTATCAACTAAACCAACATCGTTTACATCCATTTCTGATCTCTTCCAGAATACCACTAGTCAGCTTCAACATTCCCAATTTCACACTATTAGGAGTAGTTTCACAAACCAAACTTAGATCTCTGAACTACTCAACCAAATCTAACTCACGAACCATCAACATCGACATATGCAAAGACTTCCTACTCAAAGCATCTGCAACCACGTTTGCTTTACGGGATGGTAATTCAAGCCGAAATCATAATCCTTTAGGAATTCTAACCATCTTCTGCCTCATGTTCAACTCTTTACGATCAAAAGATACCTCGGACTCTTATGATCCTTTGAATACCTCAAAGCGAGAACCATATAAATAATGTCTCCTGACTTCAAAACAAACACAACGGTGCCAACTCTAAATCATGAGTCGGATAATTCCTTTCATGCACTTTCAAGCTGCGCGAAGCATAAGCTACAACACCTTATCTTGCATCAACACACCACCTAATCCCATTAATGATGCGTCACAATATACCACAAAGACTTATTCGGATCGGCAAAATCAAGATCGGAGCACTTGTCAACCTCCTCTTGACTCTTGAAATCCTTTCTCACATTCAACATCCCAAACAAATATCGACCCTTCTGGTCAACTTAGTCAATGTAGCGCATGATTTGGAAAACCCCTCAATAAACTTCGATAATAACTGCAAGACCCGAAAACTACGGATCTCCGCATTCTTGGCGCTTCCCACGAGACACGCTTCTACTTTTGTAGGATCCGGCAATTCCATTCTTGGAAATTACATGACCAAGAAAACTCACCTCCTCTAACGAATTCACACTTGGACAACCGCATAAAGTTTCTTTTCCTTCAACAATTCCAACACAACTACGAGATATTACGCATGCCCTCATCTTTAATAAATCGAATATCATCAATGAACACTACTACAAACTTGTCAAGATATGGGTGAAATATCCTGTTCATATACTCCATGAAAACACGGGTGCATTAGTAACCCCAAGCGGCATAAGAATATTCATAATGTCCATACCTCGTTCTAAATGCGGTTTACGAATATCCTCGACTTCGCGAATCGATGATATCGGACCTCGGATCAATCTTACTAAACACACACGCTCCAGCGAGCTGATCCATCAAATCATCAATCCTCGGCAAAGGATACGATTCTTGATTGTAACTTTATTCAGCTGTCGGTAGTCAACACATAACCTCATTGAACCTTCCTTCTTCTTAACCAATAACACGGAGCACCCACGGTGACACACTCGGACGAATAAACTTCTTCTCAAGCAATTCCTCTAGCGCTTCTTCGGCTAATTCGATGCCGACATGCGATAAGGCGCCATCGACACGGACTCGTTCGAGAATCGGATCTATAGTAAATTCTACCTCTCTCTCGGTGGCAATTCACTAACGTCTTACGAAAACACCTCAAATTCATTCACCAGCGATCCATCACTCTTTGCCTTTCCCTTTGCTTCAATCGCGGAATACAACATAAACACCTGCACCATCTTTCCGACTAGATTCATACGCTTCTGACATAATCTCACTTTCGATCTTAACCTCTTGGGAAAATGACCGTCTTCTCAAAGCAGTTGATATGAACACGGTTGAATTCCAACCAGTTCATTCCGAGGATGATATCAAGTTATTCTAGTGGTAGGCACACTAAATCCATACGAAACCCTATCAAAAATCACAGGACAATTTCTACAAACATACGAAGTAGTCCTTTGAACCCGGCGGGAGTATCAATAACCATACTTCCATACATATTAGAAATTTCCAAATTCAATCTCTTAGCACAATCTAACGCAATAAAAGAATCGTAGCTCGGTATCAATAATCGCAATCAAAGGTATGCCATTAATAAAACATGTACCTTTAATCGATCGATCATCGGTTTAGTTTCGATCCGGACAATGCAAACACTTTACCACCGACTTGCTCTTTCTTGGGTTTTGTGCGAGGCAGTATGACCCTCTTCACCACGGTTGTAGCAAGTCACCCCTTTCACTCTGCGGTCATTGGCCACATGGCGAACTTTCCACCTTGAAACACTTCTTATCATTGCTCTTACAGGTCCACCATACGATGTCTGTCTCACCACACTTATAGCACCTAGCGGAAGAACTAGAATCTCCTCCACGGACTTCTTCCAACCTCCGGATCTCGATTACTCCTATCATAAGGCTTACCACGATCCATCATTGCTTACCTTTCCTATCAACATACCCTCGAGCATTCGACTTAGTGTTAGCAAGATCCTCCTCAAGAATCCTACTACAATCAACGGATCGAAAACCTTGGATCGGCGATGCGAATACCTGCTTAATCTCGTCACGAAGACCATTCTCAAACTTGATACATTTGGAAAACTCTCCATCTGCATCGTTAGGGTAATGAGCATAATACTTTGCTAGCTCAGAAAACTTTGAAGCATACTCAGCGGTCTTGTTACCACAGCGAGTTCAAAACTCAATCTCCTTCTTACCTCTGACATCTTCAGGAAAATACCTCCTCAGAAAAGCTCTCCTGAACACAGCCCAATTCAATGCAACACCATCTTCTTCTAGTTCAGCTCGGGTAGCAACCCACCAGTCATCAGCTTCCTCAGCCAACATGTGAGTTCCATATCTCACCTTCAGCCCCTCTGCACAGTCAATCACTCTGAAGATCCTCTCGATCTCCTTCAACCACTTGAGCACCTTCGGGATCATCGTGCCCTTGAACAATGGAGGATTATTCCTCGAAAATTCCCCAATTGTCTATCGGCGCAATCCACTCTGATTCCCTCGAGCACTCCGACCAACATTCCCAAAGCCTCGGCAATGGCATCATCATTCCTCCGTTACCTCTTGGGCCATTGTTACGTAACATAACAAAACAATTCACATCGGCACAGTATCGGCGGTGTCACTTCACACTAGTCGCATACTAAAGGGATAACGACAGGACAAGACCGACTATGCTCGATACCACTATTGTAACACCCCACTAAATACCCGAATATATTAATTAAATTAATATCTAAATCATCTTTAATCGAGTTAACACGGTGTCTGGGATGTCACAACTAATAATTAAAAATAAACTTCGTTCAAGCAGTAGCCATGCTACACTGAGGATCATCATCCAACAATTCAAATCATCATAAGACCATGTCTTACACAGCGGAAATACCAAAATCAATCAATTTAAATAAAACATCATAGTTCTCAAGGAATTCAAATCCAAACTATTAAACAATACTGATTCTCTTAACTAAGCGTTCCCCAGTGTTACAATCTAATCAGAGCATGACACACACGGACTAAAAGATAAGCTCTAGAGCCATCCTCACCGACTCCTCAGTTGCTAACTCAATCTGAAATGGTAAAGTAAGGGTGAGACTTCTCATAATTAAAGCACATTATAAGTCTTTCAATCAATAATATAATGCAAGCATATTATTCCACCACTTAACACCATTCAGAATCCAACGCACAACCATAATCATACAATCCATCATGCTTAATCAATAAACAGTAAAAGAATTGCAACAGGAAAACATCCTAACATGTTACAATTCCATACAAACACAATCGGACTCGATGCATGCGGTGCCGACTTCGTGACCAAGTCACCCAACACGATCCATTATCAACGGATACGGTACCATCGATTAGTCCATAACCACTCGGACACGAATCCAGCTAACCACCCATCCTCACTCGGGTATCGGTTGTTGGCAATCCAAGTCAAATTCCACACAATGGGAATTAACTTCACCAAAACAATGCATATGCACGCATCAATAGCATGCAACATTAATCGATCTATGTAATACATCAATTCAACATGATATCTCAACCAATCATGCATACAATCAACATCGGCATAAACATGCTATTACACCTACACATTACGGTGTCCTCATCACCAAGGTTCCTCTACACATACATCCTTATGTATACATTAAAATTCATTTATTTCAAAATCAACCCCTTTTCAAAATAATTTCAAGTTTTCTAAAATATTTTCATTTCATAAGGTAGAGCATAAAATTTATGAAATAACGTCCAAAGCAGCTCAAAAGGACTTACGGTTTGAAAGTTATGAATTTTGAAGTTTTAAAATTTTCAAAAATGAGCAGTGGAACCGGTTCCTCCACAGTAATTCCCGAATTTCAAAAATCAGCGCCTAGAAAAATGTATGGGAACCGGTTCCTCGAGGAACCGGTTCCCGAAAAATATTCGATTTTACGGCAAAAGTAATGTGGAACCGGTTCCTCCCACAAGAACCACACAGGTTCAAAAATACCATTTTATCGGTTTGAAAAATTTGAACCGGGTTCTCCCAGGGAACCGGTTCCCGACCATCGAGCCCAAAATCTAGTTTTTGACTTATTTTCCCAAAGTCATTTCTCATTCATTCCAAAGCGTGCCCATGTGTTCCAACACCATAAAATCACTCATTCATCATCAATAACACACAATATAACATGTTTTACTCGTCAGTAATGATCCTACATCATGCAGATCCATTAATCTATACATTCTGACACAATCTGACACCTATAGGGACACATTCATGGAACCCTACAACTTCACAAACACAATTCTCTAACATGCTATACCCTATATCATCAACATCAAAACCTATAATAGCGATAATCGATCGAAATCACCCCTTACCTTGTGGGTTCTTCGAGATTCTGACACTTCTAGGTTTTCCTTCTTCTTTCTCCTCTTCTCACTTCTACGTAGTCTTGTTTTCTCCAAATGAATCTATTTTTCCTCTTTTCCTTATTTTATTCCTCTTTATTCCTTTTAATCATAAATAAAATAAATATTATTTATTTCCCATTCTCCAATTAATTCCATAATTAATCTCAATAATTCAATATATTAAATAAACTATGCTCTCAATTAATTTAATAATTAAAATCATAATTATTTAATTACCGAATTATTTTCGGGGTGTCACACCTTCTGCATCAGACTTGTTCTTGTAGATCCACTTTGTACCAATGATATTTGTTCCTTCTGGTCTAGGAACTAATTGCCATACTTCATGTTGCTTGAACTGGTTCAATTCATCTTGCATTGCTTCAATCCAGAATTCATCACATAGAGCTTCTTTAACATTTTTTGGCTCTATCTTTGACACAAAGCAAGAGTTTGAGACAATTTCTCTGGACCTTGTAACAACACCTTTGGTTGGATCTCCAATGATGAGCTCCTTTGGATGATCTTTCTGAATTCTGATGGAAGGATCTTTGTTTGCTTCCTCTGGTTCAGATTTTGGTGGAGTAGAAATAGGTACATCTTCCTTATCAGGTACTTGAGGTGATGTCTCAAACTATGTCTCAACATCATATGTGACATTGTGTTCCTGATGATGATCATCAACAATGACATTAATAGACTCCATCATAACACAGGTTACGAGTTGAATACCCTATATGCTGTTGTTAGTGGAGTATCCCGGAAAATGCCTTCATCACTCTTAGAGTCCATTTTCTCCTTTGATCACAATCTGTCGAGAATATAGCATTTGCTACCAAACACATGGAAATATTTCACGGTTGGTTTCTTCCTTCCATAGTTCATACGGTGGAGGAAGTTCCCTTTCTTAAGGTGACCTGTTGTGAACATAGCAAGTGTATTCATAGCTTCAGCCCAAAAATGAATAGAGAGTTTCTTAGCATGAATCATTGCTCTGGAAGATTCCTGTATAGTCCTATTCTTTCTTTCCACAACCCCATTTTGTTGAGGTGTTATGGGAGAAGAAAACTCATGATTGATCCCCTCTGAGGAACAGAATTCATCAAACTTGTTGTTCTCAAATTCCTTTCCATGGTCACTTCTTATTCTGACAATACAACTTTCCTTCTCTCTTTGAAGTCTTTTGCATAACTCTTTAAAGACATCAAATACATCATATTTTTCTTTGATGAAGTTTATCCAGGTAAATCTGGAGAAATCATCCACAACAACATAGACATATCTTTTTCCACCAAGGCTTTCAACCTGCATAGGCCCCATCAAGTCCATGTGCACTCCGCACTTTAGAAGTGGTCGATGTCTAGACATAGGGTGTGACATTACGGTTTGCTTTCAACGACACTCACCACAGACCCTTCCTTCATCAATATGGAGTTTTGGTATCCCTCGGTGACCTCCATAGTGATGATCTTTTCATTCCTCGAGATGCGGATGTCCAAGTTTTTGATGCCATAGCTTTACCTCCTTTTCATCCTTGTCTATAGAGCACCGAAGAGAGGTTGGTGTTCTCGATTCCCACATGTAGATTGTCCTTTGATCGACTCCTCTCATAACTACTTCTTGTTTATCATTGATTACAAGACATTCGGACCTAGTGAAGTTGACTTTAAATCCCATATCACATAGTGACTTATGCTTATGAGGTTAGCGATCGAGCCTTTTACCGAACCTCCATTTAGATTTGGAACTCGGAGGTCAAGTTTCCAATACCTTTGATTTCTCCTTTAGCTCCATCTCCAAAAGTAACAAAATTTGGTAGAGTGAGGTTTGACATTATTGATGAGGTTTTTATACGGTCATATGCTTGGAACACCCACTATCAAAGTACCAATCTTCCTTGGCAGACACTCTAAGAGAGGTGTGTGCTATCAATGCTGCAGTCCCCTTATTCCACTTTTGAGTGTAGGGTACCTTGATGTTCTTAGGCTTAACATAGGGAGTCTGATTAGGGTGCCCATGTAGCCTATAGCATAAGGGTTTTATGTGTCCAAACCTTCCACAATGGTGACATCTCCATCTTTGAAACTTCTTATTCATGTTTCTCTGATCCTGATGTTGACCCCAATGTTGTGACATCTGCTTTGACATTGGCTTATTAGGTCTGGTCTTCTTCCTGTTATCACCAAATTTCTTTGCATCTACATGCCCTAAGCCAGGAGCATTTCCTGTTTTATGTTGTGACATCTGCTTTGACTTTGGTTTCCCACGCCTCTTCTTTTTCTTGTCACTAAGGGTTCCTTTTCGACATATCCTAGCCCATGCTTATTTCCGACATTTTGTCCAAGTGAAGAATTTCTTCGACTTATCGGTTGGTCGACATCTTGGAGACTTAGTCATATGATCAAGCTTGGAATTCAACACTATAATCTCCTTTGTTGAGATGACTTATAGTGATTGTATTTTCCTTCTTCTCAACTTCCGACTTCACATTTTGCCTCAACTTCTCAATCGACTTTTACATTTTCATTTTGCTGACATACTTCACCACTTCTGATACACAGCTTCTTGTAAGTATCAACAAGTTCTTCAAAGGTCACTTCCTCATCACTAGAGTCATTATCAGGATTGCCACTTCGAGATGCGGTGACAAGTTTGGTGATTCCTCTTGAGCCCTACTTGATTCACCATCGGACCAAGTATGATCATTCCTTTCTTTTGTTTCTTTAGAAGGTGGGACATTCACTCTAATATGTCCAAATCCTTCACATTCATGACATTGGACTTTACTGACTTGACTTCCTTTCTCCTCTGACTTGGATCTTCTGCGGGAGTCATAAGATCTGCTGATGTCAGATGCAATGTCCTTGACATTTGACCTTGACTTTGGATCAATCCTCCTGATGAGTTTGTTGAACTGTCTTCCAAGCATGGCTATAGCTTGGATATCTTCTCTTCATCTTCCAACTTGCATTCCTCTTGATATTGGATACAAGTGCTATGCTCTTGTTTTTCTTGTCAACAGTTTCACTAATTCCCATCTCAAAAGTCATAAGGGATCCAATAAGTTCTTCAACCTTCAAGGTGTTGATGTCTTGAGCTTCCTCTATTGCAGTGACTTTCATTGCAAACCTCTTAGCAAGGATCAGAATCTTTCCACCTCTCTTGACATCTTTTCACCAAGTGCTCACGAGGTGTTGGCAATCTCAAGATATTCATGTGAAACTCATGAATAGTCTCATCTTCTTTCATCTTCAAATTCTCAAATTTGGTAGTGAGCATCTGAAGTCTTGACATCTTTACCTTGGATGTCCCTCATGTGTAGTTTTGAGAGTGTCCCAAACATCCTTGGCCACTCACATTGATGAACAAGTCGAAGATATTTACATCAATACCATTGAATAATGCATTCAATGCTTTAGAGTTCCCAGTGCTAGCTCCTATTCCTCTTTGCTCCATTCTTCCTCGGGTTTCAAGACAGTAGTCCCATCTTTCTCAAGCTTGGTGGGATGTTTCCATCCTTTGTCGTGACTCTCCAAGCTTTAATATCCTTGATCTTAAAAGGCAATCATACGAGGTTTCCGGTACTCATAATTAGACCCATCCGAATAGGTGGTCTCCTCAAATCCTCCTTCCTTATCCATTCGCGAAACTACTATCCTAGATCTCACCCGAAATAACAGGGGTGCACTCTCGATGCCAATTGAAATTCTGGCGGCGGATCGTGATGTCCGAGAGAATGTTATGACACACTATCGACACTCTGTTAACAATTTACGATAAGTATAAATAACGATAAAGAACACGATAAGTTGTTTACCAGTTCGGTGTCTAACTACACCTACATATGGGGGCTACCAAGCCAAGGAGGAAATTCACTATTAGTAGAATTAATTAGGAATAAACCAACAGTTTATCTCCTTCACTTAAAACCTACCCAATGCAACTTCAACCTAAGTCCTACTTAGATCGAGTACCTACTCACTCCCCTCAATCACGGCGGTGATATCAACCTATTGAATAATTGAATTGTGAAGACACACTTCAATAAACTATCTTGATCTCGCTTCAAAGCTTTCAATCAAGAGACAAACACTCGTGCTTTAAAGCTTTGGTGATAAACTACCCTACAGCAAATCCTAGTCCAAGACACTTATCAATTGATAGTTGCTTGGCTCACAAGAGAAACTAGAATTACACAATACAACTGTTAACTCTCCTAACAGTACACAAATAACAACCTGCTATATCTTCAATAAATCTCAGAGGCGCAACACAGTTGTAAGGGTTGAATTCCTTTTATAGAAGCAATCCTGATACTTCAGTTTTGGGCTTCCATAAAGATAGCTAGGTTTCACTTAATTTAATCCTAAAAACATGGTCTTTTCAACAACCAATTTAGGTTTAATTAAGATTAACCTAGCAGCCACGTGAGCATGCTTTCTAATAACAGAAAAACATAAAATAGCAGCTCAACAAACTTCCTGAAAAGTCTCAGGAAAAAGCAGTTCTGCGAGCAGAATGTCACCTGAATGTCATAACATACATTATGACATCGATATTTCTAATTTCGGCCGACTTTAGCTTCGATTGTTGTCTTTTAACATCCTTAGCAGGTAGGATTTATCTTCAATCTCTGAATGTCATGACATTTATCATGACATTGCTAAAGCCTAGTTTTACCAAAATTAATGCCAACTTAAAACACTAACATAACTGATAAATTTTTGGGGTTTTCATTGATTACTTGCGAAATAATTTAATAAGTGTTTGTGTGTTTTACGTATTTTTTGCACTTATCACACGTCTTATAATCGATTACATTACCACATTAATCTATTATAAGCCGAATTATATAACTGTTTATAAACTCATCATAATTGATTATGTTTTATTTAAACAGAATTTTGGATATTTCCAAATATTTTTTTTATAAGATGATAAAAAGAGATGAAAATTTGAAAAATCTTTTGTGAGTGTGTATAATTTTAAAAACTTATCATTAGAGTGAAAAGTGTCTTCTAAAATTTGATGTACTTGTGTTTTTCTGAAAGTATTTATTAAACAACATGATTTCTTTGGGATTTATTTTAATAGTTTTTACATTTATAAGATTAACTTGTGTAAAATCTAGAGTGCAGGTTTTGAGTTAAGCCTGTGAAAATATTTGGTTTATGTTTTGAGCTAAGAAATTGAAAAGCTCTGGTTAGGTTTTGAGCTAAGTTATATGTTTGTTTGTGGAAGATTGATGGATTGGTCTTGTGCAAAAAGTCATGTTGTTTGAAATGTTATTGGGTTGATATTATGAAATAGCTCAAGTTTTTTGAAAGTTTGTTTGGGCAAAATCTGTGAAAATCTCACGTTTGATTTTAGTGAAAATCTCAAGAGAAAACTCTTGGGACTAGAGTAGGTCAAGTGGTTAGTCTGAACTAGAATACTCTATGGTGTGATCTTCATCTTTCTATCCCTTATCTCTTTTATTGATATCATTTCTTATTATGCTTATTATTTATCTTTCTCTTATTTCTTTCATTATTTTGCTGCTTATTCCTTTGTTTTTTTTTCTTCTCTATATTTCCACCGCTCCACATCTATTTTTCTTATTTCATCTAAAATAAATGTTTTAATATCTAAACTTTTTATAAGCCAGTTTTTTGGGAAATTTGATCATCACAATTCACCATCTCTCTTGTGATGCCCTAGTACTAATTAGATAAGCATGGTTGTTCGCGGTAAAAAGTGACGACCGAGGGAATCGAATTAGAATTCGAATCTATGGCTCAAAACGATTTACTCTTTTGATTTGTTTAAAAAAAAAAGATGCCGCGAGCATCAAGCTTTATTGTTCCCAAAACAAGAAAATGAGATGAAAAAGGGGAAAAATGCAATATCCTAAATAAATAAAGATATGCGGTGCGACTAGCGTGAACTAGACGCAACGCATTGGGGAGAGATTTGGGTAAGATGGTTTGTTATATAAAGGGAATGTTGTGGCACCCTATATATATATAGTTATCTATAGCCTTATTTATATATACAAATATTTTAATATGTTTGTGAGTTTTAATTTTCTATTCTATTCTTGGGAACGTTTCTCCTTTAGGTTTTAAGAAAGGTAGGTTAGGTGGGGTCCTAAGTTTTGTTATTATTGTGCTCGCAAAGATCATTGGGATCCTCTGCATACATATCCCCTAGTGGGAATCAGAGCATTTGTAGCTCGGATCTAAGGGAGCTATGGTTTTGTTTGGTTTGGGGGAGAAAGAAGTATGCTCGCCAAGGATGAGACCTTGTGCCTACGTATTCTCAAAGGGAGGTTGAGAAAGTCAGAGCAATCGTAGTTCCCACTTATGCTAGTGGAAGCAAAGGGTGTTATTAAGAGATAAAGACAAATGTCATCTTAATGAAAAATGTATCTAATCTATTTTATCACATACATTTTTGAAGGGTTGATTGATTGAATCTTTCATCGTAACTATTAGGTGTTTTGCTTGAGTGTACAAGCGTTACCACTTACGAGTTTAAGCAAGATGTTTGAAAAGATGATTTAATCTTTAATTGTAAGCATTGGTGTTTTGCTTAAGTGTACAAGCGTTACCACTTACAATTAAAAGATATTCTGTTTGAAAAAGTGTTTGAAAAGTGTTTATGATTTGTATGTGATGTTATAGATGAGATACTTCTTCCATAGAGATGATAAATGTCTAAATCTCTAGGAGGAATTCATTATTGATTAGGGGGATGCTTTTAAGAAGCCCGTGGGTCCTTGTATTGTAAGCCCAAGAGGAGGCATTCCAAGGGTCATCGAGGGTCCTTGCATTGTGAGCCCAAGAGGAGGCATTCCGAGGGTCATCGAGGGTCCTTGTATGAAGCGCAAGAGGAAGCTATAGGGTATGGCTGGCTTTGGCTTTAAGAGTGGTTTCACCGGGAAACCATCCTCTTAGGATTCAAGAGTGATTTCACCTGGAAATCATACTCTCAGGGTTCTATCCTAGCACGGGTGATTCTCTGTATTGGAAGCCCAATAGGAGGTTGTTAAGAGATTTCCAGGTCTCTTTCTTGTTTGATGCCCAAGAGAAGGCTAAACTCAACAAGGGAGTTCTTTTGAACGAAGCCCAAGAGTAGGCTAACTCAGCAGGGGAGTTGTCTTATACGAAGCCTAAGAGAAGGCTAAACTCAACGTGTGAGTTATCTTACACGAAGCCTAAGAGGAGGCTAAACTCAACAGGTGAGTTGTCTTATACGAAGCCTAAGAGGAGGCTAAAGGGAACCTAGTTGTTAGACTAGTCGTTGTGTTATAACTGAAAAGTTATATGAACAAGTGTGTGATGTGTATTCACAGGAGTTTACGAAGGAAATATATAAACAAGTGTATAAAACAAGCAATTAAAGCAAGTGTAACTTGAATATATACAAAAGAGTTGGGACTTACACCTTAAGGGAGGCCCATTGGTTTAAGAGTAGTTTCACCGAGAATAATGCTCCTCTTAGTACCAATGGAATCGGTGTATAAACAAGTAGATGAAAACAAACGAACAAAGTTTGTTAATACTTGAATATTTACAAAGACGATTGAATATGTACAAGGAAATTAATATGTACATAAAAGGGGTGGATATGTACAAAGAAATAAATATGTACATAGGAGGGTTCGGACTTACACCGTGAGGGAGACCCATGATCAATTTGAAAGAAATTCGAAGAAAAACCTGGTTCGGTTTATCTTCAAATCGAATTGATCATGGAAAAAAGGTGTGTAAGTTTATTGAAAGGTTTTTGAAAATGATTTTGAAAAGTGAAGGATATTCACAAGAAGTTTTGAAAAAGATTAGGTTTGGAAATTGGAAAGAAAACATTTTTGAAAAGTATTAAAAATACTTAAAACGTCTCATTTTAACCTAATTAAAATATAATCAAAAGAAAATATTTTGGTATTTTTTCACATAATCATAAAATAGGTATGTTAAATGACAAGTGTGCAAAAATCATCTCAAAATGAGAAGTTTTGATTGGTTTTGAAAATGTTGAAGTTTGTTAAAAACTTAAGAAAATTAGTGATAAAAGAAAGTTTTGGTTCTAGAAGTGAAAAGTTTTACCAGAGCCATGCACGTGCTTTGTCATTTAATCACCTTGTTTTAAAAAGTTTTGAAAAATATTTGAAAACAAGTAAAAATGAAGTTTTGAAGAAAGGGTCGAAGTTGGCGTTTCGAAGGAGTCGGTTGAAGTTAAGGAGTCGAGCTAAAGTTACGAAGAGTCGGTGAAGCTTGAAGTCAAAAGGCGTCGAAGGAATGAAAGTTAGAAGGTGATGCTTGAGGGTCGGAAGCTTCGAGGAATAGTCGAAGGTGATGTCGAAGGGGTCAAGTGAAGCTTCGAAGGAATGAACTTTTATTAAAAAGGTCGGGGATTCGAACCCTGGTCCTTGAGGCGAGGAAAGAGACTTAAGAGTGTGCTGGCAACCGCTGGGACGGTAATACATTCGTTAACTTAACTCAAACCATAAATATATATTATAAAACGTAATTTTAAATTTCCAGAGAAGTCAGACGACGCGCGCATCTTATCTTCTTCCTTCATCCTTCTTTGATCCATGGATTCTTCATTTCTCAATGAAATTGAAAGTTGTAAAGACCAAACTTGCTCGTTTTGAGCCCAAGAACATGATGGTGATGATTAATTTCATTTATTTTAAACTTAGAACTATTAATTTTTGTATGAACACGAAGAACCCTAATTCTAATATTTGATCATGAGACCACATATGTGCATGGATTTAAGCAATTGATTAAGGGTTATTGCTCAGTGATAGTGTAGAAATAAGATGGCCAAGCCATTTTTGAACTAGAAGTTAGAAATTAAAGAGTTCAAAGTTCAAGCTCTTACCTCTTATGAGCAGAAATCGAATCCTTGCTTAGAGTGTTTTCAGTTGTGTTTTGAGGATTGTTATAGCTCCATTGGACCTCAAGGAACGTGTGGAAGTGCTTAGCTTGGATTGAAACCTTCTGGAACCTCCTGCCCAAGTCCAACTGCAGCTCGATAAAGTTGAGTATGAAGATGATGATTCAAAGTTTACAGAAATGGAAAGATGGTTTGGATCCTATATGGTGTATAGAAGGTGTTTGAATGATTGGAAAGTGAAGAGCACGAGTGAAATGGTAATTTGGAAGTTTTGGCTCAAAATTGCAATTTATGGAATTTGGAGATGGTTTCTGATTTTGGCTAGTTCTTGGGATAGCTTGAGGATTCTAACAACTTTCTAATGATGCTTGGAAAGTATTTGAAGCCTAAGATTGCTCAGAAATTGCAAGACTTGGAATTTACAAATTCTCCCACTTAAAAAACTTGAAACTTGAAAAACAAAAAAGAAAGAAGGAAAGCTTGGGTTATGATGTTGTGGGGTCATTTTGAATGAAGAAGTGACTTCTATTTATAGGCCAAGAATTCGGAATGACAAGGCAAGGATTTAATTGAAAGAGTTTGCAAGTTGGCGTAAGAGGTAAGAAGGAATCTTTTACATTTAATGCACATGGTTAACTTCTTTAACCATGGTTAAAATTTCCTCTTGATCCAATCGTTCTCTCAATCATTGCTAACTGATATTTATCAGTTATAACTTATCTCTCAGTGGTGACAAGGCTTCTAGAAGGAGGAATTTGTGAAAAATGACCTATAATCTTGGAAAATGACTTGCAATTTATGGTTATGGAGCTCTAAGTTTCAATTCAAAACCCTAGCTACACAAAGTTTTTTTCAAGTTCTTGGATATTTTGGAAAGCTTGTAACATGATCTACAACTTTCATGTTTTGAGTTTTTCTTGAATCAAAATGTATCTAGGTGAAAAATGGCCATGAAAGTAAGGAAATACCATGTTTTTTAACACTTGAAGATTTTTCCAAGTGTTAGAAAAATTTCAATCTTGACATTTTTGTTGACTTTTTCACATTTCTTGATTTTTTATGATCATGATGGATAATTTCAAATGATTTTATGATTGAAAAAATTTGAATTTGAAAAAGTTGACCAAAAGTCAAAGTTTGACTTTTTTGAACAGTTGAATTCTCATTAGATGATTCAGAATTTGTCTGATGAAGAAACATGGATTTTGGAATGTTTTGAATCAAGAAATTAGGTCAAGATTTTGAATTGATAATGTTAAGATCAATCTCCAAGCAAATAGGTCATTCATTGAGCAAAAAGTCAATGATTCACTATCTTCGATCAAAACCCTAATTGGTCGATTCAAGGTAGATCATGAGTAAAAGTTGGGAATTTGAAGATCAAATGTTGATGATTTGATTAAGATAGATCAATTGAGGTGAGTGGAGACTAAAACCCTAATTGATCATATCTTGAAAAGATTAAAATTTTGATAAAACCCTAATTTGGCTTTAGGAGCATACACACGATCTATCCTGTTCTAAAATTGTTAGTGATGCAATGATGCATATGTGAATGATATAAGGTGGTATCTTAGGTCAAAAATTGGGGTATGACAATGGTGTATTGTAAGTTATTTTGTGTATGAATGGTTCTATAAATATAATTCTTATACTAAAGTGATATTCACTCATTCACGTATTCAAAACCCTGGTCGCACTAAGATTATGAGTTTGTGTTCTCTGTAATACTTTCATTTATTCACAACTAGAATTATAAGTAGAAGACTTCCTTGTTGTCGATTATGTTTGTGTGGAGTGAGTATATGCTTTGTCATTCGTGACCAATCTGTTTTGACAATCAAGTTGTTGTAATACAAGAGGTAATTAATGAATCCCTTACTCGTGATCATTCATAAGGGCCCGTCGAATAAGAATATTTTAAGAATTTATTCATTTAATTTACTTAGATTATCCAATATTTTCCTTAAATTTTGATTTTTCCCTGAGCTTGTTCAGTGAATTGAAAGGTCGACGTTCTAACGTGTCAAAAAATGGTATAATTTGAGGCTTATCAACAATTTGTGTAGATTTATGGTTAGATTAAAGTTCTTGATCTAGGATGTCTTGTCGTTGAAACAAATCATGAAGGAGTTAAAATAATCCTCTTATGTTGAACTTTGTTATGTTATACTATCTAAACCCTAAACCTTAAACCCTTTTAGCGGGCTACTATTAACTGGAAATTTCTAAATATGTTTGAGGGCACTGATTAAAGGCAAATGTCCCTACAAGTTAAGGGCCGATTCTAAACGAATATAGCTTCTTTGGGAAAAATTTATAAAGCCAAGTTAGAAATATCAGAAAACATGTGTCGACTGAGAAGGTGATCCAGAGAACCTACCAAATTGACCAAGCAGACAGAAGAAATAAACGAGACAAACATTTCGAATATAAACCACATCGACAAGATGGGTAAAGAAAGACTGTTGTCCGATTCGATATATTGTGGGTCGAGCGAAGGAGTTGGTCGAAAGGTAGATGTTGTCAAAGACATAGGCCAAGGGACTTAGGGAATATTGTTCTTCCTAAGGTATATCAAAACCAGAAGCATTTAATCCTTTTGAAATCACGAAGCGGGAAAGAGTCAAAGTCTGAAGATCGTGGACGGTTACTTCAAGAGGTCGTGTTGCAAAGCGCTAAACGAATGACGAAATCGTGTGTAACAGTTTTATCTTAGTTTGAATTTAGTCTGTTGATTACTCTCAGTGGTTACCTTGTAAAGTACTATAAATAAGTCAGTTCATTGTAATTTTAGTGTGTTCACTTGTATTCTCAAATTGCTTACAAAACTCTGTCTAATTCCGCGCTAAAGGAATAAAGAGTCATTGAGATTTTGATGTACGTGAATCATCATCCTTACTTTCAATGGAATCAATTTATGTTTAAGTTTTATCTTTAATGTTTTTTTTTACTTTCGTTTCATTTCGAACAACTTCTGTGTTGAACACTTCAACGTCAATTGTTGGTCACGAGTCACCAATTAGTGATTAGTTGAGTCTTGTCTGTCTAGTGTCTGATGTCGATTAGGCAGGTAGTCAGAATTCTGTGTGGAAACCCGTTGTACTGTTTCCCTCAATCTCTGAAAATCGTTTCTTGACCAAGGTATATGCTTATAGAATCAGTATAACATACAAAATCTTAGCACATGTCTTAAGATCAACTGGTCGATCTTGCAAGTAACCCTTAGTTTAGGACCTAGGGAGGACCAACGCTTGTTTACCATTTTCCACAGTAAATAAATTGGCACGCCCAGTGGGACTATGTGCTAAGTGTTAGGGTTGTCATTAGCGTTAGAAGTGCATGAAACTTAGAAGTGGGAATTCAGCTAATAAGAAACCACCCACTAGAAAACGTACGCCTAAGATGACAAACACTACTTCCATGTCGGACGTGGATGAAGTTCTATCACGAACTCTAGGTATTGTCGACCCAGTAGTTTCGCAACTTGTGTCATTTCCCCCATTAAACAACACAACTATCTCAGGGCCGACTGCGTCAGTATCAGTCCATATTCCCCAGACCACACCTGTGAGTCCAGGGCCTATGGTGGCCACGAGCGCCATTCCGATCATAGTGATACCTCGATTTGGTACTGCTACGAATCCCCCTTATGGAATGCCATATTCCTTAATGACGGGATATCAATTGACCCCAAGTTCAGCGATAGTGTCTGATAGTGCACAAAACACAAATGCTCATGTGCAAAGATCTACAATGGGGGGGGGGGAATAATGTAATGCCTGTACAACACATAAACAGTACGTTTGTAGCAGTGTTAAGGCAAAAAATGGATGATAGCAACCATGAGTTGGTTAATATGTTAACTAACCAAATGGGTAATGTGTTTAACCCCATAATACAAGAATCGATTGAGACTAATAGACAGTCCACTGAAAAAACCGACAGGTGATTGCACAGCTAACACGTTTGTGTAACTTCTTAGGGGCCCCCAAATGGCTTCCCTATAGGGGCCACCGATTCGACAGGCCATACCCATTCAGGGGGACATGGGGGTAATAGAAGAAGAAATTGTGTACCAGGGTCAGGCTGCAACGCCTCAAATAAATGTCGTGGTCGATCCACCTTGGGTATTGGTTCATAGACAACAAGAGGCTAACCAAGTCCTTGACCAAATTCGATAGGAGGAATTAGTGGTCGAAAATAACTTAACCAAATTGTCTAAATAATTATGGCCCGAAATGGTATGAATACAATGCCAAGGCCAACGTATTCCTACCCATTATCAGAGTATATTTTACAGACCGAAAATCCTAGAGGATGGAAAACTCCTAAGTACACCAAATTTGGGGGAGAAACGGGGGAGTCGACGGTCGAACACATCACTAGATACCTGACTGAGTCGGGAGACATGGCGAATAATGAAGGCCTGATGGTGAAATATTTCGCTTCGTCCCTCACTAAAGTAGCCTTTATATGGTTTACTACCTTACCCCCTGATTCTATCGATTCATGGTCGAAGTTAGAAAAACTTTCTCATGAATAGTTTTATGAGGGGCATTCTAAAATTAGTTTGGTCAAATTGTCAAGCATTAAGAGAAAATTTGCTAAAACAATTGACGATTATTTGAATAGGTTTATATCGTTAAAAGCAAGGTGCTTTACCCAAGTTCTTGAACATGAACTTGTTCAAATGGCTATTGGAGGTTTGGACTAATCCATTAGGAAGAAAATAGATCCAACCTTTGTCAAAAGCATGTCACAATTGGCTGACAGGGTTCGACACCTTGAGCGCCATCGACTAGAAAAAGTTAGACACACTAAGGCTAAGGCTAAGAAAGAGAAGGTAGCCTATGTCTACTATGATGATACGGATCCCATATATGAAGCCGATTACATGTTGCCGACTGAGGCAGATGTAGATGTGGCTGAGTTAAAATCAGGGCCTGCATATGAATGTAAATCATTGTTTCCTGTCAAAGGAAAAAGTCCTGCTGTCGAAACTAGTTCGAAAATCCCTGCAAAAACTTATACTTTCAACGTGAGTAAATGCGAAGAGATTATTGATTTATTAGTTAAAGATGGTCAAATTCTAGTACCCCCAAATGCTAAATTACCACCATTAGAACAAAGAAAAAATGAGGTTTTTGCAAATATCATAATTATCTTGGTCACACAACCTCTCAATGTTTTCTTTTCAGGGATCTGGTTCAAAAATCACTCCAAGAGGGTCGCTTGAAGTTTGTTGCAAGGAAACAGAAGATTGACACCAACCCTTTAAGGCAATAAGAGGCTCTGTTTGTTGAGCCTTTCAACATCAACATGGTCGACATTACTAAGGTGCCTGACAATACCATGCTTGAGGAAAGCACTAACGAAAATCCAAATGTCAAGTTAATTGACGTTTATCCAAGAGACGATGAAGACCTGCTGGGTTTTCTTTATCGTTGCAAGAGTACGGGTGCTCAAGTCGGCTTGTGCCCCAGATACAGCTCTTTAACTGATAGAGTTGCTGCTGAGAATTTCCAGAAGCTACAGATGGAGAGAGGAAGGGTCTAGTGGAACAAAAGGGATCCTAGGCAAGCATCTTAGATTAGACCAAAGACCTTTGTTTCGTCGGCTGATGCACCAAAGGGGACTTGGATTAAGCCCCAAATGGCCGCTGGGACGTCAAATGTTACTGGTGCCGTTAGGGATGCAAAAGGAAAAGCCCCTATGAGCTATCGACTGGAAGTGCGCTCTGAAAAGAAGAGCCATGTGTCTGAAAACTACATGGGCTAAAATCCTATGAGTCGAACTCAATGGAGGCGATTCCAGAGAAAGAAGCAGGCTGAAAGACAAGTCGTTGCTGATGCTAAGCAAAGTGCTGCATGGAATTGGCGCTGTGCCATCTTCCATGCATCAACGCCTAATAATTTGGCGAGAGGATGGCATAGTAGAGAATATTGAGACCGACCAAGGTTACTTCATGGCAGATATTAATAATGTCAGCCAAAATTAGTTTGACAGAAAGCTGGCTAATATTGCTCCTTGCCAACCAGCAGAGGAAATGTATGCCAACCTGAACGAGGCATTCGTTTCTTTGAAACTACACGAAACCCATGGGTTTATGTGGGATGTCGAACCTCTGGAACTTACACAGAGGAACCTGCACCGACAGGCTGGGGAAGCCATCACGATAGTGATGTCTGAGCTAGAAGCTCTGAAAAGGATTTCAGCATATATTGCCGAAAACAAGATGAATTTGACTCTAGAGGATGAAGAAAATATGGCCATAGAAGCTGATAAACTTCCCGTTCCAGAAGAAGTCATTTTGGCTGTAGAGCCAGAACCACCAGACAAGAGCAAAATGGTCAAAGAAAACGTCGGTGAGTAGCATTTAGATTACATATACGACGATGAACCTCTAGGTTTCGAGAAGGATCCCATGGCACCAGAAAAGATGCAACCACAAGATCCTTTAGAAGAAATTGACCTTGGCGTAGAAGGTGATAAAAGACCAACCTATATTAGCGCCAACATTGACCAAAAACTCAGATCTGAGGTATTATCCTTACTAAAAGAGTTTAAAGATTGTTTTGCTTGGGACTATAACGAAATGCCAGGTTTAAATAGGGAATTGGTCAAGTTAAAGTTACCAATAAAAGATGGGAGAAATCCAGTGAAACAAACACCTCGACGTTTTGTACCCGCAATTATGTCGAAGATCAAGGAGGAAATAGAAAGACTCCTCAAAAGCAAGTTCATCAGAACTGCAAGGTATGTTGAATGGTTGGCCAATATTGTGCCAGTTATTAAGAAAAATGGAAAGCTAAGAGTGTGCATTGATTTTAGAGACTTAAATGTTGTCACTCCTAAAGACGAATATGCCATGCCAGTGGATGAAATGCTAGTCGATTCGGCTGCTAGTTTTGAATACTTAAGCATGCTTGATGGTTATGCTGGTTATAACCAAATTTTTATTGCAGATAATGATGTGCCGAAGACGGCATTTTGTTGCCCAGGGGCATTAGGCACCTATGAATGGGTGGTCATGCCATTTGGATTGAAGAATTCCAGAGCAACATATCAAAGGGTAATGAATTCTATGTTCCATGAATTTATTGAAGATTTCATGCAGGTTTACATCGACAATATTGTAATTAAGTCGAACAGTAAATCGACACACTTGGAACACCTTCGGAGATCTTTCGAAAGAATGCAAAAATATGGATTAAAAATGAATCCATTAAAGTGTGCTTTTTGTGTGCAGGCAGGAGACTTCCTTGGTTTTGTAGTGCATAAGAAGGGCATTGAAGTCAATCAAAGCAAGACCAAAGCTATCATGGACGTCAAACCACCATCGACCAAAAAGGAACTTCAGTCTTTGTTGGGAAAAATAAACTTCTTAAGGAGATTCATTTCAAACTTAAGTGGCAAAACTAAAGCATTTTCACCATTGCTTCGAGTGAAAAATGAAGAGTTCATCTGGAAAGAGGAACATCAAGAGGCTTTCGACAGAATCAAAGAATATTTGGTGAAGCCTCCTATGTTGGCACCTCCACTTAGAAATAGGCCTATGAGGTTGTACATAGCAGCCTCAGAGTCAACTATAGGAAGTATGTTTGTTCAAGAGGACGACAATCATGTCGAAAGACCTATGTATCACCTTAGTCGAATGTGAAATGGCCCTGAAACTAGGTATAATGATATAGAAAAGCTATGCATGTGTTTGTATTTTTCTTGTATCAAACTGAAGCAATATATAAAGCCAGTTGACGTGTATGTTTCCTCTCACTTTGATATTATTAAACACATGTTGTCCAAACTAATTTTGCACAGTCGAATTGGTAAATGGGCTTTAACGTTAATTATATATTCCCTAACATACCTACCTTAAAAAGAAATGAAAGGACAAGTAGTGGAAGATTTTCTAGTCGATCATTTTATGGTTTCTATGGCACAAAACTTTGTCAAGTTAGTGCCTTAGAAATTATATTTTGACGGTTCTAGTCACAAAAATGGGGCAGGGATAGGAGGAATCATAATTTCTCCCAGTGGAATTCTAGCAGAGTTCAAGTACACCATCGACGGCATCTGTACTAATAATGAGGCAGAGTATGAGTCTCTCATAACTGGACTTGAACTATTGCTAGAATTAGGGGCCAGAAATGTCAAAATTATGGGAGATTCCGAATTGGTAATCAAACAAGTGTCAAAAGAGTATAGATGCGTTAAAGAGAACTTAATCATGTACTTTGTGATTGCCATAAGGTTACTAAAACGTTTCGAACAAGAAAGCCTTCGACATATACCTCGACGGGAAAACCAAGAAGCTAACGACTTGGAAAGCTTCAGGATACAAAAAGAATGAAGACGAAGAACCTATTCAAGTAAGAAAAAAGGTTCAAGCTACTTTGTTATCTCCTTCAGATTTGTCAATTATAAAATTAGCTGCAATAGATACTGAAAATTTTGAAATTTTAGCAATTGATAATGGGCAAGACAATGACTGGCGTAAACCCCTGGTCGACTACTTACTCTCTCCTATGGGTTCGACAGATCGTAAAATAAAATATCATGCCCTAAGTTTTGTTTTAATTGAAAATGAATTATTTAAGAAAACTGTCGAAGGACTATTACTTAAGTGCCTAGGAGAAAGTGAGGCATATATAGCAGTGTCGAGTGTGCATAGTGGAGCATGTGGTGCACACCAAGCTGGACACAAGATGAAATGGTTGTTGATGCGATCAGGTGTCTACTAGCCCTCAATGTTGAAAGACTGTATTGAATTTGCTAGAGGATGCTAGGAATGCCAAATGCATGGGGGCATCCAACACGTGCCTGCAAGCGAATTGCATGCTATTATAAAACCTTGCCCATTTAGAGGATGGGCCTTAGATGTGATTGGGGAAATAAAGCCAACATCATCAAAACATAAGAGGTACATTTTAGTCGGCATTGATTATTTCACAAAGTGGGTTGAGGCCGTAGATTTAAAAAATGTCGACCAAGAGGTTGTGATTGATTTTATACAAAATCATATTATGTGTCAGTTTGGAATTCCTGAAACAATCACACCGACCAAGGAATAGTGTTCACGTGGCGAAAAATGCAAGAATCCACAAAAGAGGTTGGAATAAAACTTTTAACATCTACCTATTATTACGCTCAGGAAAATGGCCAGGTCGAAGCTTCCAATAAAGTAATAATTAGCCTTATTAAGAAACACGTGGGCAAAAAGCTAAGAAATTGGAACCAAACGCTAGACCAAGCTTTATGGGCATATAGAACGTCTCCTAAAGAGGCAACGGGGCAACCCCATTTCGACTGGCATATTGGCATGATGTTGTCTTTCTAGTAGAGATACACGTTCAATCCGTAAGTATTCAACGACAATATGAAATACCATCCGAAGACTATTGGAATATGATGACTGATGAGTTAGTCGACTTGGATGAAGAGAGGATGTTGGCCCTTGATGCATTAAGGAGGCAAAAAGATAGGGTGGCCAAAGCCTATGATAAAAAGGTAAAAGATAAAGTATTTCATGTTGATGATTTAGTTTGGAAAGTGATATTACCTATGGACAGAAACGATAGAGTCCTAGGAAAATGGTCACCTAATTGGGAGGGACCGTTTAAGATAATTCAAGTTTTTTCCAACAACGCATATGAACTTGAAGAATTAACCCCAGATCGACGAATTCTGAGGGTAAATGGTGAGTACTTGAAGAAGTACAAACCTATTCTTCAGGAGATTTTGATCTCGACAGCTTGACGAATATGTCGAACCTAGCTGGAAGGAATAATATCAAAGCCAGCATATAAGTCATGCATAAGTATGAAACAGCAATGTAACAATACATCTATATGTAAAAAGTGGAGAAAGCCCATTGTAAAAACGTTACAAGTGATATGAATACTCACTAAAATGGTTACACCACAAAAACGGTTACATAAATCAAAAATTGTCGAATTTTCTTTGGAAGCTGGCCAGATCATCGTGGATGCGTACAACAGTGGTGCTTAGCCCATCTTCTCTTATCTTGAGCGTTAGCAACTCATCTTCGACTCGAGCAGTGGTAGTACTGACAATGAGGGCATCTTTGGTCAGCTGGAGCATTTCAGTTTGAGCAGGGGTGATAGCTTGATCAAGTTCTTCATCTTGTTTTATGACAAGCTCCAACTCTACATTCAAAGCTTCCAGTTATTTTGACAAATCGACAATTCATTGCGTATTTCAGACTCTTTTCCTTTTAGGATCTTGCTCTTGCCGTTTTTGATTAATGTGGGCCACCAGCCCTTCGATCACCGTTTTAGTCCTCTTCACCATATCCACGTTTCTCCTCACCATTGTTTGCTTCGTGTCGACCAGCTGCTCATTCTCCTTCATTTGAGTAGTGTTTGTCAACAATGAAGGGAGAATGTCTTCAAATGCTTCCACCATAAGTTTTGAGAATTCAGAAATCTCAATACCTTTTAGTTGAGTAATAGCATCCATAAGCTCTGGTCCAAGAGTTGAATCCTCATGCAGCAGATGAGGCAAGTCGGGACTAAAAGCATACGTACGGATTTTGTCTGTCAGTTTCTTGACCTTTGTTGCCTCAGGCCCTAACTTGTCACTGTAAGCCTGGGAGCGGTCAGAGTCTGAAGAGGAAATATACTGACTTACGAAATTGTCCAGCCTTGCCAGAGTAGCATCGACATCCATGTCAGCTAAGATATCCTTTTCCCCATAAGGGCCAACTGAGTCATCCTTCTTCTTAGAAAGATTCTGAACTTGGGATTGAGGAGAAGAGAATGTTGTTTCCCTTTCAGGAGGAAGGCTGAAGGTGTTTTTGGAAGGAGATTATGGTAACATTATGACATTTTGGGGAGTCTCTAAACCCTGCAGAGAATCTGAAAGACTAGAGTCAGAGCTAGTCGAACAATAACCTTTATGCTTGGCAGGAATAGTGACCGAATTAGAGTCACTAAGAGTAGCTGAAATTGTGAGGTCAACAAACTCACCAGCAACCACGTCGAGGGCTTGCTGATAACGGGGTGTTTCATACCCCAAAATTTTCCCTCCTACTTCTCAAGACATCTCATACATCCATACTCAAAGATTCCTCAAGGGTTGATCAGACAAACCCTCTCCTAGACAATCAACCCAAACTAGGGTTTGGCAAATCTCAGATCTAGATGGACTTCCAACATCTCCAATGGTCATCATGCCTCCTCATATGCTTCAAATATTCTCCATGTCAAGTTTCAAGCCTCACAAGTTTGCAATTGCTCGAATGATTGAAAATCGATTGTATTGGACAAAAAGTCAACTATGGTCAACATACTGATCAAACTTCACGATTTTTGGTCAACATCCTCATTTTGAAGTCACATTCATCATTTGATCAAGGGTTGATCATGATTCATCAAGAAAACTCAAGATTTGCTCAAAGTCAAACTTTCCAAATTAGGGTTTTCGGTGAAAAGTCAACCAAACTTTGGTGAGCATAACTTCTTCATACTTTCTCAGAAATTTTTCCACCACCTCTCATTTTGAAGGAAATTCAATTCTCTACAACTTCATGTCTCACAAGAATGTTCAAAAAATGCTTCATTTGGAAGGTATGGATCAAAACATTACAGGTCCTTTTCAAAGTCAACAAAAAGTCAAATTTTTGTTTTGAAGATTTATTGAGCATGGAAACTCCAATTGATATGAAACCAAAGAGGTTGGTTAGAGGACACTTAGATATTTCTAAAAAGTCCAAGAACACTCAAAAATGTGGAAAATTGAGCAAAATACACCATGCACAAGTTGGGCGTTTTTGAACAAGTGCACAAAGAGAGATACTTGTTAATATCCAAAATTTTGCAAATGGGCCTAGTTTTTCTTCATTCAAACTTGTTCCTTAGACAATTTGGAACATCCAAGCCCAATGCCACGAATTTTAGCTTTATTTTTCTATTTAATTTGGATTTTATTCATTTAAATACAAATTAAATTAAAAAATAAGGTATAAAATCAAAATTAAATGCAAGATTGATTTTTCTCTCATGCTTGAGGTCCAAGTAACTCACACAAGCTGGCAAATTTCGAAATTTGCATAGATTTGGCAAGAATTTGATTGAAATTTGATCAAAAAAGGAAGATTTGATTTCATACAAAATCAAATATTTTCTACATTCATTGATCATTATTTGCTCTTGAATTCAGACCTAAATCCATCCACTATAAATATACAATGCCTACACAACAAGAAAGGACAGAAAAATTGCCTCAAGAACCCTATTCCAAACTCAAAAAAACCGTGTATTGCAAGCAAGTGGCAGCCTTAGTTCCAGCTTGATTCAATTGGTTTTAAGCATCCAAACACGTTCCTTGACATCTCCTGAAGCATTCCAGACCCTTACATCATTCAAAAATATCAAGAATCACGAAATCCAGTTTTGGTTTGTTCTTATATTTTTCAAAATCGAATACATTATCATGCATTTTAACATGTTTTGATGTTTGATTTGTGTTTAGTTTGAAGTTTGCAAGCTATCTGGACAATCGAATTGCGTTTTCATGGCCTGAATCGAAATATGCCATTGCTAGGGTTTTCTGAACCGATTTAGGGTTTCCTTAAAACGGAAAAATTGGACAAAACTAGCACCACCATCGTGTTTAGAATGTTATTTGCAATCGATTCATGTACTCACAATTCATTTATATTACTTGTATGAGATTTTGGAAATGCGGGGGTCATAGCGTCGAGCGGCGCTAACTTTCAAAAATTCAAATGAAGAAGATGAAGATCTTGCGTGTTCTGGTTTCCGAATCAAAAGCGCTTAAAACAACCGTTTCAATCTTTTGACACCAAGCGTGTTGGCCCGATGGTTAAGGCATGGAAGTGTGACATGGCACGAGAGGGACACCGTTCGATCCTGCAAGACCATATATTTTGCTTCTTTACAAAACTAACATATTTTTCATATTTTCTTATTTTTCTTTAATATTTTCATGTCAATTTATTTTATCTTCAATATTTTTATCATGCATCTAAAAACACCAAAATATTTATTTTTGCATAATCATCAGAAAATACTTATTTAATTTTAATATAAAAATTATTATTTTGCATGCATATATAATTTAATTACTAATTAATTGTTTAAATAACTTTTAATTGTTTTTAAATTACCAAATCAATTCCAAAAATTACCAAAAATTTATTTTATCATAATAATGTCATCACTAACACAAAAAATTCTCATTCAAAATACTTATTTTTACTAACATTTTCTTCTTATGTAATTTTCTTAGTTTTCGATTTTGCATACATTCACGAGGTTATCGTTTGGACGATTTTCTTGCTTGTCTTTTTCTATTATGTAATTGCCTATGGGATGTAATAGTTTAATTAGGACTTTTATTTTCCGCACTCTCATTATGTATCTGCCCCAAAGCCATGTAATAGCTTAGGATTTATCTTTCCGCACTTTACATTCCCGTAATTTACTTTCTGCACCCTATAAACTACTAGTAATTAGGCGTGTATGGCAAGATAAAATTGGACATAGATCACTCATAACTCCAAGATAAAATACCTGAAATTAACACACTCTTTTCACACATGCACCCCTTAGGGTAATTCTCTCTCGTTGCCTTTACGAATACAAATGGTCAAGTCCCTCGAACGTAGAGGTATCCTAGCATTGTTGCCTTCAAAACAAATCATCATAGTCCCTTCGATACAAAGATCATAGACCCACGATGTCGCCTACGAATACATGATCTTCACCCTCGATTGTCGCCTACGAAAATGATGATAGTCCCTTGAATGTGCTAGGATACTTCCTACAGTTGCTTTCTATGACCATCGATGTCCCTTGAATGTCCGCTCATCCAGCGAATAGGGTTACCTACCAACTAATGGTATGGATAGCACTATTCTAAAGGAGCGTAAAAATAACACGAAAGCGACCAATTACGGTAGGTAATAAGACTTTTAGTTGCTTGCTCTATCAAAATACTTTTGCACCTCACACTTTTTCAAAGTTCAAACTCTTTTCAAAGCGAAACATTTCGAACACTTTGTATACATTCCTACATGAATCATTACAAAGTCAAAGCGAAATGCCTTTTTCAAAACATTTTTCAAACACACGAAAGCACAATTTTTCAAAAGTGATCTAAGAGCAACTAAGAGCCGTAGATAACTACGGATGGAAAGGGTGCTAATACCTTCCCTTTTCATAACCTTATCCCTTACTCGAGAATATAACGAAGGTCTTTTCTGTTCTTTTCACCTTCCCTTAATTGGATAAAAGAAAAGTCGGTGGCGACTCTTGCTATCCGCACATTTGCGATACAAAAATCTCAAAGTCGGTTCACGTATTGGCGGCGACTCTGGGAAAAACCTAAAGAGAGAATGCCACAGGATTTCTAGATCACCTTTATTGCTTTGTTTGACTTGCTTGCTTTATCTTTAAGGGTTGCTTGGGTATTATATTTGTGAGGATCCTACACCGGATCGGGTTTCCTTTTAGGTAAGTGGCAATAAATCGTCGCGACCGTTAGACGTATATCGAAACGGTCAACATGATTGCTACGTTAGTGTGACACTTTGGATGTCTGATACTCTTCATTTCCAAGTTGAGGATAGTATTTGGCTTGCGTGGTGTCATCAAGCACTAACTAAACTTTTAGAACCTTAATTGACCCATCTTGGCCATTAGAAGGTAGTGAGATGGCCGGCTTTGGTGTAGACCGAGGTTGGCTGATACTCGATGCTACGCTCATTAAGATCAAACTTTTGGGATATTTTGATCGACCACTTGGTAGTCGTATTGAAATAAGCGCCTACGAGAAAGATCAATGATATGAGATTCCTAGAACCCGGTTACTATTATAGGACAGGATGAACCAACTCAAACTTTTGGTGGGGTAATCACCTATACCTCATGCAAGCCTTAAACCTACGCTCATTGTGTGAATTGTTTGTGTGTTCTAAACATGACATCATGACATCATCGCATTGCATATCATTTCTAACTATTTCAAGGACCTAGGGATTTTTGCTCTATTTTGTAGGGAATTATGACTTCTAGAAAGACTATCCGAATCAATTTCATGGGTATACCTTCTCAGCTTAAAGAATTGGTTTCAGAGATTCCCGACCATGCTCAGTTCATCAAAAGACATGGTTATCTACTTGACTTGGTTATCTTCGGTTTTGAAGAAGATATGATGCATGTCTATTCAGTTCTTGATCCAAACACCATTGCTTTACATTCCAGTTATCGATTAGTTCCTACCTTGGAAGAGTTCTCTAAGCTACTTGGGGTACCTATTCTTGTCCAAATGCCATTCACCGGTTTAGAAAAGGTTCCTAGGTACGAAGACATTGCATCATCCTTACATCTTAAGCGCTCAGACAATGAAGCCAATTGGGAAACTAGAAGCGGAGTTAAGGGTTTACTTGCTAAGTTCCTGATTAAGAAAGCCCGAGAATTCCTCAAAGTTATGAGTTTCCATGCATTCGAAGACATCTTGGCTTTGCTAATTTATGGTTTGGTTCTATTTCCTAACTCGGATCAATTCATAGATGTGAACGCCATCAAGATATTCCTTACCCGTAATCCTGTGCCTACTTTACTTGGAGATATTCTGCATTTTCTCCACACTCGTACTACTAAGAGACAAGGAACTCTCATGTGTTGCATACCGTTACTTTCCAGGTGGTTTATTTCGCACCTTCCTCCATCAGTTTTGAAGAACGAGCAAAGGATGAAGTGGTCTCAAAGACTAATGTCACTTTCCCATTCAGATATCCGTTGGTGTCTTTTCTCTCAAAAGGACTTCACATTCATTGAGCGTTGTGGAGAATTCCCTAATGTACCACTCCTTGGTATAAGAGGAGGTATCACTTACAAACCTTCTTTAGCTCTACGTCAGTTTGGTTTTGCTCGAAGAGATGGTCCTCATGATATGCTTCTCCAAGATATTATGTTCGACTACAATCACGATCTCCAGAATTACCGATGAAGGTTCATACACGCTTGGGGCATGGTAAAGAAGACTGATACCAAGACTTTGGGGCACCAAAACTCCATTCCTTGGGAACCTTACCTCAAATGGGTGCGAGCTCGAGCTCAAAACCTCACGATGCCATTCACGCCTGTTTTACCAGTAATTATGGAACCTATTGCTATAGGTGACGTACCATATACTATTCTCCATCTCGACATGCCTACTGGTCTTGAAGACTTGAAGAGATCCTGGATTCAAGTTAAAGAAGAAAGGGATACTTTTGAAGCTCAATGCTATGCAAGCGAGAAGAAAGTGCTACAGTTGACCAAGCTACTTCACGAGGAGCGGAACATCAACGCCTACCTCGGCACCAAGAGGAAACGCCCATCGGAGACTTAGAGCTTTAGGATTTACATGTTTTTCTTTTATTGTTTTGAACTATCTTTTGTACTTAGATAGAAAAAGAATAAAAAGAGAACTAATAAATGTTTGTTCGTTCTTGTTTAACAAATTTAAATCTCTAAGGTCCTTGAAAACATTGCATTGCATTTGCATAAACATCGCATATCATGGCATAACATCTCATAACAGGTACATTGAAGATTGGTTTTCTCATTTTCTCGCTATTTATTTTAGCAGAAATGGCTCTTGAACAGACTGTCAAAGATCTCCAGGCTCATAATGCTCGGTTCGAGATGTTCATCAGCTTGGTCCAAGGCCAAGAAGATCTGAAGAAGCTCATCAACAGAAAGAAGAAGGTCGTTGGTGTTCTCAACATGGGTAGACGTTACAAAGATGGTCCTAAAGTGGTAAGCCGGATAGAGCTCTCAGAAGGAAGTGTCAAGAATGAGGGGAGTGTCAAGGGTGATGACGAAGGCAGCCAGCGTGAGCCTGAAAAAGACTATGACAATGACCAGTACTCTAATGAAGATGATAAGTACAAGCAACTTGAAGACCGTCGGAATGCTGTAGAAAACCTGAAGATGTCCGGGCTGAATTTTGATGATCTGAGTCTCATCCCTGGTGTGGTGATTCCTCCCAAATTCAAGGTTCCAACTTTCGCCAAGTATGATGGCATTTCTTGTCCGAAGCTACATTTGAAGTCCTATGTTCAGAAGATCAACCCCCACACTGATGATAGAAAGTTGTGGATGCATTATTTTCAAGAGAGTTTGTCCGAAACTCAGTTGGAGTGGTATTATCAGCTAGAGAATGACCGTATCCGTACTTGGAGTGACTTAGCAGATGCTTTCTACAGGAAGCATGAGTACAATGTTGAATTGACACCTACTCGCATGCAACTACAGAGCATGTCTATGGGTCGTGATGAAATTCAAAGAATATGCTCGAAATGGAGAGACCTAGCGGTAGTTCACCACCCTTGTCGATAGGGAGTTGGTTGATATGTTTATGGGAACAACGAGGCCTATTCTTCAATCATCGATTAGAAACTCTTGATTTGGATTCAGAGTTGATATTGACGGAGGCGTATCGAATTGGTATCAAGGCGGAAAGATTCGGTAGAGTCGACATCAAATCTGCGAAGAGATCTTTTGGTGGTAAGAAAGAAGCCAATCTTGTGTATGGTCGAAAAGCCGAGCCAAGACCGACCGCACTCAATGCGTGGGGCGGTTGTGATCTCTAATCACGCATCGGCAACCTCGGTGAGACAACGCGTAGCGAACACGCCACGAAGGCGGTTGAAGATCAACATGCCGTTGTCAGCCTTGCAGCATGTTGAAAGCGGTGATTACTTTGAAGGATCCTCCTCGAGTGTCAACACCTCCTCTCCAAGATACAATCCAAATGCTAGGTTTGCTTACCACTCCAATAGCCAGGCACGACAACGACAATTGTTGGGCTCAAGAACAAAATTCAAGATATGGTTGAAGCTAAGCAGTTGAGTTTGACCCTCTGTTGAGACTCGAATGTGATCAGCGCTATGCCTAACCATGACAAAAGTTCCAATGTTGTTGGTGAGGATACTTATGTTTCGACATAGATGACTTGACCATTCCTCGATGACTATTAAGAAGAATTTCTTTGCAAGCGATGTCGACCAGGATGCCCGAGAATTGTCGTTGGTGCCCATGCACGATGGTTGTGCTTTGTTGAGAAGGCGTGTTCGGTGCATGATGGTGTTCGTTAAAAGTGACGCTAGAGAATCGAATCGAATTCGGATCCTCGGCTCGAAGCGATTTACTCTTTTGATTTGTTTATAAAGATGCATGAGCATCAAGCTTTATTATTTTCAACACAAGAAAATGATTATGAAAAGGGAAAGCATTAATACCCCGATTGATATGATATGCATTACGACTAGCTAGGCGTACGCATGAGGAGATTCCCAAGGGGTTTGTTATATAAAGGGAATAGATGGAGCACCCTAAATATATATGGTTATCCATAGCTTTATATATGAATACGTTTGATATGTTTTAAATTGCTATTTCTGTGATTGGGAAAGTTTCTCCTTTGGGATTTTAAGAAGGATAGATTATGTGAGATCCTAGTGTTTGTTATTATTGTGCTCGCAAAGATCTTTGGATCTTCTGCATACATATCCCTTAGTGGGAATCAGAGCATTTGTAGCTCGGATCTAAAGGGATCTATGTTTTGTTTGGTTTGAGGGAGAAAGAAATTTGCTCGGCAAGGATGAGACCTTGTGCCTACGTATTCTCAAAAGGATGTTGAGAAAGTCAGAGCAATCATAGTTCCCACTTATGCTAGTGGAAGCAACGAAATGTTATTAAGAGACACAGACAAATGTCATCTTAGTGAAAAATGTATCTAATCTATTTCATCACATACATTTTGAAAGGTTGATTGATTGAATCTTTCATCGTAAGTTATAGGTGTTTTGCTTGAGATACTTCTTAGTAAGTTATAGGCGTTACCACTTACGAGTTTTAGAAAGATGTTTGAAAAAAAATGATTGAATCTTTTAATTGTAAACATTGGGTGTTTTTCTTGAGTGTACAAGCGTTACCACTTACGATTAAGAGATGTTTTTTGTTTGAAAAGAGTTTGAAAAAGTTTTTGATTGTATGTGATGTGATAGATGAGATACTTCTTCCATAGAGATGATAGATGTCTAAACCTCTAGGAGAAATTGATTGGATTAAGGGATGCTTTTAAAGCCCATGGGTCCTTGTATTGTAAGCCCAAGAGGAGGCATTCGAGGGTCATCGAGGGTCCTTGTCTGCTCGAGAGGAAGCTATAGGGTATGGTGGCTTTGGCTTTAAAAGGATTTCATAGGAAACCATCATCTTAGGATTAAGAGCAATTTCACCAGAAATTATACTCTCTGGGTTCTATCCTAGCGCGGGTGATTCTTTGTATTGGAATCCCAATAGGAGGCTGTTAAGAGATTTCCTGGTCTCTTTCTTTGTATGATGCCCAAGTGTGTGTGTGATATGTATTCACAGGAGTTTATGAAGGAAATATAAGCGGATGCATGATGTTTATTTACAAAAGTTTATGAAGGAAATATAAACAGATGTGTGATGTTTATTCACAGGAGTTTATGAAGGAAATATAAACAGATGTGTGTAAAGCGAGCGTTTAAAGCAGCGTAACTTGATTATTTACAAGTTTGAATTGTGTACAAGGAAGTAAATATGTACGAACAAGTATTTATGCGAGGAGATGTTGATGTACATAGGAGGTTGGGACTTACACCATAAGGAGGCCCATTGGTTTAAAAGCAGTTTCACCGGGAATAATGCTCCTTTTAATACCAATGGTATTCAGTGTATATACAAGCGAAACGAAAACAAACGGACAAAGTTTGTTTGTACTTGAGTATTTACAAAAGTATCTGTATTATATACAGGTAAAAATTGGTATGTATATGAAAGAATTTGATATGTACAAGGAAATATGTATGTACATAAAAGAATTTTGGGACTTACACCATAAGGGAGGCCCATGATCGGTTAAGAAATTCGAGGAAAAACGAATTCGGTTTTATCGTTTAAATTGGATTGATCATGGAAAAAGATGTAAGTTTGATGAAAAGTTTTGAAAAATGATCTTGAAAGTGTTTTTGAAAAGTGAAATATACTTGTGAGAAGTTTAGAAGAAAAAAATCGGGCTTCGAATGTTTGAAAAAATTACCTTTGAAGTGCTTTGAAAAGTACTCAAAAGTATCGTTTTCAGCTCGATAAAAATATAATCAGATGAAAGTTTTTCTGAATTTTTTTGACACTATCATAAAATAGATATGTTAATTGACATGTGTACAAAAAATCACTTCAAAATGAGGAGTTTTGATTGGGTTTTGAAAGAGGTAAAGTTTGAAAAAAATATGAAGAAAAAATGACAAAGTTTGGCAAAAATGGTCCCAAGGCTACTCGAACCGGGACCATTGGGCAAGCGTGTAAGAGTGACTTAAGAGTGAGTTGGCAACAGCTGAAATACATCCGTGTATTGAAATCAAACAATGTTATAATATTATAAACTGGATATTTGAATTTGAAAAAGCGCATGCTTTCTTCTTCTTCCTCGAATCTTCAATCGACCATGGATTGCTTGTTTCTCAATGAAATTGCTCGATGTAAACATCAAACTTGATCGTTTAAGCCCGGAACATGATGATGTCATTTAATTCCATTTATTTTAAGCAACATGATTAAATTTCTCGAAACATGAAGAACCCTAATTCTAAAAATTCTAATTGAAATCGTGTATGGTGAAAGAATTGGTCAATTGATTGAGGTTAAGCTTGAGGAGGAAAACAAAGCGGCCAAGAGCTTTTTGAATGTAATTCAAGAATCAAAGAGTTCGAGTTGAGTTACATGCCTCTTGAAGTGAGATCATGTATTGGAGTGTTTCCGTTGTGATTTGATGATGGCTATAGCACCGTGGACCTTATGGAAGGTGTGAGGATGGTGCGCTTGCTTGGAATGGTCGAACTATTCTACCCAAGTCCACTGCAGTTGCTAAAATGAAACTCAAATTCTTGGTTAGAGATGTTCTGGTCAAGATTAATGGTGCGCATCATCCATATGGAGTATGTTGATGATGTTTGGGTCAAAAATCACAACTTGCTCGAGCACGTGATACGGTGAGCTGACTTTGTAGGATTTTGTATCCAAATGTGCGGATAGCAAGAGTCGCCACCGACTTTTATTTTATCAATTAAGGGAAGGTAAAAGTATGAAAAAGACCTTCGTTAGATTACGAGTTCGGGAGAATGGTTATGAAAAGGGAAGATATTAGCACCCTTTCCATCCGTAGTTATCTACAGCTCTTAGTTACTCTAGATCACTTTTAAAATTGCTTTACGTGTGTTTGACAAAATGTTTTGAAAAGGCATTTCGCTTTGACTTTGTAATGATTCATGTAGGAATGTATACAAAGTGTTCGGAAATGTTTCGTTTTGAAAAAAGTTTGAATTTTGAAAAAAAGTGTGTGGTGTGAAAAGTATTTTAATAGAGCAAGCAACTAAAGACTTATTTACCCACTCGAATTGGTCGTTTCGTATTGTTTCGTTCCTTTAGAATAGCGTTAGCCATACCATTAGTTGGTAGGTAACTCCATTCGTTGGATGTAAGCGGGACATTCGAAGGGACATCGGATGGTCATAGAAGGCAACTTGTAGGAAGTATCCTAGCACATTCGAAGGGACTATCATCATTTTCGTAGGCGACAATCGAGGTCAAGATCATGTATTGGAGCGACATCGTGGGTCTTATGATCTTTGTATCGAAGGGACTATGATGATTTGTTTGAAGGCAGCTAGGATACCTCTACATTCGAGGGACATGACCATTTTGAATTCGCAAAGGCAGCGAGAGAATTACCTAAAGGCGTGTGTGAAAGAAGTGTGTTGATTTCAGATATTTTATCTTGAAAATTAGTGGGCTATGTTCAATTTTAGTCTTGCCATACGCCTAATTACTAGTAATTTATAGGGTGCGGAAATTAAAATCACGGAATGTAAAGTGCGGAAGGTAAATGTCCTACGCTATTACAAGGCTTTAGGCGATACATAATTTAAAATCACGGAAAATAAAATCCTAAATTAAACTATTACATCTCATATCTGATTACATTATTGGGAAAAATAGAATGATAAAGGAAATATAAATGATGGACAACACAGTGAAACGAACAAGAAATCGGAAAATATGATGAAATCGAAATAAGAAAAATGTTAGAAAAAATGCAAGTTTTAATTGGAAAAAATATGACATCTGGAAATAATGTAAATATACTAAGATAATTTTTGGGATTTTTGGATGCAATTTAATAATTTAAAATGAATTAAAAGTGATTTAAATGCAAAATTACAAATAAAAATAAATATGCATGCAAAATTGTATTTTTTAATTTTATAAATTAAATAAAGGTTTTCTGAAAATAATGTAAAAAGAAAAATAATTTTTGATGATTTTTAATGCAGAAATAAAAATATGAAAAGAATTAAAATAACATGTAAATATTAAAATAAAAGAAAATAGAAAAATAGTTGAAAAGTTGCAAGTTTGAGAAAAAGAAAACAAAACCGGTCCCTGGATGGATCGAACTCGTGACCAAGGAGAGAATCCTTGAACAGCGGTAGCTTTAACCACTAGGCCATGTGTCATTTGGTGTTGGAAAAGTGAAAAACAAATGCATATGAACGTTGACGCGTCCTGGATATGTTTGAAAATCAAAGTCAGGACGCGTGGGGCCCCGGTGGAAAGAGAGCGAATCGAGCCATAGCGCCACCATCCTTGCTTGGGTCAAGCAGTCGGCGGGAGCCTAGCTCGATCGTCTTCCGGCGATCAATTGAACCTGAAAACACGAAAAATAAAGAACAAGAGGTACCCTACCCCTCTAAATCGAGGCGCGATCTCAATGGTGCCATTAGTTTGTCCTAAAATGCTTGTACAAGCGGTTCGATCAATCGACATGAAGCCCTAATAATGGCACTATGATTTCCGATGTCAAGCTTGCATGTAAGGGTTCCATTAGATCCTAAACACCACCACGAATCGATACAAACACACAAACAACATTAATAATGCATGGAAAACAAAATTGAATTTTGCAAATTTACCAAATCGGAGCGTGGGGCACGATTACGGGTGTCAGGCTTCAGTAAAAGTTGATTTTGCTTGCTGGGATGTCAATGAGCAAGATTGGATGGCTGGTTTGGACTGAAACTTGCTGGAAATTGGAATTCGAATTTCTCAAGTTTCTTGAAAAATTTTGCAAGAACAAGGGTTTGGCTTGAGCTAGGGTTTCGTCCTTGTTGCTGGCTGCATTGCTTGGTATTTATAGAAGAGATTTGGAGAGCAATAAGAGTGAAAAAAGATTTAATGATCAATGTGCAAATATTTCCTCTTTAAAACAAATCAAATTTTGAAAAAAAATTGATTTTCCTTCCATGTAAAGGCTTAGCATGAATTTGGCAATTGTTGTGGGCTTTCTTGGACATTAAGGAATATATAAATCCAACTCATTTGAAAAAATAATTAATTTTCATATTTTATATAATTTATTTTTGAATTAAATGTTATAAAATTCAAATATAAATCATAAAAATAGAAAATTACCAAGGCCAAGCATTTATGGGTCAAGAATCATGTCATGAACAAGTTTGGATCAAAAGATTATAGGCCCATTTGGAAAATTTTGCATTTTGACCAAAATGTCCTTTTGTGCAATTGTCCAAAATTGCCCAACTTCTGAATAGTGTATCTTGCTCAATTTTCCACATTTTTGAGTGTTCTTGGACTTTTTGAAAAGCTCTAAGAGTCCTCTAACCAACCCTTTTGGTCTCATCTCAATTGGAGTTACCATGCTCAATATATCTTCAAAACAAAAGTTGACTTTTGTTGACTTTGAAAATGACTGTAATGTTTTGAGCTCTACCTCTCAAATGAAGCATTTTTGGACATTCTTGTGAGACATGAAGTTGTAGAAATTGAATTTCCTTCAAAACAAGAGGTGGTGGAAAAATTTTGAGAAAGTATGAGAAAGTTATGATCGAGTCAAAGTTCGATTGACTTTTCACCTAGAAACCCTAATTTAGAAAGTTTGACTTTTGAGCAAATCTTGAGTTTTCTTGATGAATCATGATCAACCCTTGATCAAATGATGAATGTAACTTCAAAATGAGGATGTTGACCAAAAATTATGAAGTTTGTGTATGTTGACCACAGTTGACTTTTGTCAATCTGTTGATTTTCGACCATCGAGCAATTATCGAGGAAACTTGACTTGTGAGGCTTGAAACTTGACATGGAGAATCTTTGAAGCATATGAGGAGGCATGAAGACCATTTGAGATGTTGGAAGTCCATCTTGACTTGAGAGATACCAAACCCTAGTTTGGGTTGATTGTCTAGGAGAGAGTTTGTCGATCATCTTGAGGAACCTTGAGCATGGTGTATGAAATCTCTTGAGTAGATGGAGGCAAATTTTGGGGTATGACTGCCCTGTTCAATCTTCTTGTCTTGGAAGGTTAGATTGACACGCTTGTCTTTCGTGACACGGATGTAGAAGATGATTGAACACTCAATACACAAATTTGCACTCATGGGATGATGCGGGGAATGGGCTTCTGGATGCCATTTGGAGAAGGCGGAGAATGAGTCGTGCGTTAGACTCGAGAATGTCGATAGGAGAATTGTGAGGATGGGCTTAAGATGCCATCTGGAAAGATCGATCTTTGAGGGAGTGGCCGTCAGCTGGGCTCTGTAGTCGTTCTGGAAGGAGCATGGAGATGGGCTTAAGATGCCATCGGAGGAGTCATCGTTAGACTTTGTGTTCATTTTTGAATGAAGTTCTTGGTTTGCATTGATTTTTAACCATATATGCAGCATTAAAAGTGGAGAAATGTTGATAAATGGTGGGAGATGGGCTTAAGATGCCATCGAGGCAGGCGGTCGTGCTAGACTACTGTAGTTCTTGTTGATAATAAGAAGGGATCAGAATAGATCTTCGTGCGATTACTACGAGGAGGTGGTTGGCAAAAATGTGGATAGCTTCCTGTTGTGCATCGGTGTTGATCCATTGCACATTATCGGAGGATAACGGGCGGTCTCGGATAGTTTTCCGTCGATTCGGGGCTTAATCTGGACCGATCGTCGGAGGACAACCAAGGCGGTCTTTAGATAGTTTTCCGTCGATTCGGGGCTTAATCTGGACCCGATCGTCGGAGGACAACCAAGGCGGTCTTTCGGATAGTTTTCCGTCGATTCGGGGCTTAATCTGGACTGTTTGCGTCGGTAGTATTTACATTTTGGAGAAAACAAGAGGAACTTTGATAGAATATTGGTTAGTTTATGCGAAGTATGATGCATGACAGTGTATATGAATGACATATGCATGAATTATGACTTTATGAGAAATGTATGAATGATAGATGTTGTGGTATTTCAAAACATATCCATCTTGAAGAAGATGCGGATGCTCTGTTTGAAGATTTCTGACTCCTGTTTAGGGGATTGAGTAGGTGAGAACCCCGCTTTTGAAGGAGAAGGAAATCCTGTATTCCTCCGATACACTATCTGACCAAGTCTTGGGCCTAGATTTTGTTGAGGAAGGTAGAGATTTGAGAAGCTAGTTGTTGGAGATCTCATATATAGACCCTGCTGAGGAGAATGGGAGGGCGATCATTGGGGACCTTTGTGTAGATCTGCTGAGGAAATTTAGGAGGTGCTCTCTTGGGATTCGAGTGTAGATCTCGGGAGAGCAATTGATAGTTCTGGGGGACAGTGGGAGAGTCGGGAACCCGTTGTAATCCCAGGCTTGGGAATGAAGATGTAGGTTCCTCGGTGCACTATCGACCAAGTCTCGAGTCTGGATACTGCTTTGGGAAAAGAAGGGGAGAGATGTCGGGGATAAATATCTTGGTGGGGACGAAATGTTACTTCTTGGAGGCGATGTAATCAGCAGTTGGTGGATCACGGCTCGGGGACCAACATATACTCATTGGGGAGGTTTGTGGTGAGTGACACCTTTGTGGGGGATCATGCTCTGTGAGGGAATGTTTTGGTGACTTTCATCGTCGTCCCAATTCCTGGAGCCTGTAGTAAGTACTTTTTGTATGTTCACTTTTCGTATGTTTGTGATTAGATTCTTATTGTCAAATCGTATAGTCATTCAAAGCAAGCGTTGGACTTATTGCAAATAACAACGGAAATTGTAAAGAGAAAGAAGCTGCGTTTATTTGAAAGGTGGCGTATGGCGAAGTTGTTTATACACAAGAAAGGTAAAAAGCTATGCGGAAACAATCTCGTTAAGTTCCAACTATGCTAGTACTCATACATTTCGACTATCTCATCTCCTTCTTTGTCGGTAGAAAGTGAGTAGGTGATCTTAAGCCATTTGAATCTTGAATCTTGATAGTAGTGCAGAAGTAGGTGATCTGGAAGAGACATAGTCGTGCGCTTGAATCTAACTTTTGCCTAGACCGCCCTTTCGGGTTTTCGGTCTCTGGGATACCCTTTTTGCCCAAGCCGCCTTTTCGGGTTTTCGACTTGCGGGTGTACATGTTTTGTATATATCCTTTATTTTGCCGAACCTTTTGGTTCGCAGGATCCCTATTTTGCCTAGGCGATCGACCTAGCGGGTCTCTTTTATCGTATTTTTTGACTATGTCTGCGTTCACGGGGTGTGGGAGGTCTTCACCATCCATGGTGCTAAGTATCATAGCTCCGCGGAAATCTTGTCTTGACTACAAATGGTCCCTCGTGGGTGGGAGTCCATTTGCCCACAGGATCACCTTGTGGGAGAATGATCGCTTGACTACTAGATCACCAACTTGGTAGACTCGGTGTTTGACCTTCTTGTTAAATGCTCACGATCATTCGTTTACGATAAATTTGTCCATGGCGGATGGGCCAGTCGTTCTCATCAATCAAATTAATCGGTCAAGGCGATGCGGACCCATCGTCTTCACCTAACTCGCCTCTGGAGGACTCTAGTTGAGGGTATCGAACCTCGATGGGTAAGGCGGCTTCCATACCGTATACAAGAGAAGGGGTTGCCCACTGGATGTTCGTCTTGTGGTGCGATAACCATGAAGAGCAAATGGTAACATCTCATGCCAATCCTTGTAAGTCAACATCATCTTACGTATAATCTTCTTAATGTTCTTGTTGGCGGCTTCCTTGCGCCATTCATCTTAGGCCGATATGGAGAGAATTGTGATGTTTGATCTTGAATTGCATGCGAGTTCGGTGATCATCTTATTGTTGAGATTGGAACCGTTATGCGTGATAATCCTTTTGGGAGTGCCATATCGGCGAGATAAGGTTATGTTTAATGAATCGAGCCTGACATTCTTGGTAGCAGATGCAAGCGAGGGCTTCTACCCACTTGGTAAAGTAATCAATTTCCACAGGATGAAGCGATGTCCATTGGAAGCGTGGGCTTGATTTCTCCAATCATGTCAATGCCCCACATTGCAAAGGCCACGGAGAAGTTAGAACATTCAAGTCTTTGGAGTGCGTGTACTTTATCGGCATAAATCGGCATTTGTGACAAGATCGGCGTAGCGGTGACAATCGACTTCCATGGTGGACCAATAGTAACCCGTTCTCAAAATCTTCTTAGCCATGGTGTGTCCTTTGGAGTGGGTACCAAATGCCGTGTAACTCTTCCATGATCGCATTCTTTGTTTTACGGTGCAGTAGATGGCACAAGTCGTGGTTGCGCTTGTATAAGGATTCTTTGAGAAAGAATTTGGGCGAATCTTCTCATGAACTTCTTATCATTAACGGATGCCCTGAGGATATTCACGAGTCTCGAGATACCTCTTCCGTCATAGTACCAAGGTCTCTCTTGCGTCAAGCTCATAACAATCTGTTGGTTAGTCGAACTTCTCATGATGATCAGGGAGCCTCGTTGTCCCATCGACCTTGAACATAGATGACATAGTAGCAGCGTCTGCCAGTGATTCTCTTCTCGTGGAATATGATCAAAAGTGATTTCTTGAGTAGGGAATCAAACTCAAACATGCTCTCGATCTGAATGAGATTCGGATGCTTCGTATCCCTCGCCTTTATCGGTGATCACTAAAGTGAGTCTCCATACACTTGTAGAACTTGATTCTTAAGTCAATAGCGACTTTAAGACCCATGATGCACGCTTCGTACTCGGCCATGTTGTTCGTGCAAGCTGAAACATAATCTGGCGGTGAAAGGGTATGTCGCTGCGGGGATGTAATGATGGCGCCAATGCCATTGCCAAGCGTTTGAGGCTCCATCAAGACCATGGTCCATCGGGATCCTTGTTCGGGTCCTTGTCGGCACAGTTCTTGATCGGTGACTAGTAAAACATCTTCATGGAAATTGAGCATAGGCGATAGTCATCTACGGCTTGATGAGCCAAATGATGGCTACTACACTCCTTTGATCGCTTTACGAGAAGTGTCTTGGATGTCATATTCGGTCGGGATCATTTGCCATCTTGCTATTCTTAGGAGAGCTGGTTTCTCAAATATGTATCTTATTGGATCCATCTTGAAATCAACAAGGTAGTGTGAGTCAACATATCTTGTCTTAGTCGTGACAAGAAAGCGTTGCAAGTTTTCTCATTGTGAGTATCTTGTTTCACGATCGGTAAACTTTTGCTAAGATAGTATATTGCATGCTCTTCGACCAGACTCGTCATGTTGCCCCACACACCCCATTGAGTTCTCTAACATTCAAGTACATGATAAGAGGTCTTCCTTGGTGGCGGCATCGGGATAGGAGGATTACATGGGTACTCCTTGATTTTGTCAAAGCGATCGGAAATCGTCATTCCATTCCACTACTTGATCTTTCTTTAGTAACTTGAAGATTGGCTCACAGTAGCGATTAAGTGTGCAATGAATCGGCAATGTAGTTCAATCGGCCCGAAACCTCGACTTCTTTCTCGATCGGGTGGCATCTCTTGAATAGCTTTAACCTTGGCGGGATCAACTTCAATACCTTTACCAGACAACAAACCCTAGGAGTTTTCGGATCGACTCCAAAGTGCACTTGTTAGGATTAAGTCTCAATCTGTGCTTCTTCATCATCAAATAGTTTACGCAAATGATCAAGATGTTCTTCTTCATTTGTGATCGAGCTATCATATGTCGGCGTAGACCTCTATCTCGTGATGAATCATGTCATGAAACAATGTCACCATAGCCTGCGATAAGTGGCGCTGCGTTCTTCGGTCGAGCGGCATAACCTTGTAGCGAAGTGCCCCGTGTAACAAAAGTAGTCTTCTCCATGTCTTGGGGCCATTTTGATCGATTATGTAGGAGAAACCATCCATGAAGGAAAAACCTTATGTTGGCGGTGTTGTCAACGAACATCAATATGAGAAGCGGAAATCGTCTTTCGGACTTGCTTTATTCGGATCTACGTAATCCACACATTCGTACTTTGCCATCCTTCTTGGGTACGGGTACCACATTTGCAACCAGGGATAAGAGGTGGCGACTAAGAAACCGGCATTGAGCGCTTCATAACTTGACTTTAATTTTCTCGACATCTCGGGCGCTCTGACGAACCATTTCTTTGGGAGAAAACCTTCTTTTGCGGCAATCGGTGTACCACGATATCAATGTCAAACCGGCATGTCTTCGTATGACCAAGCAAAAACCTCAATGTAGTCTCGTAGCATCGAACCAACCTTTCTTTAACAACTTTCTCAAGACCGCTCCTATCTTGATCTCTTTTACATCTTCGTCGGTACCCAATTCACAACCTCAACTTGCTCTCGTGTGGTTGTATAACTCGCTCTTCTTCTTTGTGCAGTCGACAAGTTACGGCACTTCACAATCTTCCTCACTTTCATCTTGACTTGGTAGATCGGATTATCAAAGTCATATTTAGCACTAGCATATTTATTATGAGATTCGGAGTGATTACGCGTGTACCACGTGGGTGTGTGTAAGAAACACATAGCTTTTTGAAGGGGTGATAAAGTAAAGAAAGAAACAATTGAATGCAAAAGTCCAATGAATTTATTGAATGAAAATATGCGACGATAATAACCCTATAAGCGAGCCATGATGCCGGGCGGCACTAGGCTTTCAAAGTTTATTGTTCAAAACATAAAGAAATCGAAAAGCAAAACAAAACAAAGCAATTACTCACGCTAAAGGAGATTGGTATAGCGTCTTGATCTTCCAATTCTTTGAGCCCATGATCAGAGTTGGGAAGATCCACTTCGATGTTGAAGCCGTTGTTGTCGTCTTCTATAGCATGGATTCCTCACGGTGATGCGGAAAGGAAGTTGGCGGCACGTTCGCGTATCATCTTCGACCTTTGATGGTGAAGCCTAAACCGGTCTGTCAAATTTGAAAGGAAGATCGGGGTGGCCCCAAATAGTACTACCTTCTTCAGGCTTGAGCATCTTTCGTGAGGCCATCCTAAGCGGAACTTTAGCAACTTTAGGAGTGTGGGAGAGTCAGCAGGCATGACTGGGTATTGTTTCAAAAGCTTGCGGGGTCTCGAAGAATTCACCCTCCATCTCAAGGTATCGGAATGGTGGAGATGGTGACCATATACTCTTCTTCACCACATCTTGTGACAACCTTCCCTTTCACGGGTACTTGAGTTTACGATGCAAGGTAGAGGTGGCCTTGCCCATGTATCAAGGCGTCAGTAGGCAAGAGTAGCGGGACGGATGTCCATGACAAAAGTGGAGTCAAAGTGCAGGAACCGACTTTAGCGGGCAGTGAGCTCTCAAGCACCGTTAGCTTGGAACCATCAAAAGCTCTCACGATTATGTCCTTTGGGTCTCGAACCAACCCTTGACATCAAGTCGATCAAAAGCGATCTTGGTAAGATATTCGAGGCGAGCCGTTGTCAGCAAAACATGAGGCAGTGCGCCCATTCAGAGATGTGCAAGGCTTTGTTGTGTTCTTTCGTGAGTCAAATCGACATCGAGAGAAGCCTAGGCCGTTGTTGGCGGCCAGGCAATACAAACTTGAATTGATCGGTGGTAGTGTCTTGCGGCACATGAGCATTCTTGAAACTTCACCAGGCATTAGCATGAGCCTCGAGCACAAGCGGAGCAAGCATGGATATCTTGGGCCAGTCTGTCCCATTGTTCCTGACATTGTAGTCACTCTTCTTGATAATCTTGAATTTCCTCCATTTCTTGTTTGGAGGTGTCTTGATAACTTCCTTTGGTACTACGGTTGAAGCGGGATGAGTCCTTTGGTTCTTTCCCTCTAGCTTGGGAATGGGTTGAGCAGTTGGAATGCGGTGAGTCGCGGTGTCTTTTGGAGGAGATATCTGGAGAGAATACCCTTCGGTTCGGTCACCTTACTAGATCCGGTGATGTTGTCAATGTCGGGAATGGTGGCTTCAGTAAGATCTTCAATGGTGGAGGGTCTTGCTTGGCGCCATGATAGTGAACATCGCTCCATAGTTCAAGGATAGCCTTGTCGAGGAATATGGGCGGTCTTGGAGAAGTAATGATGAGAGGTGCCACCCAGGCACGGAATCAGAGAGGAAATCCTTATCGTGTTAAAATCGGCATAGTCTTGAAATCGTCACCCGTCCGATCGCCTTAACATCTTCAATAGGAACTTTGTAACTATCGGGACGATGTACTTCACCATGTAATCATACTTTCCACTTGGCTGCCCCAAGGTATCCCACGGATAGTGCGGTTTCATTTGCATTGTCAATCTTGACTTAGACATTTCTTCACACACGCACGGTGGTTTGAAATAGTATCTCACGGTTATCCATCATGCCGAACCGTCTTCTCACCAAGCACAACCATCAGGTGCGGATGGGCACCAGCGACAATTCTCGGGCATCTGGATTGACACGGCTTGCAACAAATTCTTCTTAGGTCATCGGAGGAATGGTCAGTCATCTATGTTGAAAACATAAGTATCGTCATGTGACATTGGAACTCTTGTCATGGTTAGGCATAGGCGCGTTGATCACATTTGGGTCTCAGCGGGAGGATCAAACTCAATCTGCAGCTTGATCATATCTGAATCTTGTTCTTGAGCCCACAATCATCGATACTATGTCACAGGCTATTGGAGTGGTAAGCACACTTAGCATTTGGATTGTATCTCGGAGAGGAAGTGTTGACATTAGGAGGATCCCTCAAGGTTATTAGCTCTGCGTTCAACATGTGTTGCAAGGCTTGCGATAAAGGCATGTTGATCTTCGTAAAGCATCTTGGGCGTTAAGCTGGCGTTGTCTCGTGAGGTTGTCTTGATGTAGGATTGGAGATCTGGCCCCAGAGTTGAGCACGGTGGTCTTGGCTCGGCTTTTCGACCATACGGCATTGGCTTCTTTCTTAGCAAAAGATTTCTTGGCAGATGTCTCTACTTGAATCTTTCCTCTTGATACCGACGATCGCTCTTTGTCAATATCATTTCGGTGAATCCGGTGAAGAGTTTCAATCGGATGATTGTAGAATGGGCGGTCGGTGTCCCATAAACATATCAACCAACTCCCTCTTGGACAAGGGTGGTTGAACTCACTGCTAGATCTCTCCGGAGCATACTCTTTGAACTTCTCGTCGACCCATAGACATGCTTTGTAGTTGCATGCAGTGGGTGTCAACTCGACATTGTACTCATCTTGTGCAGAAAGCATCGGCTAAATCACTCCAAATGCGGATCGGTCATTCTCTGGTGATAGTACCATTCCAAGCGGGTTAGGACAAACTCTCTTGAAAATAGTGCATCCACAACTTTACATCATCGGTGTGGGGATTGATCTTACGGACATAGGACTTCAAATGCGCTTTGGGCAAGACATGCCATCATACTTGGCAAAAGTTGGAACTTTGAACTTGGGAGGAATCACAACACGAGAACAAGACTCGGATCATCAAAATTCAGCGGACATCTTCAAGTTTTCCACGACATTGACGATCTTCAAGTTGCTTGTACTTGTCATCTTCATTAGAGTATTGGCCATCATCATAGTTCTTCTCAAGCTCGGGATGGCCTTCACCATCACCCTTGTTACTTTCCTCGGTATGGACACTTCCTTGAGAGAGCTCAATACGGATAACCACCTTAGGACCACCTTTGTAGCGTCGCCCATGTTGAGGACCAACACCTTCTTCTTTCGTTGATGAGCTTCTTCAAATCTTCTTGGCCTTGGACCAAGTGGTGAACATCTGTTGGGCCAGGCATTACGAGCTTGAAGATCTTTGTGATCATTCGAGAGCCATTTACGCTAAAATAAATAGCGAGCAAATGAGAAACCAATCTCAATGTACACATGATGCAATGTTATGCTATCTATGCAATGTTTATCACGAATGCAATGCAATGTTTTCAAGGACCTTAGAGATTTAAATTTGTTAAACAAGCAATGAACAAACATTTATTAGTACTTTTCATTATTCTTTTCTTTTTAAGTACAAGAGATAGTTCAAAACAATAAAAGAAAAACATATAAATCCTAAAGCTCTAAGTCTCCATGGGCTTCCTCTTGGTGCCGATGTAGCGTTGATGTTTAGCTCCTCGTGAAGTAGCTTGGTCGACTCTAGCACTTTCTTTTCACTTGCATAACTCTTGAGCCTCAAGGTATCCCTCTCTTTCTTGAAATGAATCCGGGATCTCTTCAAGTCTTCAAAATCGGTAGGCATGTCGGGATGGAGAGCAGATATAGGGTCGTCACCTATAGCAGGTTCCATAATTCTTTGGTAGAGCAGTGAATGGCATCATGAGGTTTGAGCTCGAGCTCGCACCCATTTGAGGTAAGGCTCCCAAGGAATGGAGTTACGGTGCCCCAAAGTCTTGGTATCGGTCTTCTTTACCATGCCCGTGTATGAACCTTAAGTCGGTAATTCTAGAGATCGTGGTTGTGTCGAACAACATCTTGGAGAAGCATATCATGTGGACCATCTTTTGAGCAAAACCAAGCGGCGTAGAGCTAAGGAAGGGTTGTAAGTAATACCTCCCTTATACCAAGTAGCGGTACATTAGGAATTCTCCTGGCCTCGATGAAGGTGAAGTCCTTTTGAGAGAAAAGACTCCACGGATATCTGAATGGGAGAGTGACATTAGCCTTTGAGACCATCTCAACCTTTGTTCGTTCTTCAAAGCGATGGAGGAAGGTGCGAAATAAACCACCAGAAAGTAGCGGTATACAACACATGAGAGTTCCTTGTCGCTTAGTAGTACAGTGTGGAGAGAATGTAGGATGTCTCCAGTAAAGTAGGCAGGGATTGCGGGTAAGGAATAACTTGATGGCATTGATATCGATGAATTGATCCGAGTTAGGAAATAGAATCAAACCATAAATTAGCAAGGCCACAATATTCTCAAATGCATGGAAACTCATAACTTTGAGGAATTCTCGGGCTTTCTTAATTAAAATTTGGAAAGTAAACCCTTAACTCCTTCTAGTTTCCCAATTGGCTTCATGTCCGGCGCTTAAGATGTAAAGCGGATCGATGTCTTGAACTTAGGAACCTTTTCAAACCGGTGAATGGCATTTGGTCAAGAATAGGTATCCCAGTAGTTTAGAGAACTCTTCAAGGTAGGAACCAAGCGATAATCTGGAAATGTAAAGCAATGGTGTTTGGATCGAAGAAGCTGGAATAGGACATACATCATATCTTCTTCAAAACGGAGATAACCAAATCAAGTAGATAACCATGTCTTTTGATGAGCTGAGCATGATCGGGAATTTACGAAACCAAATCTTTGAGTGAGAAGGATACCCATGAAGTTGATTCAGATAGTCTTTCTAGAAGCCATGATCCTACAAAGCAGCAAAGATAAATCCTAGGTCCTTGAAATAGTTAGAAATGATATGCAATGTGAATGATGTGATGATGTCATGTTTAGCACACAAACAATTCACACAATGAGCCTAGGGTTAAGGCTTGCAAGAGGTATAGGTGATTACCCCACAAAAGTTTGAGTTGGTTCATCTGTCCTATAATAATGTAGGGTTCTAGGAATCTCACATCACGGATCTTTCTCGTAGGCGCTTATTTCAATCTGACGGCCAGTGGTCGATCGAAAATGTCCCAAAGTCTAATCTCAATGGGCGTAGCATCGGTATCAACCAACCTCGGTCTACACAAAGTCGGCCATCTCACTACCTTCTAATGGCTAAGATGGGTGAATTAAGGTTCTAAAAGTTTAGTTAGCGCTTGATGACACCATGAAGCCAAATACTATCTTCACTTGGGAATGAAGAGTATCGGGACAACCAAAGTGTCACGCTAACGTAGCATCATGTTGACCGTTTAGTTATCGTCTAGCGGTCGCGATGATCTAATGCCACTTACCTAAAACCGGATCGGTGTAGGATCCCCACAATATAATACCCAAGCAACCCTTAAAGATAAAGCATACAAGTCAAACAAAAGCAATAAAAGTTATCTAGAAATCCCTAAGGCAATTCTCTCTTTAGGGATTATCCCAGTGAGTCGCCGATTACGTGATACGGTGAAGCCGACTTTGTAGGATTTTGTATCCAAATGTGCGGATAGCAAGAGTCGCCACACTTTTATTTTATCAATTAAGGGAAGGTAAAAGTATGAGAAAAAGACCTTCGTTAGATTACGAGTTCGGGAGAATGGTTATGAAAAGGAAGATATTAGCACCCATTTCCATCCGTAGTTATCTACGGGCTCTTAGTTACTCTAGATCACTTTTAAAATTGCTTTCTGTGTGTTTGACAAAAATGTTTTGAAAAGGCATTTCGCTTTGACTTTGTAATGATTCATGTAGGAATGTATACAAAGTGTTCGGAAATGTTTCGTTTTGAAAAGAGTTTGAATTTTGAAAAAAAAGAGTGTGTGGTGTGAAAAGTATTTTAATAGAGCAAGCAACTAAAAGACTTATTTACCCACTCAGAATTGGTCGTTTTCGTATTGTTTTACGTTCCTTTAGAATAGCGTTAGCCATACCATTAGTTGGTAGGTAACTCCATTCGTTGGATGTAAGCGGGACATTCGAAGGGACATCGGATGGTCATAGAAGGCAACTTGTAGGAAGTATCCTAGCAGATTCGAAGGGACTATCATCATTTTTCGTAGGCGACAATCGAGGATCAAGATCATGTATTCGGAGGCGACATCGTGGGTCTTATGATCTTTGTATCGAAGGGACTATGATGATTTGTTTTGAAGGCAACGGTGCTAGGATACCTCTACATTCGAGGGACATGACCATTTTGAATTCGCAAAGGCAGCGAGAGAATTACCTAAAGGGTGCGTGTGTGAAAGAAGTGTGTTGATTTGGATATTTTATCTTGAAAATTAGTGGGCTATGTTCAATTTTAGTCTTGCCATACGCCTAATTACTAGTAATTTATAGGGTGCGGAAATTAAAATCGGAATGTAAAGTGCGGAAAGGTAAATGTCCTACGCTATTACAAGGCTTTGGGCGGATACATAATTTAAAATGGAAAATAAAATCCTAAATTAAACTATTACATCCCATATACAGTTACATTATTGGAAAAAATAGAATGATAAAGGAAAAATAAATGCGAATCGAACAACACATGAAACGAACAAGAAATCGGAAAATATGATGAAATCGAAATAAGAAAAATGTTAGAAAAATGCAAGTTTTAATTGGAAAAAATATGACATCTTGGAAATAATGTAAATATACTAAGATAATTTTTTGGGATTTTTCGGATGCAATTTAATAATTTAAAATGAATTAAAAGTGATTTAAATGCAAAATTACAAATAAAAATAACTATGCATGCAAAATTGTATTTTTTAATTTTATAAATTAAATAAAGGTTTTCTGAAAATAATGTAAAAAGAAAAATAATTTTTGATGATTTTTAATGCAGAAATAAAAATATGAAAAGAATTAAAATAACATGTAAATATTAAAATAAAAGAAAATAGAAAAATAGTTGAAAAGTTGCAAGTTTGAGAAAAAGAAAACAAAACCGGTCCCTGGATGGATCGAACTCGTGACCAGGGAGAGAATCCTTGAACAGGCAGCGCTTTAACCACTAGGCCATGTGTCATTTGGTGTTGGAAAAGTGAAAAACAAATGCATATGAACGTTGAGGCGTCCTGGATATGTTTGAAAATCAAAGTCGACGCAGTGGGGCCCGGTGGAAAGAGAGAGAATCGAGCCGTAGCGCCCATCCCTTGGTCAAGCAGTCGGCGGGGCCGTAGCTAAGTGTCTTCTCCGGCAATCAATTCCAACAACTGCGAAACGAAAATAAAAGAACAAGAGGTACCTACCCTCTAAATCGAGCATGATCTCAATGGTGCCATTAGTTTGTCCTAAAATGCTTGTACAAGTCGGTTCGACTCAATCAGCTTGTGAAGCCCTAATAATGGCACTATGATTTCCAGATGTCCAAGCTTGCATGTAAGGGTTCCATTAGATCCTAAACACCACCCTGAATCGATACAAACACACAAACAACATTAATAATGCATGGAAAACAAAATTGAATTTTGCAAATTTACCGTCGGAGCGGTGTGAGGGCACGATTAAGGTGTCGGGCTTCAAGTAAAAGTTGATTTTGCTTGCTGGGATGTCAATGAGCAAGATTGGATGGCTGGTTTGGACTGAAACTTGCTGGAATTGGAATTCGAATTTCTCAAGTTTCTTGAAAAATTTTGCAAGAACAAGGGTTTGGCTTGAGCTAGGGTTTCGTCCTTGTTGCTGGCTGCATTGCTTGGTATTTATAGAAGAGATTTGGAGAGCAATAAGAGTGAAAAAAGATTCAATGATCAATGTGCAAATACTTCCTCTTTAAAACAAATCAAATTTTGAAAAAAATTTGATTTTCCTTCCATGTAAAGGCTTAGCACGAATTTGGCAATTTTTGTGGGCTTTCTTGGACATTAAGGAAGATATAAATCCAACTCATTTGAAAAAATAATTAATTTTCATATTTTATATAATTTATTTTTGAATTAAATGTTATAAAATTCAAATATAAATCATAAAAATAGAAAATTACCAAGGCCAAGCATTTATGGGTCAAGAATCATGTCATGAACAAGTTTGGATCAAAAGATTATAGGCCCATTTGGAAAATTTTGCATTTTGACCAAAATGTCCTTTTGTGCAATTGTCCAAAATTGCCCAACTTCTGAATAGTGTATCTTGCTCAATTTTCCACATTTTTGAGTGTTCTTGGACTTTTTGAAAAGCTCTAAGAGTCCTCTAACCAACCATTTTGGTCTCATCTAAATTGGAGTTACCATGCTCAATATATCTTCAAAACAAAAGTTGACTTTTGTTGACTTTGAAAATGACACTAATGTTTTGAGCTCTACCTCTCAAATGAAGCATTTTTGGACATTCTTGTGAGACATGAAGTTGTAGAAATTGAATTTCCTTCAAAACAAGAGGTGGTGGAAAATTTCTAAGAAAGTATGAGAAAGTTATGATCAGTCAAAGTTCAGTTGACTTTTCACCTAGAAACCCTAATTTAGAAAGTTTGACTTTTGAGCAAATCTTGAGTTTTCTTGACGAATGATGATCAACCCTTGATCAAATGATGAATGTAACTTCAAAATGAGGATGTTGACCAAAGATTATGAAGTTTGACTGTATGTTGACCACATTGACTTTTTGTCAATACTGATTTTCAACCATCTGAGCAATTGTCTGAGGAAACTTGACTTGTGAGGCTTGAAACTTGACATGGAGAATCTTTGAAGCATATGAGGAGGCATGAAGACCATTGGAGATGTTGGAAGTCCATCTTGACTTGAGAGATACCAAACCCTAGTTTGGGTTGATTGTCTAGGAGAGAGTTTGTCTGATCATCTCTTGAGGAACCATTGAGCATGGTGTATGAAATCTCTTGAGTAGATGGAGGGCAAATTTTGGGGTATGACAGAGCCAAAGATCAAATTCGAAGGTTAAGGCAGTTTTGGCAAGTTTAGAAACATGAAATGCAATTCTGGCTTTTAGTGTTTCTTGTGTTGATTTTAAGTTACAAACCAATTACATATGATGTTTATGACATGTTAGACACCAAATCTTTCATAGTTTTTCACAAGTTTTGAAAAATACAAGTTTTCTCAAATTGAACTATGTTACTTGAAAATTAAGAAAGAAAGGAGAAAGCTTGTTTTGGCATAGCTTTGGTGTGGTTTGAAATGGCAAACATGACCTCTATTTATAGGTCAAAAGTTCAGAATGGCAAGTGAAGAAGATAGGCTTTGGTTTGGACAACTTGCCTTAGAGGGCAAGAAAGTCATTTTTGCAATAAATGCAAAAGGAAGCTTCCTTTTAACCATGGTTAAATTTAACTTGATCTTATCTCATCATAATTACTTTCAACTGATTTTTATCAGCTCTAGCCTATCTCCAATTAGTGACAAGGCTTCTAGAAAGAGATTTTGCAAAAAATGACTTGTAATTTTGAAAGTTGTACTTGAAAATCAAGGATTTTGGAGCTCTATGTTTCAAAATCAAAAGTATAGCTAGACTCCATGGATTTGAGAGTTCTTGGAAATTTTGGAAAGCTTGTTTCAAGGGCTACAACTTTCATGTTTTGAGTTTTTTCTAATTCCAAATGGAACTATGTGAAAAAATGCCGTGAAGTTTGGAAAAAGTGTGAAATTTTAACACTTAAAAAATTTTCCAAGTGTTGAAAATTTTGACTTTTTGTTGACTTTTCAAAATTTCTTGATTTTTTATGATCATGATGGATCATTTGAAGTATTTTGATGATGGAAAACTTTTTGTCTTGAAAAAGTTGACCAAAAGTCAAAGTTTGACTTTTCAGTGCAGATGAAATTTCATCAGATGATCTAGAAATTGACTGATGAATTCTGTGAACTTTTGTGATGTTTTGAATCCAGAAATTAGGTCAACATGTTGTATTGAGGATATGAAGATCAATCTCCAAGCAAAAAAGTCATTCATTGATCAGAAAATCAGTGATTGCTTATCCTCGATAAAAACCCTAATTGGTCGATCCTCGATAGATCATGAGAAAAAGTTGGATATCTGAAGACCAGAGGTTGATGGTTTGATCAAGATAGATCAAATGAGGTGAATAAAACTCAAACCCTAATTGCTTGCCTCTTGAATTAGATGAAAATTTTGTGAAACCCTAATTTTGACCTGTAGAAGCCACACCCGATTAATTCTGTTCTGAACAGTTAATGATGCAATGATGCAAATGTAAGGTGGTATATTAGGTCAAAATTTGGGGTATGACAGATGGACAACCGTGAGATACTATTCCTGAAACCACCTGTGGAGATCTGTGTGAAGACATGTCTAAGAAACTGAAGATCGAAGATGTGAATGGGCTTGCATGCATGGGATACCTTGGGGCAGCCAAGTGGAAAGTTTGATTACATGGTGAAGTACACTGTTCCCGAAAGCTACAAGATTCCTATTGAAGATGTTAAGGTAATCGGATGGGATGACGATTTCCCAGAAGACTATGTTGATGTTAACACAATAAGGTTATTCCTTGGAATTATGGAGCTGATGTTTACTATCATGGCGTCAAGCAAGACCCGCTGACTATCGAGGATCTTACAGTTGAAGCTACCATTCTTGACATTGACAACATCACCGGATCAAGTAAGGTGATCAGAACCGGAAGAGTATTCTCTCCAGAAATCTCTCCTCCAAAAGACACTGCGACTCTAGCTCATTCCGCTATTCAATCCATTCCCAAGCTAGAGGAAAGAACGGTGACTCATCCTCAAGCAGTACCAAAGGAAGTTCTTGAAGACACCTCAAACAAGAAATGGAAGAAATTAAGAAGATTATCAAGAAGAGTGACTACAATGTTGTGGAACAGTTGGGACAGACTCCGTCCAAAATCTCCATGCTTGCTCTGCTCTTGTGCTCCGAGGCTCATGCTAAAGCCTTGGTAAAGTTTCTGAAGAATGCTCACGTACCGCAAGACACTACTACTGATCAATTTGAAGTTTGTATTGCTAGCTGGCTGCCAACAACGGCCTAGGCTTCTCGATCTTGATCGACTCCTGCCAGGAAGAAACACAACAAAGCCTTGCACATCTCTGTTGAATGCAAGGGCACTACATTGTCTCATGTTTTGGTGGATACCGGTTCTGCTCTGAACATCCTACCAAAGATTGCTTTTGATCGACTTGATGTTGAAGGGTTGGTTCTGAAACCCAGTGACATTGTTGTGAGAGCTTTTGATGGTTCTAAGCGAATAGTACTTGGAGAGCTCATTCTGCCTGTTAAAGTCGGTTCCCAGATTTTTGACTCTACTTTCTTTGTCATGGACATCCGTCCAGCTTACTCTTGCTACTGGACGCCTTGGATACATGGGGTATTGTGACCTACCACATCGGTGAAGTACGGTGAAAGGGAAGGTTGTTACGATGTGGTGAAGAGGAATACATGGTCATCATCTGATCGTTCGATACCTCGAGGTGGAGGGTGAATTCTTCGAGACTCCTGTCAAGCTTTTGAAACAATCCCAGTCATGCTGTTGACTCTCCGTCCTCCTCCTGAGTTACGAAGCTCCGCCTAGGATGGCTTCGTTGAAAGAAGGAGGTCGTGCTATTGGGGACAGCTCACGATCTTCCTTTCAAATCGACAAATGGTTTAGGCTTCACCATCAGGTCAGAAGATGATACGCCGCGAACATGTCGGACTTCCTTTCGCATCGGCCGAGTGGAATCCATGCTATAGAAGGCGATGACAACGACTTTGACATCGGCAAGTGGATCTTCCACTCCGACGGACTCGCAATTGGAAGGCGAAGACGTACCAATCTCCTTTAGACAGAGTAATTGCTCTTGTTTTGTTTTGCTTTTCGTATTTTCTATGTTTTGAACAATAAACTCTAAAGCCTAGTGCCTTGCCCGGGTCATCATGGCTCGTTTGTGAGGGTTATTATCTGTCATTTGCATATTTTCATTCAATAAAATCGTTGGACTTTTCCATTAATTGTTGCTTTCTTTCTTTTACTTTATCACCCCTTCAAAAAGCTATGTGTTTCTTACACACCCGTGATACACTGCAGAATTACTCCGAATCACGTTGATAACAGCTATGCTATTGCTAAATATGACTTCGATAATCCGATCTACCAAGCCGAAGACGAAAGTGAGGAAGATTGTGAAGTGCCAGGAGAACTTGTCAGACTACTACAGCAAGAAGAAGGAGTTATATAGCCACACGAAGAGCAAGTCGAGGTCGTGAATTTCGGTACTGATGAAGACATAAAAGAGATCAAGATAGGAGCAGGTCTTGAGAACAGTGTTAAAGAAAGGTTGGTTCAGATGCTACGAGACTACATTGAGGTATTTTCTTGGTCATACGAAGACAAGCCAGGTCTAGACATTGATATTGTGATGCACCGTTTGCCGACAAAAGAAGGTTTTCTCCCCGTGAAACAGAAGGTCCGTCGCATGCGTCCTGAGATGTCAGAGAAAATCAAAGCCGAAGTTATGAAGCAATTCAACGCCGGTTTCCTAGCCGTTACTTCCTATCCACAATGGGTTGCTAATGTGGTGCTTGTGCCCAAGAAGGATGGCAAGGTACGAATGTGTGTAGATTATAGAGATCTGAACAAAGCAAGTCCGAAAGACGATATTCCACTTCCTCATATTGATGTTCTGGTTGACAACACCGCTCAGCATAAGGTCTTCTCCTTCATGGATGGTTTTTTCGGTTACAATCAGATCAAAATGGCTCCCGAAGACATGGAGAAGACTACTTTTGTTACACAGTGGGGCACTTTCTACTACAAGGTTATACCGTTCGGACTGAAGAACGCGGGCGCCACTTATCAGTGTGCTATGGTGACGTTATTTCATGACATGATTCATCACGAGATAGAGGTCTACGTCGACGACATGATAGCTCGGTCACAGACTGAAGAAGAACATCTTGATCATCTACGAAAACTGTTTGATAGGTTGAAGAAGTACAGGTTGAGACTTAATCCTAACAAGTGCACCTTTGGAGTCAGATCCGGTAAAATCCTAGGGTTTGTTGTCAGTAGAAAAGGTATTGAAGTTGACCCCGCCAAGGTTAAAGCTATTCAAGAAATGCCGCTCCCTTGCAGGAAGTCGGAGGTTTCTTGGGACGTTTGAACTACATTGCCGGTTCACACTAGCACTACTTGTGAGCCTATCTTCAAGTTACTTAAGAAATATCAAGTGGTAGAATGGAGCAGCGATTGCGGATCGCTTTTGACAAAATCAAGGAGTACCTACGAATCCTCCTATCCACGATGCCGCCCGTCGAAGGAAGGCCTCTTATCATGTGACAGTGTTAGAAAACTCAATGGGGTGTGTGTTGGGAAACATGACGAGTGCAGTCGAAAAGAGTATGCAATATACTACCTTAGCAAAAGTTTACGGTGTGAAACAAGATACTCACATCGAGAAAACTTGCGCGCTTTACAACTTTTCATGACTAAGACAGTATATGTTGACTCACACTACTTTGTTGATTTCCAAGATGGATCGATAAAATACATATTTGAGAAACCAGCTCTCCGGAAGAATAGCAAGATGGTAAATGATCACGACCAAATCGACATCAGTACACTTCTCGAAGCGATCAAAGGAAGTGTAGTAGCCGATCATTTGGCTCATCAAGCCATAGATGACTATCAATCTATGCGATTCGAGTTTCGAGATGAAGATGTTTTACTAGTTCTGATTGCGAAGAACCGGGCCCAGACGAAGGACACGAACAAGGATCCCGATGGACCATGGTCTTTGATGGGGCCTCAAACGCTTGGCAATGGCATTGGCGCCATCATTACATCCCTACGGTGGGCATCGCCTTTCACAGATTATGTTTCAATTGCACTAATAACATGGCCGAATACGAAGCGTGCATCATGGGTATTAAAGCTGCTATTGACTTAAGAATCAAGTTCTTGCAAGTGTATGGAGACTCAGCTTTAGTGATCAGTCAGATTAAGGGCAAGTGGGATACAAAGCATCTGAATCTCATTCCATATCGAGAGCATGTTCTGAGTTTGATCCCCTACTTCGAAGAGATCACTTTCGATCACATTCCACGAGAAGAGAATCAGTTGGCAGACGCGTTAGCTACTATGTCATCTACGTTCAAGGTCAGATGGGACAACGAGGCTCCCCAGATCATCATTGAAAAGTTTGGCGAACCAGCATATTGTTTTGAGCTTGATAGAGAAGAAAAACCTTGGTACTATGACGTGAAGAGGTATCTTGAGACTCAGGAATATCCCGCAGGGGCATCTGTCAATGATAAGAAGTTCTTGAGAAGATTTGAATCCAAATTCTTCCTCAGCAACGGCATCTTATACAAGCGCAATCATGACTTGTGCTTACTCCGCTGTGTAGACCGGAAAACAGCGGAACGTATCATGGAAGAGTTACACGAAGGTGCATTTGGTACCCACTTCAGTGGACATACAATGGCTAAGAAGATTTTGAGAACAGGTTACTATTGGTCCACCATGGAAGCTGATTGTCACCGCTATGCTCGATCTTGTCACAAATGCCAGATTTATGCAGACAAAGTGCACATACCTCCAAAACCTCTGAATGTTCTAACAGCTCCTTGGCCGTTTGCAATGTGGGGCATTGACATGATTGGAGAAATCAAGCCCACTGCTTCCAATGGACATCGTTTTATCCTTGTGGCAATTGACTATTTCACCATGTGGGTAGAAGTAGCCTCGTTCGCATCTGTGACAAAGAATGTTGTGGCTCGATTCATCAAGCATAATCTTATCTGTCGGTATGGCACTCCCAAAAGGATTATCACAGATAATGGCTCTAATCTCAACAACAAGATGATCACCGAACTCTGCACGCAGTTCAAGATCAAGCATCACAACTCTTCTCGATATCGACCTAAGATGAATGGTGCAGTGGAAGCCGCCAATAAGAACATTAAGAAGATTATACAGAAGAAGACAGTGACTGTCATACCCCAAAATTTTCCCTCCATCTACTCAAGAGATTTCATGCATCTAGGCTCAAGGATTCCTCAAGAGTTGATCAGACAAACTCTCTCCTAGACAATCAACCCAAACTAGGGTTTGGTATCTCTCAAGTCAAGATGGATTTCCAACATCTCCAATGGCCTTCATGCCTCCTCATATGCTTCAAAGATTCTCCATGTCAAGTTCAAGCTTCACAAGTCAAGTTTCCTCAGACAATTGCTCAGATGGTTGAAAATCGGGTGTATTGGACAAAAAGTCAACTATGGTCAACATACAGTCAAACTTCATAATTTTTGGTCAACATCCTCATTTTGAAGTTATATACATCATTTGATCAAGGGTTGATCATGATTCATCAAGAAAACTCAAGATTTGCCCAAAAGTCAAACTTTCTAAATTAGGGTTTCTAGATGAAAAGTCAACTGAACTTTGATGATCATAACTTTCTCATACTTTCTCGAAATTTTTCCACCACCTCTTTTTTGAAGGAAATTCAATTCTCTACAACTTCATGTCTCACAAGAATGTCCAAAAATGCTTCATTTGAGAGGTATAGCTCAAAACATTACAGGTCATTTTCAAAGTCAACAAAAGTCAACTTTTGTTTTGAAGATATATTGAGCATGGTAATTCCAAATGAGATGAGACCAAAGACATTGGTTAGAGGACTCTTAGAGCTTTCCAAAAGTCCAAGAACACTCAAAATGTGGAAAATTGAGCAAGTTACACCATCCACAAGTTGGGCAATTTTGGAAGAATGCACAAAGAGATACTTCAAAAATCAAATCTTTTGCAAATGGGCCTACTTTTCTTCATCCTAACTTGTTCCTCAAGCAATTAGGAGTGTCCAAGCCCAAAGCCACGAATTTTTGATTTATTTTTCTATTTAATTTGTAATTTATTCATTTAAATGCAAATTAAATCTTAAAATAAATTATAAAATTGAAATTAATGGCAAAGATTGATTTTATTCTTTCCTTAAGGTCCAATTAACTCACAAATGCCAGCAAATTCGAAATTGGAGCAAGAAAGGCAAGATTGGATTGAAATTGATCAAGCTTTGAAGATTTGATTTTCATGGAAATATCAAATTTGATTTCCATTGAATATTGATTGATTCTTTCCAAATTCAATCCCAAATCCATCCAGTATAAATACATGATGCATACCTATCAAGAAAGGACGAAAAAATTGCTCTACAAACCCTATTCCAAAGCTCAAAAAACCGTGGTGCACAAGCAAGTGGGAACCCTACTTCCAGCCGTTTTCAATCGTTTTTGAGGTGTCCAACACATTGCTTGACATCTCCTGAATCGATCCAGACCCTCACATTGCTTAAAACCATCAAGAATCAAAGAATCCGAAATCGGTTTGTTCAAGAAAATTTCAAAATCGTATTTCAATTATCATGCATTTTTAACATGTTTTATTGTTGTTTTTGTGATTAGTGAGAAGTTTGCAAGCGATCTGGCAGGTTAATTGTATTTCCATGGCTTAGAACTCGTATTGCCATAGCTAGGGTTCCTGAACACGATTTAGGGTTTCCTTTAAACGGAAAAATTGGACCTCAAGACCAGTACCATTGCATTCGGAATGATGTTTCCAATCGAACCATGGCTTTAGAATGTATTTATATTATGCGTGCTTGATTTTCAGTTTTGCCAGGAACATAGCGTCGAACCATGGCCGACGCAGACTTTTTAAAAATTCAAATTGGAGAAGATGAAGTCTGGCGCGAAGGAGGAGACAATGGGAAGGCGACGCGTATAATCCACTAACTCCGTTTCCAAACAGTGCAACACGCCAGCTCAGTTGGTCAAGCATGTGGTTTTCAAGGTTTGAAAGGGATGTCCCCAGTTCGATTCCTGGTTCAGACAATCCCTTTTTTTTCACTTTTACAAAACTCTATTTTCCTATTTTCTAATTATTTCAATATTTTCATTCAATTTTAATTCTTTTCATATTTTTTTTTATTCTGCATTAAAAATTTCCAAAAAACATTTTTTCTTTTTACATTATTTTTCTAAAAACCTTTATTTAATTTAATAAATTAAAAAATATAATTTTTGCATGCATATTTATTTTATTTTTATTTTAGCATTTAATTCACTTTTAATTGTTTTAATTATTAAATGCATCTAAAAATCCCAAAAATTATTTTAATCTATTTATCTTATTTCCAGCATATATTAATTTTCTCATATTAAATTTGCATTTTCTAACATTTTCCTCTTGTTCGATTCATATTGCATTTTCCGATTTTCTTATTCTTTCACAGGTTGCACCGATTCGGACGTTTTTTCTTTTATCGTTTTATTTTTCCAATAATGTAATTGCTCATGGGTTGTAATAGTTAATTAGGTTTTTATTTTCCGCAAGTTTAAATTATGTATCTGCCCCAAAGCCATGTAATAGCGTAGATTTACCTTTCCGCATTTTTACATTCCGCATTTTACTTTCCGCACCCTTATCAATTGCTAGTAACTAGGCGTGTATGGCAAGATAATAATTGGACATAGCTCACACTAATCTTCAAGATAAAATATCTGAATTTGACACACTTCTCTCACACACGCACCCCTTAGGGTAATTCTCTCTCGATGCCTTTCGATTCAAAATGGTCATGTCCCTCGAACGTAGAGGTATTCTAGCACCGTTGCCTTCAAACAAATCATCATAGTCCCTTCGATACAAAGATCATAAGACCCACGATGTCGCCTCCGAATACATGATCTTGACCCTCGATTGTCGCCTACGAAAAATGATGATAGTCCCTTCGAATGTGCTAGGATACTTCCTACAAGTTGCCTTCTATGACCATCCGATGTCCCTTCGAATGTCCGCTTACATCCAGCGAATGGAGCTACCTACTAACTAATGGTATGGCTAGCGCTATTCTAAAGGAATGTAGAAGTACAACAAAGCGACCAATTAAGTGGGTAAATAAGTCTTTTAGTTGCTCGCTCTATCAAATGCTTTTCACACACACACTTTTTTTCAAAGTTCAAATTCTTTTCAAAACAAACATTTCCGAACACTTTGTATACACTCCTACATGAGTCATTACAAAGTCAAAGCGAAATGCCTTTTCAAAACATTTTGTCAAACACACGAAAGCAATTTTAAAAGTGATCTAAGAGCAACTAAGAGCCTAGAATAACTGCGGATGGAAAGGTGCTAATACCTTCCCTTTCATAACCATTCTCCGAACTCGAGAATCTAACGAAGGTCTTTTTCGTTACTTTTACCTTCCCTTAATTGGATAAAAATAAAAGTCGGTGGCGACTCTTGCTATCCGCACATTTGGATACAAAATCCTACAAAGTCGGTTCACCGTATCACGCTGGCGACTCTGGGGACTACACCAAAAGAGAATTGCCTTAGGGATTTCTAGATCATTTTATTGCTTTTGTTTGATTTGTATGCTTTATCTTTAAGGGTTGCTTGGGTATTATATTGTTGGGGATCCTACACCGGATCGGGTTTCCTTTTAGGTAAGTGGCATTAGATCATCGCGACCGCTAGGCGTATAACTAAGCGGTCAACATGATGGCTACGTTAGCGTGACACTTTGGTTGTCCGATACTCTTCATTCCCAAGTTGAAGATAGTATTTGGCTTCTGCGTGGTGTCATCAAGCTAACTAAACTTTTAGAACCTTAATTGACCCATCTTGGCCATTAGAAGGTAGTGAGATGGCGGCTTTGGTGTAGACCGAGGTTGGTTGATACTCGATGCTACGCTCATTGAGATCCGACTTTTGGGACATTTTCGATCGACCACTTGGCGTCGTATTGAAATAAGCGCCTACGAGAAAGATCTATGATATGAGATTCCTAGAACCGGTTACTATTATAGGGCGGGATGAACCAACTCAAACTTTTGGTAGGGTAATCACCTATACCTCATGCAAGCCTTAAACCTAGGCTCATTGTGTGAATTGTTTGTGTGTGCTAAACATGACATCATGACATCATTCGCATTGCATATCATTTCTAACTATTTCAAGGACCTAGGGATTTATCTTTGCTCTGTTTTGTAGGGATTATGGCTTCTAGAAAGACTATCGAATCAACTTCATGGGTATCCTTCTCAACTCAAAGAATTGGTTTGAAATTCCGACCATGCTCGGTTCATCAAAAGACATGGTTATCTACTTGATTTGGTTATCTCGGTTTGAAGAAGATATGATGCATGTCTATTCGGTTCTTTGATCCAAACACCATTGCTTTACATTTCAGTTATCGGTTGGTTCCTACCTTGGAAGAATTCTCTAAGCTACTTGGGATACCTATTCTTGACCAAATGCCATTCACGGTTTAGAAAAGGTTCCTAAATGCGAAGACATTGCATCGACCTTACATCTTAAGCGTTCGGATATCGAAGCCAATTGGGAAACTAGAAGTGGAGTTAAGGGTTTACTTTCAAAGTTCTAATTAAGAAAGCGAGAATTCCTCAAAGTTATGAGTTTCCATGCATTTGAGAACATTGTGGCCTTGCTAATTTATGGTTTGGTTTTATTTCCTAACTCGGATCAATTCATAGATGTCAATGCCATCAAGTTGTTTCTTACCCGATCCGATGCCTACTTTACTTGGAGACATCTACATTCTCTCCACACGTACTACTAAGCAACAAGGAACTCTCATGTGTTGTATACGTTACTTTCAAGGTGGTTTATTTCACCTTCCTCCATCGATTTTGAAGAACGAACAAAGGTTGAGATGGTCTCAAGGATGATGTCACTTTCATTCGGATATCCGTTGGAATCTTTTCTCTCAAAAGGACTTCACCTTCATTGAGCGTTGTGGAGAATTCCCTAATGTACCGCTACTTGGTATAAGGGAGGTATTACTTACCCTTCCTAGCTCTCGTCGGTTTGGTTTTGCTCGAAGAGATGGTCCACATGATATGCTTCTCCAAGATGTTGTGTTCGACTACAATCACGATCTCGAATTCAGCGAAGGTTTATACGCTTGGGGCATGGTAAAGAAGGCGATACCAAGACTTTGGGGCACCGAACTCCATTCCTTGGGAACCTTACCTCAAATGGGTGCGAGCTCGAGCTCAAAACCTCATGATGCCATTCACACTGTTTTACCGGTAATTATGGAACCGGTTGCTATAGGTGGCGTACCTATCTTTATTCTCCATCGACATGCCTACGATTTTGAAGACTTGAAGAGATCCTGGATTCACTCAAGGAAGAGGATACCTTTGAAGCTCGGTGTTATGCAAGCGAGAAGAAAGTGTTAGAATTGACAAAGCTACTTCATGAGGAGCGAAGCATCAACACCTACATCGACACCAAGAGCGCCCATGGGAGACTTAGAGCTTTAGGATATTTATGTTTTCTTTTATTGTTTGAACTATCTCTTGTACTTAAAAGAAAAAAGAATAATAATGAAGTACTAATAAATGTTTGTTCATTGCTTGTTTAACAAATTTAAATCTCTTAGGTCCTTGAAAACATTGCATTGCATTCGCATAAACATTGCATATCATAGCATAACATTGCATCACGGTACATTGGAGATTGGTTTCTCATTTGCTCGCTATTTATTTTAGCGAAATGGCTCTTGAACAATGTCAAAGATCTCCAGCTCGAATGCTCGGTTTAGGATGTTCACCAACTTGGTCCAAGGCCAAGAAGATCGAAGAAGCTCATCAACAAGAAGAAGAAGGTTGTTGGTCTCCTCAACATGGGAAGGCGTTTCAAAGGTGGTCCAAAGGTGGTCACCGTATTGAGCTCTCTGAAGGAAGTGTCCATACCGGGGAGTACCAAGGGTGATGAAGGTGAGCGCGTGAGCCAAAGAAAGGAGGAGAGGATCATTCGATTATGGCCATACTCGAGGAAGATGACAAGTACAAGCAACTTGAAGATCGTCGAATCTTGTGGAAAACACGAAGATGTCCGGCTGAACTTTGATGATCTGAGTCTTGTTCTGGTGTTGTGATTCCTCCCAAGTTCAAAGTCCTACTTTTGCCAAATATGATGGCATGTCTTGCCCTAAGTGCATTTGAAGTCCTATGTTCGTAAAATCAATCCCATGAAAGTTGTGGATGCACTATTTTCAAGAGAGTTTGTCCGGAACCAGTTGGAATGGTATTATCGGTTAGAGAATGACCGTATCCGCATGGGTGACTTGGCGATGCTTTCTACAGACGATATGAGTACAATCTTGAATTGACACCCACTGCATGCAACTACAAAGCATGTCTATGGGTCGTGATGAGAAGTTCAAGGGTATGCTCGAGTGGAGAGATCTAGCGAGAGTTCAACCACCCTTGTCCAATAGGGAGTTGGTTGATATGTTCATGGGAACACCGAGGCCCATTCTTCAATCATCGATTGGAAATTCTTCATCCGGATTCACGGTGATATTGACAACGTATTGAAGCGGTATCAAGAGTGGAAAGATTCAAATAGAGACATCTTCAAACTGCGAAGAAGTCTTTTGGTGGTAAGAAAGAAGTCAACGTTGTGTATGGTCGGAAAAGCGAGCCAAGACCGACCGTGCTCAATCGTGAGGCGGTTGTGATCTCGAATCCGCATCAACAACCTCGGTGAGACAGCGTAACGAGCAGCGCCGAAGTTCTGAAGATCAACATGCCTTTGTCATAAGCCTTGCAACACATGTTGAAAGCGAGTTGATTACCTTGAGGATCCTCCTCGAATGTCAACACTTCCTCTCCAAGTACAATCCTAATGCTAAGTGTGCTTACCATTCCAATAGCCAGGCACGACAACGACAATTGTTGGGCTCAAGAACAAGATTCAAGATATGATTGAAGCTAAGCAGTTGAATTTGATCCTCTGTTGAGACTCGAATGTGATCAGCGCTATGCCTAACCATGACAAGAGTTCCAATCTTTGTTGGTGACGATACATATGTTTTCAACATAGATGACTTGACCATTCCTCGATGGTATTAAGAAGAATTTGTTGCAAGCGGTGTCAATCCGGATGCCCAAAGAATTGTCGTTGGTGCTCGCACTGATGGTTGTCCTTGGTTGAGAAGACGCGTTCGATGCATGATGGACAACCGTGAGACTATTTACGAAACCACCATGCGGCGTGTGAAGAAATGTCTAAGTTGAAGATTGACAATGCGAATGGCTGTACCATCTGTGGGACACCTTGGGGCAGCCAAGTGGAAAGTATGATTACATGGTGAAGTACACTTCACGAGTTACAAGATTCCTATTGAAGATGTTAAGGCGACCGGATGGGGTGACGATTTCCCGAAGACTATCTTGATGTTAACACAATAAGGATTTCCTCTGCGATCCTGTGCCTAGAGTGGCGCCTCTCATTATCACTTCTCCAGACCCCATATTCCTCGACAAGGCTATCCCTTGGAACTATGGGTGATGTTTACTATCATGGCGTCAAGCAAGACCTCGACCATTGAAGATCTTATAGTTGAAGCTACCATTCGGACATTGACAACATCACGGATCCATAAGGTGACGAGCCGGAAGGGTATTCTCTCGAGATCTCTCCTCCAAAGACACTGCGACTCCACTCGCATTCCGCTACTCAATCAATATCCCCAACTAGAGGAAAGAACCGGTGACTCATCACGCTCAACCGAAGTACCAAAGGAAGTTACTAAAGATACCTCGAACAAGAAATGGAGGAAATTCAAGATCATCAAGAAGAGTGATTACAATGTTGTGGAGCAGTTAGGGCGAGACTCCGTCCAAGATTTCCATGCTCGCTTTGCTCTTGTGCTCGAGGCTCATACTAATGCCTTGGTGAAGTTTACGAATAATGCTCATGTGCAAAGACACTACCACCGATCAATTCGAAGTTTGTATTGCTAGCACGGCAACAACGGCCTAGGCTTCTCGATCTCGATTTGACTCTAGGGAAAGAAACACAACAAAGCCTTGCACATCTCTTGAATGCAAGGGCACTACGTTATCTCATGTTTTGGTTGATACCGGTTACGCTCGAATATCCTTAGAAGACCGCTTTTGATCGGCTTGATGTCGAGGGTTGGTTCGAGACCCGTGACATTATTGTGAGAGCTTTTGATGGTTCTAAGCGACGGTGCTTGGAGAGCTCACCACTGTTAAAGTCGGTTCCCGGACTTTTGACTCCACTTTCTTTGTCATGGACATCCGTCTTACTCTTGCCTACTTGGGCGCTTGGATACATAGGGCGTACCTCTACCTTACATCGGTTGAAGTACCGGTGAAAGGGAAGGTTGTCACAGTATGTGGTGAAGAAGAGTATATGGGTCATCTACAATCATTCCGATACCTTGAGATGGAAGGTGAATTCTTTGAGACTCCTGTCAAGCTTTTGAAACAATCCCAGTCATGCTGTTGACTCTCCTGTCACTCTGAAGTTGCACAAGTTCCACCTAGGATGGCCTCATTGAAAGATGCTCATTCTTTGTTGAAGAAGGTAGTACTATTTGGGGAAGCTCCCGATCTTCCTTTCAAATTTGACAAGATGGTTTAGGCTTCACTATCAAGGGGAAGATGATACGCGAGCGTGCGGTCAACTTCCTTCCGCATCGGCCAGAGTGGAATCCATGCTATAGAAGACGGCGACAACGACTTGACATCGCAAGTGGATCTTCCCAGGATCATGGGCTCGGCAATTGGAAGGCGAAGACGTCATACCAATCTCCTTTAGCCGGGAGTAATTGGTCTTGCTTTGTTTTGCTTTTCGTATTTCTTTATGTTTTGAACAATAAACTTTGAAAGCCTAGTGCCTTGCCCGGGGCATCATGGCTCGTTCGAGGTTATTATCCGTCGTTTGCGTATTTTCATTCAATAAATTCGTTGGACTTTTGCATTCAATTGTTTGTTTTCTTTCTTTTACTTTATCACCCCTTCAAAAGGCTATGTGTTTCTTACACACACCCACGTGACACACTGCAGAATCACTCCGAATCTCGTTAATAACAGCTATGTTAGTGCTAAATATGACTTCGATAATCCGATCTACCAAGCCAAGACGAGTGAGGAAGATTGAAGTGCGGAGAACTTGCCGCTTTCTGAAGAAGAGTGAGTCATACACCACACGAAGAGCAAGTTGAGGTTGTGAATTTGGGTCTTGAGAAGAGAAAGAGATCAAGATAGGAGCGGGTCTTGAGAACAGTGTTAAAGAAAGGTTGGTTCAGATGCTACGAGACTATATTGAGGTTTTTGCTTGGTCATACGAAGACATGCCGGGTTTAGACATTGATATTGTGGTTCATCGATTGCCGACAAAAGAAAGATTTCTCCCAGTGAAACAGAAGGTTCGTCGCATGTGTCCTGAGATGTCAGAGAAAATCAAAACCGAAGTTATGAAGTAGTTCAACGCTGGTTTCTTAGCTGTCACCTCTTATCCCCAGTGGGTTGCAAATGTGGTACCCGTGCCTAAGAAGGATGGTAAGGTACGAATGTGTGTGGATTACAGAGATCTGAACAAAGCGAGTCCGAAAGATGATTTCCCACTTCCTCATATTGATGTTCTGGTTGACAACACCGCTCAGCATAAGGTTTTCTCCTTCATGGATGGTTTCTCCGGTTACAATCAGATCAAAATGGCTCAAGACATGGAGAAGACTACTTCGTTACGGTGGGGCACTTTCGCTACAAGGTTATGCCGTTCGGGAGAACGCAGCGCCACTTATCGTCTTATGGTGACATTATTTCATGACATGATTCATCACGAGATAGAGGTCTACGTCGACGACATGATAGCTCGATCACAAACTGAAGAAGAACACCTTGATCATTTGCAGAAACTCTTTGATAGGTTGAAGAAGTACAGATTGAGACTGAATCCCAACAAGTGCACCTTTGGAGTCAGATCCGGAAAACTCTTAGGGTTTGTAGTCAGTGGAAGAGGTATTGAGGTTGACCCTGCGAAGGTTAAAGCTATTCAAGAGATGCGACTCCCTTGAGAGAAGGAAGTCGAGGTTTCTTGGGCGATTAAACTACATTTCCAGATTCATTGCACACCTAACCGCTACTTGTGAGCCAATCTTCAAGTTACTTAAGAAAGATCAAGTGGTAGAATGGAACGACGATTGCCAGATCGCTTTTGACAAAATCAAGGAGTACCTACAGAATCCTCCTATCACGATGCGCTTCAAGGAAGACCTCTCATCATGTACTTGGTGTTAGAGAACTCAATGGGGTGTGTGTTGGGGCAACATGACGCAGTCGAAAAGAGCATGCAATATACTACCTTAGCAAAAGTTTACCGACGTGAAATAAGATACTCACACCGAGAAAACTTGCAACTTTGCTTGGGTTTCATGACTAAGGTATATGTTGACTCACACTACTTTGTTGATTTCCAAGATGGATCCGATAAAATACATATTTGAGAAACCAACTCTTCTCCTTATCGGCCTAAGATGAATGGCGGATGGGCCGCCAACAAGAACATTAAGAAGATTATCTGAAGATGGTGACTTACAAAGATTGGCGAGATGTTATCATTTGCTCTTCATGGTTATCTCACTACAGCACGAACATCCACAGGGGCAACCCCCTTCTCTCTTGTATACGGTATGGCCGTCTTACCCATCGAGGTTCAGATACCCTCAACTGGAGTCCTCCAGACTTGAGCTAGGTGAAGATGATTGGGTTCGAGACACGGCTTGACCAAATCAACTTGATTGATGAGAAGCGACTCGCGTCCATCTGGATGTTTATCGAAACGAATGATCGAGCATTTAACAAGAAGGTCAAGCACCGAGTCTACCAAGTCGGTGATCTAGTAGTCAAGCGCATCATTCTTCCACAAGGTGATCCGAGGTGGACTCCCACCATGAGGGACCGTTTGTAGTCAAGGTATTCTCGGCGGAGCTATGACACTTAGCACCATGGATGGCGAAGACTTCCACACCCATGACGCAGACATATTCAAAAAAACTACGCATGAAATAGACCCGCTAGGTCGATTGGCCTAGGAAAAATAAGGGCATCTGGCGAACCAAAAGGTTCGGGCAAAAATAAAGGATATATACAAAACATGTACACGAAGTCGAAAACACGAAAAGGCGGCTTGGGCAAAAAGGGTATCGGTGGTGAAAACCGAAAGGCGGTCTAGGCAAAAGTTAGGATTTAAGCGTCGACTATGTCTCTTCGGATCACACTTCCAGACTATCGGCATTCAAAGATTCAAATGGCGAAGATCGGTCTACTCACTTTCTCGTGCAAGGAGATGAGATAGTTGAAATATATGAGTACTAGCATAGTTGGAGCTTAACGAGATTGTTTCCATAGCTTTTTACCTTTCTTGTGTACAAACTACTTGGCCATACGCCACCCTTCAAATAAATGCAAGCTTCTTTCTCTTACAATTTCTGTTGTTATTTGCAATAAGTCCAACGTTTGCTTTGAATGACTATCGCATTTGACAATAAGAATCTAATCACAAACATACGAAAAGTGAACATTCAAAAGTACTTACTACGGGTTCCGGGAATGGGATGACGATGAAAGTCAACAAATAGTTCCCAGAGCATAAAGGTGTCACTCAACACACCTTCCCCAACGGAGTATATGTTAATCCACAGCGGTGATTCCACTCAACCGAGAAGCGTTACATCGATCTCAGCGGTAACACTTCATCCCGGATATTTCTCAATCCTCCCCTTCTCCCCGGTATCCGGACACAAGACTTGGTCGACATGCATCGGAGGAAACATACACCTTTATTCCCGGCCGAGATTACAACGGACTCCGACTCTTCTAGCCGGTCTCCCGACAACTATCAAATGCTCTCCAATGAGATCTACACTCGGAATCCCCAGAGCACCTCTTAAAATTCCTCAAAGATCTACATACAAGGTCCCCAGATTGTCTCCCGACTCTCCTCGGGGGTCTATGAGATCTCCAACAACGAGCTTCTCAAATCTCTACTTTCCTCAACAATGTCTAGGCCGGACTTGGTCGAGATAGTGCATCGGAGGAATCCAGGATATCTTTCTTCTCCTTCAAAGCGGGGTTCTCACCTACACAATTCCCAGCGAAGTCGAAATCTTCAAAGAATATCCATCTTCTTCAAGATGGATATGTTTTGAAATATCACAACATCTATCATCCATACATCTCTCATAAAGTCATAATTCATGCATATGTCATTCATATACATCATGCATCATACTTTGCATAAAACTAACGAATATTCTATCAAAGTTTCTCTTGTTTTCTCCAAGCAGTGTGATCACTGGCGCAAACAGGTCGAGATTAAGCCCCGAGCCGAGGGAAAACTATCTGAAAGACCGCCTCCGACGGTCGAGATTAAGCCCGAACCGCGGAAAACTATCCGAAAGACCACCTCGGTTATCCTCCGATAACAGTAATGGATCAACACCGATGCACAACGGAAGCTATCCACATTTTGCCAACTACAATCTCCCTCGAGTAATCAACACGAAGATTTATTACGATTCCTTATTATCAACAGAACTACAGTCATGCGACTCTTGCCTTGGATGGCATCTTAAGCCCATCTCCTCTCCGTTCCAGAATATCTACAGAGCCTAGCGTCGGCTCACTTTCCGACTCCTCCTATCAATAATCCAGTCTAACATCGACTCACTCCCCCATCGACCTTTCCGGATGGCATCTTAAGCCCATCTCCGCTCTCCTATTAACAACCTCGAGTCTAGCGTCGACTCGTTCCCTGAAGTCTCCAACTTCTCCAAATGGCATCCGTAAGCCCATTCCGCATCATCCACCAACGAGTGCAAATTTTCGGTGTACTCGGTGTTCAATCATCTTCTACCTTCGGTCGCGAAGACAAGCATGTCAATCTAACCTTCCAAGACAAGAAGATTGAGCAGGCAGTGTCATACCCCAAAATTTGCCCTCCATCTACTCAAGAGATTTCATGCATCTAGACTCAAGGATTCCTCAAGAGTTGATCGACAAACTCTCTCTAGACAATCAACCCAAACTAGGGTTTGGTATCTCTCAAGTCAAGATGGATTTCCAACATCTCCAATGGCCTTCATGCCTCCTATGCTTCAAAGATTCTCCATGTCAAGTTTCAAGCTTCACAAGTCAAGTTTCCTCGACAATTGCTCGATGGTTGAAAATCGGTGTATTGGACAAAAGTCAACTATGGTCAACATACCAAACTTCATAATTTTGGTCAAAATCCTCATTTTGAAGTTACATACATCATTTGATCAACGGTTGATCATGATTCATCAAGAAAACTCAAGATTTGCCCAAAAGTCAAACTTTCTAAATTAGGGTTTCTAGATGAAAAGTCAATGAACTTTGGTGATCATCACTTTCTCATACTTTCTCGAAATTTTCCACCACCTCTTGTTTTGAAGGAAATTCAATTCTCTACAACTTCATGTCTCACAAGAATGTCCAAAAATACTTCATTTGAGAGGTATAGCTCAAAACATTACAGTCATTTTCAAAGTCAACAAAAGTCAACTTTTGTTTTGAAGATATATTGAGCATGGTAACTCCAAATGAGATGAGACCAAAGACATTGGTTAGAGGACTCTTAGAGATTTCCAAAAAGTCCAAGAACACTCAAAAATGTGGAAAATTGAGAAAGTTACACCATCCACAAGTTGGGCAATTTTGGAAGAATGCACAAAGAGAGATACTTCAAAAATCAAATCTTTTGCAAATGGGCCTACTTTTCTTCATCCTAACTTGTTCCTCAAGCAATTAGGAGTGTCCAGCCCAAAGCCACGAATTTTTGATTTATTTTTCTATTTAATTTGTAATTTATTCATTTAAATGCAAATTAAATCTTAAAATAAATTATAAAATTGAAATTAATGGCAAAGATTGATTTTATTCTTTCCTTAAGGTCCAATTAACTCACAAATGCCAGCAAATTCGAAATTGGAGCAAGAAAGGCAAGATTGGATTGAAATTGATCAAGCTTTGAAGATTTGATTTTCATGGAAATATCAAATTTGATTTCCATTGAATATTGATTGATTCTTTCCAAATTCAATCCCAAATCCATCCAGTATAAATACATGATGCATACCTATCAAGAAAGGACGAAAAAATTGCTCTACAAACCCTATTCCAAAGCTCAAAAAACCGTGGTGCACAAGCAAGTGGGAACCCTACTTCCAGCCGTTTTCAATCGTTTTTGAGGTGTCCAACACATTGCTTGACATCTCCTGAATCGATCCAGACCCTCACATTGCTTAAAACCATCAAGAATCAAAGAATCCGAAATCGGTTTGTTCAAGAAAATTTCAAAATCGTATTTCAATTATCATGCATTTTTAACATGTTTTATTGTTGTTTTTGTGATTAGTGAGAAGTTTGCAAGCGATCTGGGTAGGTTAATTGTATTTCCATGGCTTAGAACTCGTATTGCCATAGCTAGGGTTCCTGAACACGATTTAGGGTTTCCTTTAAACGGAAAAATTGGACCTCAAGACCAGTACCATTGCATTCGGAATGATGTTTCCAATCGAACCATGGCTTTAGAATGTATTTATATTATGCGTGCTTGATTTTCAGTTTTGCCAGGAACATAGCGTCGAACCATGGCCGACGCAGACTTTTTAAAAAATTCAAATTGGAGAAGATGAAGTCTGGCGCGAAGGAGGAGACAATGGGAAGGCGAGCGTATAATCCACTAACTCCGTTTCCAAGCGTGCACAACCGGTTGGTCAAGCATGTGGTTTTCAAGGTTTGAAAGGGATGTCCCCAGTTCGATTCCTGGTTCAGACAATCCCTTTTTTCACTTTTACAAAACTCTATTTTCCTATTTTCTAATTATTTCAATATTTTCATTCAATTTTAATTCTTCTCATATTTTTTATTCGCATTAAAATTTCCAAAAACATTTTTCTTTTTACATTATTTTCTAAAACCTTTATTTAATTTAATAAATTAAAAATATAATTTTGCATGCATATTTATTTTGTTTTATTTTAGCATTTAATTCACTTTTAATTAGTTTTAATTACTAAAATGCATCTAAAAATCCCAAAAATTATTTTAATCTATTTATCTTATTTCCAGCATATAATTTTCTCATATTAAATTTGCATTTTTCTAACATTTTTCCTCTTGTTCGATTCATATTGCATTTTCGATTTTCTTATTCTTTCACAGGTTGCAGATTCGGACGTTTTTCTTTTATCGTTTTATTTTTCCAATAATGTAATTGCTCATGGGTTGTAATAGTTAATTAGGTTTTATTTTCCATAAGTTTAAATTATGTATCGCCCAAAGCCATGTAATAGCGTAGATTTACCTTTCCGCATTTTTACATTCCGCATTTTACTTTCCGCACCCTTATCAATTGCTAGTAACTAGGCGTGTATGGCAAGATAATAATTGGACATAGCTCACACTAATCTTCAAGATAAAATATCTGAATTTGACACACTTCTCTCACACACGCACCCCTTAGGGTAATTCTCTCTCGATGCCTTTCGATTCAAAATGGTCATGTCCCTCGAACGTAGAGGTATTCTAGCACCGTTGCCTTCCAAACAAATCATCATAGTCCCTTCGATACAAAGATCATAAGACCCACGACGTCGCCTCCGAATACATGATCTTGACCCTCGATTGTCGCCTCTGAAAAATGATGATAGTCCCGAATGTGCTAGGATACTTCCTACAGTTGCCTTCTATGACCATCCGATGTCCCCAATTTCCGCTTACATCCAACGAATGGAGCTACCTACTAACTAATGGTATGGCTAGCGCTATTCTAAAGGAATGTAGAAGTACAACAAAACGACCAATTCTGAGTGGGTAAATAAGTCTTTTAGTTGCTCGCTCTATCAAATGCTTTTCACACCACACACTTTTTTCAAAGTTCAAATTCTTTTCAAAACAAACATTTCCGAACACTTTGTATACACTCCTACATGAGTCATTACAAAGTCAAAGCGAAATGCCTTTTCAAAACATTTTTGTCAAACACACAGAAAGCAATTTTAAAAAGTGATCTAAGAGCAACTAAGAGCCCGTAGAATAAACTGCGGATGGAAAGGGGTGCTAATACCTTCCCTTTTCATAACCATTCTCCCGAACTCAGAATCTAACGAAGGTCTTTTTCTGTTACTTTTACCTTCCCTTAATTGGATAAAAATAAAAGTCGGTGGCGACTCTTGCTATCCGCACATTTGGATACAAAAATCCTACAAAGTCAGTTCACCGTATCACAGTGACCTACAAAGATTGGCATGAGATGTTACTATTTGCTCTTCATGGTTATCGCACTATAGTACGAACATCAACAGGGGCAACCCCCTTCTCTCTTGTATATGGTATGGAAGCAGTTCTACCCATCGAGGTTCAGATACCCTCAACCAGAATCCTCCAGGACGCAGAGTTAGGCGAAGACGATTGGGTTCAGACTCGCCTTGATCAGATTAACTTGATTGATGAGAAGCGACTCGCATTCATTTTCCATGGACAAATCTATCAGAAACAAATGACCAGAGCATTTAACAAGAAGGTCAAGCGCCGAGTCTACCAAGTCGGTGATCTAGTAGTCAAGCGCATCGTTCTTCCACAAGGTGATCCCAGGGGCAAATGGACTCCCACTTATGAGGGACCATTTATAGTCAAGACAGTATTTTCTGGCGGAGCTATGATACTTAGCACCATGGACGGTGAAGACTTCCCACACCCGGTGAACGCAGACATAGTCAAAAATACTACGTAAAAGACCCGCTAGGTCGGTGGCCTAGGCAAAAATAAGGGCATCTGGCGAACCAAAAGGGTTCGGGCAAAAGTTAAGGATATATACAAAACATGTACACCCGGTCGAAAAGCGGCGGCAAAAAGGGTATCGGGCGAAAAGAAAGGCGGTCTAGGCAAAAGTTAGGGATTCAAGCGTACGACTATGTCTCGTCCATATCACCTATCTACAGACTACTATCAGCATTCAAGATTCAAATGGCAAAAATCAATTCACTCACTTTTTACTGACATCAAGGAGATGAGATAGTTGAAATATATGAGTACTAGCATAGTTGGAACTTAACGAGATTGTTTCCGCATAGCTTTTTACCTTTCTTGTGTACAAATTACTTGGCCATACGCCACATTTCAAATAAATACGAGTTCTTTCTCTTTACAATTTTCACTGTTGTTGTTTGCATAAAGTCCAACGTTTGCTTTGAATGATTATATGCATCTGACAATAAAAATCTATTTACAAACATGCGAAAAGTGAACGAACAAAAGTAATTACTACAGGCTCCAGGAATTGAGATGACGACGAAAGTCACCAAAACATTTTCCCCACAGAGCATGATCCCCACAGAGATGTCGCTCACTACAAACCTTCCCCGGTGGAGTATACGTTAGTCCCCGAGCAGCAATTCCACTCAACTAAACCATGTTACATCAGTCTCCAAGCAGTAACGATTCACCACCAGCAAAGGTATCCCCGACAAAATATCTCTCAACAATCATCACTTCCCCGGCAACAGCAGTATCCAGACTCGAAACTCGGTCAGATAGTGCATCGGAGGAAACCTACATCTTTTATTCCCCAGCCAAAGATTACAACGGGCTCCAGGTCCTTCTAACCTGGTCTCCCAGCAACTATCAAATACTCTCCAACAGGATTTATGCGCAAGATCCCCAGTAGAGTACCTCCTAGATTCTCCCCAGCAGGGTCTATGTACAAGATCCTCAACAGCGTGTTTCTCGATCTCTACCATCCTCAACAATATCTAGGCTCAAGACTTGGTCAGATAGTGCATCGGAGGAATCAAGGATATTTTTCTCCTCTCTCAAAAGCAGGGTTTCCATCCGTTTCATCCCCAAGCAGAAGTCAGGAATCCTCAAGCAGAACATCCGCATCTTCTTCAAGATGGATATGTTTTGAAATACCACAACATCTATCATTCATACATTACTCATGAAAGTCATAATATATGCATATGTCATTCATACACATCGTCATGCATCATACTTTGCATAAAACTAACGATATCCTATCAAAGTTTCTTTTGTTTTTCTAAAGCAGTGCAAATCATTCAAACAAACAGTCCAGTTAATGCCCGGCCGACGGAAAACTATCTGAACGACCACCCTTGTTGTCCTCCTACAACTGGTCCAAGATTAATGCCCGAAGCCAGACGGGAAACCTATCTAAACGACCACCCTGGTTGTCCTCCGACAACTGGTCCAGGATTAATGCCCGCCGACGGAAAACTATCGACGACCGCCCTTGTTGTCCTCCGACAATGTATCCGGGATTAATACCCGAATCCATACGGGAAAACTATCTGAACGATCACAAGTTATCCTCCGATAACAGGCATTGGATCGGTACCCTAAGCACAACAGGGAAGCTGTCCACATTTTTCCAACTACTATCCCTCGAGTAATCGACAAAGATGTATTCGACTCTCTTATTATCAACAAACTCAGTCTAGCGTACGACTCAGTTGCCTTGGATGGCATCTTAAGCCCATTTTCGACTACTTGTCAACATTTCTCCACCTTCAGAATGCTGCATATTTGGTTAAAAATCAATACAAACCAATAACTTTATTCAAAGGTGAGCACGAAGTCTAATGTACGACTCCCTCCGGATGGCATCTTAAGCCCATCTCCATGCTCCTCTCACTTTCAAGAGCGTCTACAGAGCCTAGCGTACGACTCACTCCCTAGTATCGATCTTTCTAGATGGCATCCTAAGCCCATCTCCGTCAGTTTTCCTATTCAGACAACAATCTCGAGGCTAGCGTACGACTCATTCCCCAGCGAAGTCTCCAACTTCTCCAAATCGCATCTGTAAGCCCATTCCCGCATCATCATCACCAGCAGCAAGTGCAAATTTTCAATTGTACTCGAGTGTTAAAGCATCTTCTACCTCCAGGTCACGAAAGGCAAAGCATGCCAATCTAACCCTTCCAGTACAAGAAGATTGAACAGGGGCAGTTGTCATACCCCAAAATTTGCCCTCCTACTTCTCAAGACATCTCATACATCCATACTCAAAGATTCCTCAAGGGTTGATCAGACAAACCCTCTCCTAGACAATCAACCCAAACTAGGGTTTGGAAACTCTTAGATCCAGATGGACTTCCAACATCTCCAATGGTCATCATGCCTCCTCATATGCTTCAAAGATTCTCCATGTCAAGTTTCAAGCCTCACAAGTCAAGTTTCTCGATAATTGCTCGATGATTGAAAATCGGTTGTATTGACAAAAGTCAACTGGTCAACATACAATCAAACTTCCCGATTTTTGGTCAACATCCTCATTTTGAAGTCACATTCATCATTTGATCAAGGGTTGATCATGATTCATCAAGAAAACTCAAGATTTGCTCAAAAGTCAAACTTTCCAAATTAGGGTTTTTTAGTGAAAAGTCAACCAAACTTTGACTGAGTATAACTTCTTCATACTTTCTCAAAAATTTTTCCACCACCTCTCATTTTGAAGGAAATTCAATTCTCTACAACTTCATGTCTCACAAGAATGTTCAAAAAATGATTCATTTGGAAGGTATGGATCAAAACATTACAGGTCCTTTTCAAAGTCAACAAAAAGTCAACTTTTTGTTTTGAAGATTTATTGAGCATGGAAACTCCAATTGAGATGAAACCAAAGAGGTTGGTTAGAGGACACTTAGATATTTCTAAAAAGTCCAAGAACACTCAAAAATGTGGAAAATTGAGCAAAATACACCTTGCACAAGTTGGGCATTTTTGAAGAAGTGCACAAAGAGAGATACTTGTTAAAATCCAAAATTTTGCAAATGGGCCTAGTTTTTCTTCATTCAAACTTGTTCCTTAGACAATTTGGAACATCCAAGCCCAATGTCACGAATTTTAGCTTTATTTTTCTATTTAATTTGGATTTTATTCATTTAAATACAAATTAAATTAAAAAATAAGGTATAAAATCAAAATTAAATGCAAGATTGATTTTTCTCTCATGCTTGAGGTCCAAGTAACACACACAAGCTGGCAAATTTCGAAATTTGCATAGATTTGGCAAGAATTTGATTGAAATTTGATCAAAAAAGGAAGATTTGATTTCATACAAAATCAAATATTTTCTACATTCATTGGTCATTATTTGCTCTTGAATTCAGACACCTAAATCCATCCACTATAAATATACAATGCCTACACAACAAGAAAGGATGTAAAATTGCCTCAAGAACCCTATTCCAAACTCAAAAAAATCGTGTATTACAAGCAAGTGGCAGCCCTAGTGCCAGCTTGATTCAATTGGTTTTAAGCATCCAAACACGTTCCTTGACATCTCCTGAAGCATTCCAGACCCTTACATCATTCAAAAATGTCAAGAATCACGAAATCCAGTTTTGGTTTGTTCTTATATTTTTCAAAATCGAATTCTGTTTATCATGCATTTTTAACATGTTTTGATGTTTGATTTGTGTTTAGTTTGAAGTTTGCAAGCTATCTGGACAATCGAATTGTGTTTTCATGGCCTGAATCGAAATATGCCATTGCTAGGGTTTTCTGAACCGATTTAGGGTTTCCTTAAAATGGAAAAATTGGACAAAACTAGCACCACCATCGTGTTTAGAATGTTATTTGCAATCGATTCATGTACTCACAATTCATTTATATTACTTGTATGAGATTTTGGAAATTGCAGGGGTCATAGCGTCGAACGAAGCCGACGCTAACTTTTCAAAAATTCAAATGAAGAAGATGAAGATCTTCGCGCGTGTTCTGGGTTTCCAGAAATCAAAAACGCTTAAAACAACTCCGTTTCAATCTTTTGACACCAAACGCGTGTTGGCCCAGTGGTTAAGGCATGGAAGTGTGACGTGGCACCAGAGGGACACCAGTTCGATCCCTGGCAAGACCATATATTTTTGCTTCTTTACAAAACTAACATATTTTTCATATTTTCTTATTTTTCTTTAACATTTTCATGTCAATTTATTTTATCTTCAATATTTTTTATCATGCATCTAAAAAACACCAAAAATATTTATTTTTTGCATAATCATCAGAAAAATACTTATTTAATTTTTAATATAAAAATTATTATTTTTGCATGCATATTTAATTTAATTACTAATTAATTGTTTAAATGACTTTTAATTGTTTTTAAATTATCAAATCAATTCCAAAAATTTATTTTATCATATTAATGTCATCACTAACACAAAAACTTTTTCTCATTCAAAAATACTTATCTTTTACTAACATTTTCTTCTTATGTAATTTTCTTCCGTTTTTCGATTTTGCATCTGTTCACAGGTTATACCGTTTCGGACGATTTTTCTTGCTTTTCTTTTTCAATTATGTAATTGCCTATGGGATGTAATAGTTTAATTAGGAATTTTATTTTCCGCACTCTCATTATGTATCTGCCCCAAAGCCATGTAATAGCGTAGGATTTATCTTTCCGCACTTTACATTCCCGCAATTTACTTTCTGCACCTTATAAACTACTAGTAATTAGGCGTGTATGGCAAGATAAAATTGGACATAGATCACTCATAACTCCAAGATAAAATACCTGAAATCAACACACTCTTTTCACACATGCGCCCCTTAGGGTAATTCTCTCTCGTTGCCTTTACGAATACAAATGGTCAAGTCCCTCGAACGTAGAGGTATCCTAGCACCGTTGCCTTCAAAACAAATCATCATAGTCCCTTCGATACAAAGATCATAGACCCACGATGTCGCCTACGAATACATGATCTTGACCCTCGATTGTCGCCTACGAAAAATGATGATAGTCCCTTCGAATGTGCTAGGATACTTCCTAAAAGTTGCTTTCTATGACCATCTGATGTTCCTTCGAATGTCCCACTCACATCCAACGAATAGGGTTACCTACCAACTAATGGTATGGATAGCACTATTCTAAAGGAACGTAAAATAACACGAAAACGACCAATACTGAGTAGGTAATAAGACTTTTAGTTGCTTGCTCTATCAAAATACTTTTTGCACCTCACACTTTTTTTCAAAGTTCAAACTCTTTTCAAAACGAAACATTTCCGAACACTTTGTATACATTCCTACATGAATCATTACAAAGTCAAAGCGAAATGCCTTTTTTTTCAAAACATTTTTCAAACACACAGAAAGCACAATTTTTCAAAAGTGATCTAAGAGCAACTAAGAGCCCGTAGATAACTACGGATGGAAAGGGGTGCTAATACCTTCCCTTTTCATAACCTTCTCCCTTACTCAGAATCTAACGAAGGTCTTTTCCTGTTCTTTTCACCTTCCCTTAATTGGATAAAAGAAAAGTCGGTGGTGACTCTTGCTATCCGCACATTTGCGATACAAAAATCTCAAAGTCAGTTCACCGTATTACAGGGTGAAGAAGCTTTTGATAGTGGAGTATAATCTGGCACACTACGTTGTGGGTCAAAAGCTTCGACCTAAAAGAGAGAACATGCATTAGCCAGGTAAGACTCAATAGTCAAAATACATAGGATAGAAAATATGATGAATACCTATAGCGGCAAATTTGGGATAATTATTTTGTTCGTCCCAACTGAGGCAGTAAAAATGTTCCTCTCTGGCTCATTGACCTCGTCAGACGCAGGAGTTGGGTGTGGAGTGACAATGGCTGTATATATTATGATATTCTCAACATTCGGAAGTAAGGCAGTGTCGTGACAAGTAGCCAAGAGCACTTTACCTCGCCGCCTCGTAACGAGTGGCTGATCGTCGACGACCATTATTGATTCTTCCTTGTCATCGACCTTTGTCCCAAGATCTACAGCCAGGTGGGCTTTCTTTTTCTTTTTAGCCACCCGTTCTTCAGGAGAGGAAGCATGTTTACTCCTATGTTCTTTGGATTTACAGGAGTGGAGAGACTGATCATCAGGTGATGGTTGTAAATATAAGGAAAATATCAGGAGAAATCATAACTTTAATCAAATCATTCTAATTAAGTGATGCTTACCTCAGCCTTCCCACTATGTCTAAGTTTCTTGTCCCTCTTGGAATTTTTGGATGTGTTGGAGGGAGCAGTCGAATCCGCCGAGCGTTTTCTACTCTGTTACATGATAGAAATGTTAGTAGTTTGTAAACCACGGAGTGTCGAAGTATAAACATATACACTTACAGGAGAATCAATTTTCTTGATGGAAGAAGAAATTGGTTCATCATCGGAGGAGTGTGAATGGGTGTGAACTGCAAAATATCAAACAGATAAGGGGGCGTCAAATAGAAGAAATATGAACAGAGGTGTGAGCGTAAAACATACCTTCGACTGTGAAGGGCCTTCCTTAGCGCTAGTATCAACAAATTCAGTCGATGGCCCTTCCCGACTCTCAACAGCAGGTTCTTTCCTGGGAACGACTACCTGTGGCAAGGGTATAGCTAGAAAAGAAGCTAAGTCAAATAAAGTTGTGAGTCGAATTATGAAAGGAAATGAAACTTTCCAGAAGTGGTTACCATTGGGAACTACGACAAGCATTCTCACATATTCAAGGTCAATATGCAGAAAGCCTGGGTAGTCATGTAACCAATGCTTCGTCAAAACCACTCGGTCGGCTTTCTTTTTGTAAGAATTTTGAATATTTGACCAAGAGCTATACCACCAATCTGAGATAGGTGGTCAAAAGTCAGGGCCAATGGGCTAGTCGGCAAAGGAGGAAATTTGATTATTCCAAAGTGAAGTGTGTAAAGATACTTGTCTTTCGCGTAACTAGGGATTTTAAGTTGTGGAACCCTCTCAGTTACCTTCTCCTTTAGCTCTTGGGCCGCGTCATAGATGGTTTGACGAAGATTGGTTGGTAAATACACCACCCTGAAATTTTTTTGAAAATCTTGAATTTCTCTGATGTTGGTTGCCTTGCATTTCGTCATTTTGCCCTGAAAAGTGTTGAAAGCAATAGTTAGTTCATCCATTTTGCTAGCAGGATCATTAAGAAAAGTAATGAAATATGACTGCCACCAAGTTTCAAACTCCTGGGTGCAGTAATATGCTGGTTTAAATGGGGTAAATGTAAGTTTGGCTCTTTGAGGCCAAAGGTTGTCAACATTCTCCTTAATAACTTCCCAGTTTCGATCATTTAAAACATCAGTGAGCAACTCATAAGATGTATAGAACGATTTAGACACGAGCTGACAAAGCCCAAACTGCCGAGCCACCAAGTTGGGTTGGTAGGCCGTTAAGAAGGGACTCATGTTAGTGATGGCATAAGTGAGAAACCGAGGAGTTAGAAAATGCCTCCAATAAACCAAGGACCTCCGGTTTTGCTTGACTGTGGAAAAGAATCGAAACGCCCGCTCTTGCCATCAGAAACGGAGCCATCGAGGGTCTGAAATCCTCTCATGTCAGCATGATATTGAAGAGCATTTTGAAAACTTCATCATTTGGAGAAGTTTTATCGATAGGAGTTAAAGGCAAGTAACATGGCCAGACGACCCTATTCCTATTTTGGGAGATTGAAACTCTTTTCTATCGAAGAGGTTTTACATCTTCGGAGAAAGTGGCATTCAGCCATAGTTGTAGGAGCCAGAAAGGACCATGGACTAGGACACTCTTTTTCTTTGGATTGTTGGGATCGAAAGTCCTGATCTAGTTGACCACGTCGGTCATAGAGGCGTACAAAGAGGCCAAAATTAATTGGCCTAAAGCAATATTTTCACCCCTATGCAACGGATGGCCAAGTAAACAAACTATTTGGCTATTTGCATCGACCGTGAGCAGAACACAAAGCGAGATAGCCAAAGAGTTAAGAATGCAACGTGTTCTTCATCAGAGACGTCGCCGGAGTCACATTGGTGATAGTTGATGAAGTTGGTGTATGTTGGGTGTTTGGATTCGCCAACGTCGAATTTTATGGAGATGGGCGTGTAATCAGTGTGGTTGAAAACATTGCCAGCATGCTTTACTCCCGTCAAAGTCGCTAGATCAAGGAGAGTGGGAGTCATCATGCCACACTTCGTGTGGAAAGTATTGGTCGACCCTTCCTAGAAATGTAGAGCAGCTAACAACATACCACCAGAATAGGGATGGCCAACACGGGAAAGCTCCAACAGGTCATAAATACCCATTTCCCTCCATTGTTGACCCTTGTTGGGTTCCAATCGTTCCATCCAGGATGTGAACTTAGGGCAGTTTAAAGGGGAAAAGTACGAAAGTTTCTATCAACAAATTGCAGAGAAATAGGTCTTGAGGACGTGATCAAAGGACAAGTACTAGTACTTGTGGGGAAGAAAGCGCCTTCATCATCAGTGTATATTTCGGATGGAACATCCACGAGTAGTGGACCTAAGAAAGTTAGGGGGTCATTGTTGAGATTAAAGGGGATAAGTACCTGAGAGTGCCATATCTTAGTTTTTTCTGCAGAAAATGGAGGTTCTGACACGTAGGGCTTGCCGTCAATATGGTGGATGAGAAAGGTTTTTGCTGGAGCTGCTTCAATATGTTTGTCCTCCATTTGTGGAAGAAAGGAAGGTTTGAAATTGGGGGAAAATGGAGTCTTTGAGATTTTTGGGTTTCGGATTGGAAAGGAAAGTTTGGAAATGCTGGAAATAGGGTTTGAAGTTTCTGGTTTTTCTTGGCTTAGAAATAGGGAAACTGAAGAAGCAGAGAAAAAGATGAAGAATGGGAACAACGCCTATTTATAGGCTCGGAGTGAAGGAAATGAAGAGGTGGAGAAAATCTTAGTAATTTCCTAGGTGTGAAATCGTGTCCGTCGAAGGACACGTGTTTCCAGATGAAGTTAAGAGCGTGGTGGGCTATGTCTGCCACCAAGAAATAATGATGGTCAACATTAAACGACCCCACGTCTCGAGATAAAAGTCGGATACGTATACATGATTGCGTGACGTCACGAAAAGACCGGAACAGTAGAATTGTCTTTAGGGGTAGTGGAAACGACAAAGCCGACGGAAGATACAAAGCTTCATAGATGCCATTATCTCATGGTCGACAGAATTAGAAATTCGAAAATGGCATCTCTGGGGGGAATTTTGTTAATTGGAAATTTCTAAATATGTTTGAGGGCACTGATTAAAGGCAAATGTCCCTACAAGTTAAGGGCCGATTCTAAACGAATATAGCTTCTTTGGGAAAACTTTAAAAAGACAAGTTAGAAATATCATAAAACATGTGTCTACTGAGAAGGTGAGCCAGAGAACCTACCAAATCGACCAAGCAGCCAAAAGAAATAAACGAGACAAACGCGTCAAAGATAAACCACATCGACTAGATGGGTAAAGAAAGATTGTTGGCCGACTCGATATATTGTGGGTCGAACGAAGGAGTTGGTCGAAAGGTAGATGTTGTCGAAGACATAGGCCAAGGGACTTAGGGAATATTGTTCTTCCTAAGGTATATCGAAACCAGAAGCAGTTAATCCTTTTGAAATCACGAAGCAGGAAAGAGTCAAAGTCTGAAGATCGTGGACGGTTACTTCAAGAGGTCGTGTTGCAAAGCGTTAAACGAATGGCGAAATCGTGTGTAGCAGTTTTATCTTAGTTTGAATTTAGTTTGTTGATTACTCTCAGCGGTTACCTTGTAAAGTACTATAAATAAGTCAGTTCATTGTAATTTTAGTGTGTTCACTTTTTCAAGTTATTAGCCCAATGTTTAAAGACAAACAACCAACAAAAATTTTAGAAATTATTACTATTATATACGCTCTAAATAGTCTAGGAGAAAGTGGGAAAATGGGCTGAGTGAAAGGAATTTCCACTAGAACACAACCGAGCGCGATTAGCAGTAGCAAGGCACGTTTAGCGCGTGTAGAAAAAACAAGGCGCGTTTAACGGGCTGGACCATGCTAAGTAGGAGAAAAACATAATTGCATCTGAATTCATGTCAAACCTCCACTAACATCTAGACTAACTTAACTACAAAATGTACAAAAATTACAAGTGTTGAGGTGCCTCCCAACAGGCACTTGTTTTATGTTGTTAGCTCGACACCATTATTGCACTTGAACAATATGAAAACACATATAAACAAGTGCGGAAAATAAATAAGAATATACAAGTATGTAAACATATACACAAACTAGTAGAATAATGTGCGTCCACTGGTAAATTCATTTATATCTTCGATCATTCAATAAAGTTTAGTTGTCGTTGATATATAATTGTTAGTATAAAATTACTAATAACTGTAAATATTTAAAAATAAATATGTAGCAAATCACCAACTTGATAAATTCAATATGTCTAATAATTATAAATATTTATAAATATCACTAATAACTATATTTACAAATATTTTCTTTAATATTTACTACATAATAATTAATTAAGCATGGTCTCTTTAGCAAAATAGTTACGCGTAAATTCTATCCATTGAATATCTTTAAAAAAATTCAATTATAACATCTTCATTCACTCTAAAGGTCTGTTTGGATTGATGGAAAGGGATGGAGCGGAATGGAATGGAGGAGAATGGTATCACGTTCTATTGTTTGGTTTTATAAAAAATGAATGGAATAGAATGGAATGGGATGTAACTCATTCCATCCAATACCACTATTTTAGTACATTTTTTATTCCATCCAAATTGGAGTGTATCCAATGAAATGAAATAAATTAAAACATAAATACAAATTTGTCCTCCAAATTTTCACTTTTTTTATATTAGTATTTTTGAAGTAAAGGACAAAAATGGAATAAAAATATTACAATGTTTTCCGCTCCGTTCAATTTCCAAACAATGGAATGGAATATTAATTCCGCTCCATCTTAAAATATCCAAATAAAATAGAATTTATGTCTCATTTTATTTTCATGTCAAATAAAATTAATTATTGATTAAAATAAAATAAAAAATATTATAATAATAATGTTCCGTAAAATAAAATATTATATTAGATTATTTGAAAATACTCCGAAGTTATTAATGTATTTGTCATTATAAAATTTTTATTAGTTATGAATATTTAAACATAAATATTGGCATATCACACTGAAAAATTCAATATGACTAATAATTATAAATATAACTAACAACTTCAAAAAAATTACCAAAATTTCCTTAAATATTAATGATTTATTTTTACATATTACATTTTTTAACAACAGTAGCTTCTTTCTAAAGTTAATTGAGATTAATATAAAAAGGATCATATTAAAGCAATTTAATAGTTGTCACTCAAAAAACAGCATACTCCAGGCACCTTAGAAAAATAATTTTGTTAATAAACATGTTGAAAAAAAAACAAAATAACTAAAGTAGAACGAGGTTTTGTAAATGGTAAATTATTTGCTAGATTAAAAAATTAAATTATATGACTCAATAAAAACTAAATGAATAAAATAAATTTATTCCAATTAAAACTTAACTATAGGAAGAAAAAAATACAAATGCCCATTCTAGATTAGGGATCGGTTTATTCTAAAAATAAATAAATAATAAAACAAAAATAAAAAATAATACTTTTTATAACAACAAAATGTAAATTTTATTAATCATATATTCACTTAATATATAGTCAATTTAAATTTAAAATAAATGATTATGACAAACTAAATAAGTGAAGTAGACCGGTTGACTTCATATTAAAGTAGTAGATGTAGAGGTATAGTGTTGAGTTGTCATGGTTTTGGACATTATGAAACAAACCTCTTCAAGCAAACTGGCTAGTTAATCAAATTTTGACAAAATTGAATAAAAAGTTTTATAAGTCCAATTGTCTACATTATCATAATTAATTTTGACATAATCACTTAGTTATTATTATATACATTAAAATTGTCCTATCCTAACACCATTTTCTTACTCAATTTATATTGATACAACAGAAATATTGATACATTAAACAAAAAATCACCATATAACACCATTTTCTTAGTTCTTACTCAATCTATATTGATACAACAGACAATTTTGATACATTAAAATTATATCTATTACAAACTTATTCAAAGTTTATCGTAAATAACTGTTCTTAACTACAAATATGTATATAAAATGCAATCCTATAAAATTGACTACAGCAAACACAACAAAGTAAAGTGAAAATAAAAACTCAATACATTACAAAACACATAAAAAGCAAAAGATATTTAAAATATCATTGATTAAAACTTATCTAATCCAAAATATGAACATATGAAAATAAAAATGGTCACATTAATTCAAGTTTAAAAAAAAAACAAAGAAATTGTGAATATTACCTTATGGTATTCTGAGCTGAAGAGAAACAAAAGCTGAAATAACAGAGCAAAGTGAGACGGAGTATGAAAGGAGTGAAATACATAGGGAGGTTGGGTTTGTTTTTATATTGGAGATACAAAAGAAAATCTATGTTGTAGGATTATTCTCGAAAGAGCCTCCAGTCCAGAATCTACTGATGATATTCAGCCACCACCGTCGCTCCGACGAACGGTCCAACCCAAAAGATCCATTTGTCATCCAAACTTTTCCATTGCTTAAGAGTCGATTTGGTTCAAATGAGGGGAGGAGAGGGGAGAGATTTTAATAGAGTGGAGAGAGGGGAGAATTTTTTTTAATTAGATAAATATTTGGTTCAAAAGAGGGGAGATAAAAGGAGGGATTTTAATTAAAAATATGTTTGGTTTATGAGAGGAGGAGAAAAATTTTCTTAAAAATTTACATTTTATCCTAATGATATTATATAAATGATATGATATTCAAATATCAAAAATTCATAAATAATTTTTGGATGATAAACTTTCTAATATTGTGTACTAAAAATATTAGTATAATTTATCACATAATATTAAAAAAATCGAGTAAATTTAATTTGAATTAGAGCTCTCTGACACAAATTAAAATATATGTTGCTAACAATTTTAAATCGTGATAATAAAACAAATACATAAAATAACTTGTTATTAAATATTAATGGTTTAAATTTTTTAATAAAATAAATAAAAAGTTTAAAATTTAAAATTTTATTAAATTTTTTTTCATATTACACGTAACAAAATCAGAAGAAAAAACCAAATATAAATATAACATAAAAAATTATTTAAAAAGTGTAATAGTATAAAAGTACAAAAATTCAAAAATAATTTAAACACATTTAAACACATAGTATAATTATAATAAGTGGATGGAAACAATTGAGAAAAATCACACAAAAGAGAAGAAGTAAAATAAAAGAAAATGTATGATTTTAGTAAACGTAATAATTTTTAAATATTAAAAAATTATATTCTCTTTCCTCCCCTCCAAATCCCCCCATATGGAGGGATTCAAAAAATATATTTTGGAGAGATTCTGCTCCCCTCTCCTTCCATCCCCTCCTAAAATTTAAATCAAACATATTTAATTTTAAATTTTCCCTCCCCTTCATCTACCCCAACCAAATTATTTCATTACATAACTAACAAAAACCTCTATTTACAACATGAAGACATTATTGAATAAATAAATAAGTTATTTACCTCAACCTCCACTAACTAAATTGTTAAATTATTAAATAATTAATAAATCATTAAAAATCTCCCTCACTCACTTCCTACATACCTCTATAATAAATCAAATAAAATAAGATAATTAACTTCAGAAAACCTACAATAAATCATTAATTTAATTAAATAAATACATATTAATAAATAATAAATAACAAAAATAGGTTAATTAATTAATTAACTAAACAAATATAATAAATCATTAATTTAATTAAATAAACAAATATTAAAACAATTAAATAATATAATTCATTTTTATTAATAGTTAATATTGAATATATTCATTATTAATTCTACTATTTAAAACTTCCAACTAACTCACACCATAATGCTTTAAATTATTAGTAAATTGCAAAGTAAAAAAATAAAAGTCACGTACTATTTTTATAAAACCCACATAAATAGAAGACCCAAAGAGAACTTCATTGCTTTTTTTTCAATTTCTTTTACAAATTAATTTAATAACTTTTCTCTCATTCTATTAATTAATTTATTATTAATTTATTTATTATTAACTAAATAATATCATAGTATCTTTCCACTTTCTTTCTATTTAACTAAAAATCCCCTAAACTTTTTCTCTAAAACTCCTTCCAAATTTAATTAATTAATAAATAAATTAAATCATAAATAAAAATAAAAAAGTTAAACTAATATAAAAAAATAATATAATTCATTTACCCACTAACTATTAACCAAAATAACCTACTACACACTTCCTAATTTTTTAATTTCTTAAATTTATTTTAACAATTAATAATAATGATAATAATTTCAATTAAAATTAATAATAAAAAAATTTATTTACCCACTAAAAATTAATCAAATATCTCACTACCCAAAAACTCCTTCAAAAGTTCTTTTAACTCTCGTTTCTCTTCCCACTTGACCACATCTCCAACTTCTCTCTCCACTTGATCACATCTCCAATTTCTCTCCCCACTTTCTTTTTATTGAATTAAAAAAATTTCACTCACTCAATCTTATAAATTCTCCACAACTCTAATAAATCATTAATTTAATTAAATAAATAAATATTAATAAATAATAAATAACAAAATAGGTTAATTAATTAATTAATTAACTAAACAAATATAATAAATCATTAATTTAATTAAATAAACAAATATTAAAACAATTAAAGGGTAGATGGAGGGGAGGAGAGGAGAAATTTCTAATCAAATATGTTTAGTTTAAATTTTAAGATGAGAGAGGAGGGAAGAGGAGGAGAGCAAAATCCGTCCAAAATATATTTTTTAGGGGGAATGTAAGGTAATATAATTTTTTAATATTTAAAAATTATTACATTTACTAAAATATCCACGATATAAATTTATCACTTCAAAATTATACATTTTCTATTGTTTAACTGCTTCTCTTTTGTGTGATTTTTCTCAATTGCTTCCATATTATAATTGTTATTCGCGTTTAAATTATTTATGAATTTTTGTATTTAGTATAAATTATAATTATTTCATTTTTTAAAATAATTTTTATGTTTTATTTATATTCGATTTTTTCTTTTGATTTTGTTATGTATCTAATGAAATTTTCTTTTATATCAAATTTTAAATCATTTAGTTTTTTTATTCGATTTATTAAAGATTTCAAACAATTAATATTTAATAATAATTTATTTTATTAAATGATTCATCACGATTTAAAAGTTGTTATCAACATATATTTTAATTTATGTTAGAGAGTTCGAATTTAAATTAAGTGTACTCGATATTTTTAAACATTATATGATAAATTATACTAATATTTTTAGTCACTTAATATTAGAAATTTTATCACCAAAATTTTTTTATGAATTTTTTACGTTTGAATATCATATCACTTATATAAGATCATAAGGATATAAATGTAAATTTGTAAGAAAATCCCTCCCCTCCCCTCCTGAACCAAACATATTTTTAATTTAAATCCCTCCCTTCCCCTCCCCTCCGCCCTTTTGAACCAAACATTTATCTGATTAAAAAAATCCCTCCCATCCCTCCCCTCTATTAAAATCCCTCCCCTCCCCTCTCCTTCATTTGAACCAAACAGATCCTAAGATAACAGCGGCACTGAAGCTTTTAGAAATGTTGATTTTGGTCCAACCCAAAAGATCCATTTGTAATTTCAAACTATACTGTTCAATATGAAATAATGCATTTGCAGAACATATGTAATCATAAATTGTTCAATACTGCTCAAAATGAGTTATGCAGACTTCATCGTGTTAAAGTAACTAAAATCATAAACATATATTAAGAATAACTTACCACAAAACTAAATGATAACAAACTCTAACAAACTAATTAATTCATCAAGATAGCTTCTACAAAAACCTCCAAATCTTATTACAATCTGAATATTAAGGATGAGAAATAATTAGGACAATCGCATTGATACCTCAATCATATTCACATTGAGAAGTAGTTGAACTTGTTCAAGTTTCTTCTTTTCATCCTTCGTCTTTTTATCGAAAAACACACATCGATTCTCATTCTCACACAAAAAGAATTTCTTGCATTAAAGTTAACATCAATTATAAGATATTACTAATGAATTAGAAACAAATTAGTAAGAGTTATAATACAAACCCTTAGTCCACCAGTAAAAACCACTATCATGTAGTCCACAATTTTCCTTCCAAATAATCTTTGCAGACAAAGCAGAGCGCTTCCCTCTTCTTCACTAAAACGCGTCGTAACAGATAACACTACAATGATGGCATGAACCCCTTCTTTTGTGCACTTGATTATTTTTTTGCTAATTAACTTAGATCTGGTAGAAAGAGAAATATAGGAGAGTTGGGAGGAAAAAGCAAAGTTATGGCTTACATGCAGTGAGCATCCTTCTATGTAAAGCTATTTCACCACACCTGAAATAGAACTAAAATTATTAATAAAAAACGGCACAATATGATCACAGAAAAAAACACAGAAATATGAACACTACATGATACTGAGAGTGTGTTAGCAATCAAGAAATTTCACAAACCAAGCATTATGATCATAGAAAATTTAACACCAAACCTTGTAGAAACCTTGATGAGTGGGACTTGTGTTTTGTAAGTGCAGGAAGTAGTCATGAACTTATGTGCCTTGGATAAATATTACTTAGATGGTAACAACATAGCTATGTGTTTAAAGCTTCGTTCCCTTTCACTTAGTTGTTAATCGAGCGTTGCAGGCCTATATGAGAAAGAATTGGTAAGATTTTGTAGAAAAGAATGAAAAGTCGTTTCTTTTTTCTTAACACGTAGTAACTCTTATCATTGTAACTTATAATCTACCGCTCAAAGAAAATCCATCAATGGCAGCAACTGAGGGCTTCTTTGTCTCTAAAATATAAAACGAATTGATTCACATATTCAGCACAGCCAAAACACAAGCAAATTCATGATACTCAGCCAGAAGTTAATGTCAATTAAAACAAAATGCCCTAGTACAATCTCACTGTGAATTTGGAAGCAACTTTCTTCTGATTTTAATTTCAAATTTTCATCACTAATTATGTGAATAAACCTAAATTGCAACAACTTTACTATTCTCTAAAATACTTACTAATTACATAAATAAACCTAAATTTCAATAACTTTACTATTCAGTAACCTAAGAAATGAAAACACGGTAATTTTTCTCAATCTAGACATACCTTGGTTCCTGCTTCAATTTTGATAAAGGCGTCATCCGTTTGGGAATAAATAACAACACAAATTTATGTAAAAATTGAGGTAAGTAAAAGTTCAAAGAAGCATTATATCAAACGTGAATAGTGAAAAAGTAATAAAAACTTATTCCCCAAAAGAAATTTGACTTATCTTGTTTGCTTTTGACTTCCTCATCCACTGATGTTGTTTTGTCCTTATTATTATTTGACAATGCTAAAAGAAAATAAAAAATGTAACCTAATTATATATTGTGAAAGAGTTAAAAATATGGAAATAAAATCACTCACCATGTAAATGGATCTCACTCTCTTGGTGCCAAAGTACAGGTTCCCTTGGTGCTTGGTGTCTTTTGTTGTCTTCTACAGCTCCGCCTCTTTCTCTCCAGCTTCGTTCATGAGACAAAATCCAGAAGAAAAATACAACGAAAAGGTACGGAAGTGGATCATAGATGAAGAATAGAGGGAACAAATGCACTTACATGGAGGTATCCATGATTTTATTCCTCGTCTTCCTAGTGACCACCATTGTCACTCAACCAACACCTAAAATAAACCAATATACATAAAATGTGAATGAGAAAAAAAAAACCCGACAGAGAAGCATTTAGGTGTTAGGGTTAGAGAATACAAAAAGGAGAAGGGAATGAGAGGGATAAAGAGGGAGAGAGAGAGAGAGAGAGAGAGAGAGAGAGAGAGAGAGAGAGAGAGGAGGATCATTGAGAGAGAAAGAGAGTAAAAGAGTGTGCTTTGAATGAGAGGGAGAATACAAAGCAATTATGTGTTTGTGCCTTCAAAATTTGAAAAAAATAGGGATCCAATGTAGAAAGAAATCTATCAAACTCTCATAAACTCTTTTTACCTAGGTAAAAGAATGAGTTTTGAATATTGTAGGTCTTTTGAAATTTTATAATGGAAAAGTTATGTCACTTGGATGAATGGGAGAAGGCGATTGGTTGAAATAAATTTTGATTTAGCAAATTACTATTAAGGTCATTTGTAAGTGCAATTCAATTTTGATAGATGGGTTATTATAGGGTGTTTAGTGGCATGTTGTATTATTTGTTAGGTAGTAGATATAGACAAGTAAGTAAATATATATATATATATATATATATATATATATATATATATATATATATATATATATATATATATATATATATATATATATATACACACACACACACACAAAGCTCAAAACTATAGAAACTATTGCGATGCAATTCAATATCTAAACACCAACGGCGTCATTTTCTTTGAACAACACTATAGCGGTAAAAGCAAAATAAAGGAAGTTTTTTCCGGGAAATTTATTGTATCCATAGGGATCGATGCGAGGGAAAGAATGTAGTTCAATATTTTCTACGTTTATGAGCTTGGTTTTGAATGGTTAAAGTAAAAACATATGAAAAAGAAGTTAAATCCATTCTTAAGAGAGGAGAAACTTATCAAACTTGAATTTAAACTACTTGTCACAAACTTAAATCTATCGATCAGTTGTACACAACCTATCATACTCGTCAGAATCATCGTGTATCTCACACATTGGTGTCCATTTCTAAAACACATGTGAGATGTACCAAACAACGATTATGTCTAACACAAAGTTGCAAGAACAATTGTATTACTCACGTCGGTGATGTCTCGCTCAACTCAAACAGCACGAAGGCATTAAGCTTCGATACCCGCAATGAAAATTAGCTCTAAATCTATCTTTAGAATCTAGAAACTAATAGACATTCATCCCTAATCATAATTTGTGAGGTATATGTCTATAACACAAATCCAAACATAAAGTAAAAAAGATTAAGGAAGACATTGAGATTGATTTGTAAAGCAAGCTTTATACAACACCGTGATCAATAAATATACATAGGTTCAGAGTAACCTTACAAATAAAACCCAACAAATAGAGAAATACATAGATAAAAATGAAAAAGAACCAAACATCTCACCGGTTTTCAGCTGTGATTGATGACAAATCTAACTCTATATCATCCATATGCAAGCTCCATTATTATTTTCTAGATTCTCTCTATAGAAGAATGGTTGGTGATGAATTAGGATAAAAAACTACCCAAAACATAACCCTAAAGTGAAAGAAATTATATTTATACAAAATTGAAAATAGCATACCGCACTTAGCAGACTGCTTATTTACACATTAAACCGCCTTAAGTACGCTAAACGGGCTGAGCCATCTTAGCGGGCTCATAAAAAAAGCCACTTCCAGAGAAAAACTTTTTGTAGTGGGTTACAAGATGGGCTTAGCGGACTACATCATTATTTTCTTCCAAAATTCCATATTTGAAGTTGTACCGTCAACACTTTATTTCTCAATAAACATGCTCCAATACCTACAAAAGAGAAGAAAATATATCAAATGATACACTAATTACACAAAAACGCAATTATATACAATACGTACAAATATACACAATATGTAAAAATTCACACAAAATTTAAGGTAAAAGAATCCATAAGTACCACAAAACTATATACAAAAATAACTACAAATTGACACTTATCGCACGACGCCCGCCATCACTCTAAAGGGCATCACTCCCTATGCGTCACCAAGCTGACAACTGTCAGTGAACTGTGATTTGCATAATAGCATTTTATGCACATAGTGTGATTTTGCACTCTAATTCATCTTCCAATCATCCATAATCAGTTCAAAACACTACATACATGTTGCATATTCTTTTATAATATTTATTTGCATCAAACAACACAATAATCCATAGTTTTTCATACATATTATCATTGTTTTCAAGGCCTTCAAATTAACGGAATTCATCACAGAATCATCATACAACAACAATCATGGCATCAAATTCAGAGTTTAGAATTAAAACACCCAATTCTAAAGAGGTTAAGGGTCCCTCCATATACCCCTCATAATTTAACACTTATTACATAAGCACATCTCCTCCCTTACCTTGTATTTTCCTAGCAAGCAAGTAAATCTTCTCTTTAGAATACTTCTTCTCCTAATTCTAGTCAACCTTGCCTCTTTTCACTTTTTCTCCAAATACAAATTAATTTTCCTATTCTACACTTCCCTCAATAAAAGAAAAACCTAATTCCTAATTAGGATATTCCCTTACAATCCTCTGTATTTTCTTTAATTCCAACATTTCCCTCAATTTCTCTACACATCTTACTTTCCAATTATTTCATTATTCTAATATATTTACTTCATTAAATTAACTAAACTCTTATTAGTTTATCATCAAAATACTTCTGAATAACTCTTATTTAATCCAACTAACTTATACTCCATATGATTAATTAGCTACCATTACCCATTAATCCCATAAAATAAACAAAATCACAAATATATCATACATAAATTCATTAAAATAAACTAATTGAAAATGGAGTGTTAAATAACTCCAGAATATTCTTTGTTAGTTCAAACCATAAACAACATGAGACATTGGCAGAATGTAAAAATAACATGCATTAACATTGAAATAAATATTATATAGATAATTGTTAACATTAATATAAATTTAACATTACATGTCATTACAAATGGAAGGTTCAGGATGTTGCAACATCCTTATAATATCTTTTGATGATTTTTGAATCGTCACATCCATTTCAATCGAGTCCTTTGTTGAGTAATCATAAAAGGTATGCCTCATAACCTTTAAATCATCATTCGTCTTTAGTTCAAACATGGTGAACCGTATCTTCCTTTCATTATCAATCAGTGATGAACAATAATCGAGCTTGACAACTCTCTTATTTTTTGGATATCACATGAGAGTGTTCAGTTTGGATTTCATATCGACAAGAAGTATGTCCTCAGAGACCCTAAACTGAAGTGAGGGATTTACGCTATTGAAATACACAAATACAAGATGGGGATAAGGATTCATTCTGATTTTTGTAAAGAAAATGGAATGAGAGACCATATTTATAAAAATTGTATATTAATAAGTGTGACACCCCGATTTAATTCGAATATTAAATAATAAGGAATTTAATTATTTAATTAATTAAAGGCTTGATTATTTATATTTTTGGATTTAATTGGATTAATTGAAGAAAGAAGGATTGAAGGTGTGCAGAGTAAATAGTGGGTGTGGGGAGTAAATCACTCTACTTTTACTAATAATTAATTATGTGTTTTATTTGGAAAAAAAATAAAGGAATAAAACAAGGGTTATAAAAAGGAAAAGAAGGAAAAGGAGTCTTTTTGGAAAAGTTATTTTCACGTGGAATTGGAGAAGAGAAGAGAAAAGAGGAAAAAAGCCAAACGTCGAGAATTCGAAGATCATCGCGAGGTAAGGGGTGATTTCATTCAATTTTAATGCCTTATGGGTTTTGGGAATCAACCGGATGATTGGGTATGTTAGGAAGTTTTATTTAGGTGAATATAGGTTTGTAGGATTAAACCCTATTTTGTGTCGGATTATAGAATTTAAGACCATTAGTGTGTCGAATGAATGATAGAGATGATGAAACAATGATATATGATGTTGTAATGACGTATAATAGTTGTATTTTGGTGTTCCTGAAAGTATAATTCATATAGGAATGATTGGGAATGATTTGGAAGGCATAATGCTGTCAAAAATAGCAGAAAATGATTCTGCAGGTCGTGGAACCCGGTTCCCTAACCGGGTTCCCAGTGAGAATTTTTCAAAACTGGGCAATTTTGCACGTAGGAACCGGTTCCCAGTATAGGAACCGGGTTCCCATACAAATTCCAGGAAGCGTGTTTTTCAGACTTCGCAGGAACCGGTTCCTGTATAGGGAGGAACCGGGTTCCAGTGTAATTTTTCAAAATACTTAAAACTTCAAAAATTCATATTTTCTAAACCGTAACTCCGATTCGGGTGCCGTTTTCGGCATTATTTCTTAAATTAAAAATACTATATTTTAAAAAGATAAAAATATTATTTTGCTAAAATTATTTTGGAAAGTAGTCGAGCTTCCGATTTTTGAAAAAGGTGGATATTTGAGGATGACGAGAAATGGGGTTGAATTGCCTGAATTGATGAATGAGTAATAATGCATACCATGTTGTGTTTTGATAATCATTGTGATGGAATGAATTACATTGGTGATTGGCATTATGTGAATTATGTGATATCATAATCTGTGAATTAATGTTGCATGCTTTTATGATGCATGCATAAGCATTGTTAATTGGTTCATTCCCATTGTGCGAAAGTGAACTTGCAGAGCCAATAGACTTACCAGGATGTGAGGTAGTGAGGCTAGATTCTTGACTCAGTGTTCTGGGCGAATCATGGATTTCCGTTGTTTCCAAGTGTGATGGAACAAAGGGTGAACTCGGTTCACGTTTGGTACCACATGCATAGAGTCTGCATTGCATATGGGATTGTAACATGCTAGGATGGTTTCCAGTGTTGCAATTTCCATTGATTGTTTAATTGCATAATGAATTGTGTATAATGTTCTTGTGAACTGAACTATGAATGTGTTTTGATAATGGACTAACGCATCAAATTATTCTGTTGTATTAAAAAACGTATAATGCATTTTATATTGGATAGAGATCTCACCCTTACTTTAATGATTTCAGATCCGAAGTGATTAGCTGCTTGGAATCGGTGAGGATAGCTCTAGAGTTGAGTCAGTTAGTTAATCCGCGTGTCAGTGTCGTGCTCTGGTAGATGTAACACTGGGGAAACGTTTGTTTTGAAATCCTTTAATGGATATCCTTAATGGTTTTGAATTATGTTCTGATTTATTTTCTGGAATAGATATGGATGATGTATCCAGGATTTTGTTATGTTTCATTTCCGCTGTTAAACATAACCTTAAGTCTGCTTTATTTAATGACTTCTTCTTCAGTGAAAGCATGACAACTGTTTGGTTATAATTATGAAATATATTAAAATTGTGATGCCTCTTGATTTGTGATTAAAAATCTGATTATTAAATTATAAATCGCGGGTAATTAGAAGGGGTGTTACTACAAACTCTATCATATAATCATAACAGAACTCGAAGATGCATCTCCGAATCCGCCTTTTTTAAATATAAGGGTCTATTTAGAGATGAACATACAAATAGTCCTCTATTTTGTTTTCTTAATACTTAAAAAGATTTTTTGGATATGCTTCTCCAAATCCACCCAAAAAGTATGCAGTTTAAAACATAAAAATTGTCCAAAAATTTCCACCCAATTTTATAATATTATGCAGTGCGTTACATGTAAAAAATATGTTACATTGTTAAATTACAATTAAAATGAATCAAAACATATGTCACTACCTAAAGCTATTGGTGATTCATTCTTCGACCTTTCATTATTTGATTCTCTTTCAATGCCGCTCAACTTAGTGAACTCTTCCTTCCTTATAAAAAGTGATTCGGCCAAGTTTCAACATCTTCTATAAAATGTTGTGTCCACTCCGATGATGTCTTTGGTATAGTGCATCCTGGTTTCATATAAACCTAAACAAAATGTTTTTTTATAACCAACCAATCCTGTAATACCCTGGTTTTTTTAGTAATTATTATGTATATTATTTAATTAATTATTTGTGTGAATTTGTGCTTAAGTGATTCATTGCATTATTTGAAATGTGTTATGTGTTGGGTTGTGATAAAATTATTTTATTAGAGATAGTTATAGAAAAAAGGGAATAATGGTAAGTGAGCCTAATTGTGAAAAGTAATTAGTAATGTGGGGATTTGATAGGTACTCCATTAGTGTTACTATGTTATTATTATTTTATTATTAGTTAAATAAGAAGAGGAAATAGAGTTAGTAAGAGAAAAGAGGAAAAGAGTAAAAGTAAAGAAAAGAAAATAGGAGAAGGAAGAGAAGAGAAACCCTAAGGAGGAAATTCAAAAAGGATCGACAATCAAGGTAAGGGTGGGATTTTCATTTTATTATTAGGATTGTTGATAATTCATGATTGGGTAGAAGCATGTTTAGGAATGAAATCCCTAATTTTCCATGATTTGTAAGGGTTAGGTTTTGATGAATAATCCTTGAATTTGATGAATGATTATGTTTGATGTTTCTATTTGAAAATACATGTTAGATATAGGTTATAGTACCTTAAATCATGATAAATTTCATGTTAAAATGTGTTTTAGGGTGGAAAGTCTGCAATGGGATTATGTTGTCATCGCAGGTTTTTCTGTAGAAATTGCAGAGCGCGCTTAGCATGGGTGAGCTCGCTTAGTGCGGTCCACTGGGATTGGAAAAATGCTTATTTGGTTAAATTGTTTTGTGATTATTTATTATTATGTTTTATGATAATTGATTCTGAATTTTTTGGAATCTTACATGTATGTTTGGATTGGTTTCAAAGATGATTTGTGAATGACATGAAACTTGAATTATATATGTCATATGTGTTTTGTGAATTGATGATGGAATGTAATGATACTTTGTGTATTTCTTGCTATGAATATGAATTGTAGTGAATGATTCATGAGTATGTGGTGGTATGTGCAAATATGTGGTAATTCAAGTGTGATGAATTATTGAAGATATGCATGAATGTTAGATTAGAGAATGGTGTTAATTGTATATGGTTTTTGTAATTTCACATGCATCATTTGTTATCAAGAGGAAATGCTTGTTAGTTTTGTGGAATCTAATTACTTGTCCCAAACCTAAAGAGGGGCTTGAAAGCTTAGAGAATGGGCTTTGGTGTGTTATCAGTTTAGAGAACGGACCCGGTTTAAAGTAAAAACTGAAAAATGATAATAAGAGATTGGTACCACATACCTGAGTACTGCATTGAGTCATATTATATATATGTTTGAAATATGAGGTATGTGAACTATGTGGAATTGATGTGAATTTTAAAATTGGGATTCGTAATTGATAACTTGTGATAGTGTGAATATATTGGGTGATGTAATGTTATAAAACATGTGAAGTGTGAGAATATCGTTGCATACATATATGTTGATCATTATGTATTATTTATTATTTCAATAATTATGTGAATTATCACCCTTCTATTGGAATAATGTTTAATACGACATTGCTCAAGTACCAAAGATTAGAGTTCCGTTGGCAAGAGTGGACCTGAAGAAGCTATGTTTATTTTGTTTACATGTTATTCTGGGTTGAGTCGTGCTCTAGTTATATAACATTGAGGAAACATTTTAATTCATGTTTTGAGATATACATTTGTATACTCTATTTAATTTGTTATTCTGAATTAGATTTTATGGTGAAGTGGCTTGTATGCTTAAGTTAATTTATTGAAACATTTTATTGAGACTTAAATTATAATTGTTGAATAAAGTGATTATGCTGCTACATGCTATGTGAAAGTGTATTAAGGCATGAATTTTTAATTTAAGTGTTATTGAGTATGACAGGTGTTTGTGATTTTTGGAGTATGTGTGACACCCTTAGATGAGATGTATGTTTTATTTACTCTGATTATATTGTATTATTTCGCAGGGTTTAGAAGGGTGTTACATTAGTGGTATTAGAGCATGGTCGATCAATTGAACAAGTTATTAATGTGTTTATTCTCGTTTATATTCTATATGTGTATGTGGCACTATCAATATTGTTTGTTCTAATAGGAATTTGATGCTTGAATTCTTAGAACAATGTTTGGAGGAAGGAATGATGATGCTATTGTGGAGACTTTGGGAATGTTGGCTAGGGCAATTGGGTAGCAGCCGCATGTTAATATGAATGATGGGAATAACAACAATGATGATGAGTTTCGTGCTTTGGGGAAGTTTCAGAGGAACAATCCGCCAAATTTTAAAAGAATGCACAAACTCGACAAGGAAGAGGTACGACTGAAAGCGGTTGAGAAAATCTTTCGAGTCATGAACTATTCAGATGCGTAGAAGGTGTAGTTTAGCACCCATATGCTGGAAAAGGAAGTTGAGGACTGGTGGGGTAACAGTAGTCATAGGTTTTAAGAAGAAGGAACTGAGATTACTTGGGATGTTTTTAGAGAAGCATTCTTGGAGAAGTATTTTCCAGAATATGTGTGTGGGAAGAAGGAAATTGAGTTTCTCGAGTTGAAGCAAGGTAGTTCAACTCTAGAAGAGTAATCTGCAAGGTTTAAAAATATGATTAAGTTTTGTCCTCATTATAATGCTGAGATATCCAAATGTCTTAAGTTTGTGAATGGTTTGAGATCTGAGATCAAGAAACCCATGGGTTAACAACAGATTACCCGATTTTCTGAGCTGGTTATTAAGAGTGGGATCTATAATGAAGATAGTAGAGCTCTTTCTACTCACTATAAGAGTTTGAATGAGAAGAAATGAAATGGTCAATTTAGAGGGAAACCGTATGTGACTCATTATGACAAGGGGAAACAGAAATCTGGTTATGATAAGAAGACTATTGGGGGAGGAGCTCCTGCTCCGATTAAGTATTTTAAGTGTGGTTTCGAAGGATATCGTTATCTTGAGTGTACAAGTGTTGAACTGAAGTTATTCAAGTGTGGAAATCCATGTCACAAAGCTTTTGAGTGAAAGGGAATTGCGTGTATAACTTGCTACAACTATGGGGAGCAATGGCACATTAGTACCAAGTGTGATTCTATGGCCTTCTGTGAGTCTTGGACCATCTGTGTATGGTTTATTGACCCACGTGATTTATCAAAAAATCAAGAACGGTTGATGAAAAGAGATTTGAGTGGGCTCGATGAAAAGTCAACGGAAAGTCAAAGTTTGATCAAATGGATTTTGGGTCAAAATTATTGTCAAAAGTCGATATTTGAGAAAATATGATCGTTTATTAAGAAAAGTTGGAAGAATCGGATAAAAATGAGGTTTCTTACATTTTAAGTAATCTTAAACTTATAATTTTTTTCCAAGTTTTAAGAACTTTATGCTCCCGGAGCCATATTGTCGACTCTCTATCTCATTCGTTTATGGTTGAAAGTTTGCGAATTTGTAATCGTTGGAAAGAGCACATTTCATACTTCAAATTTGCCTTGTGAGGACTTCTCTGAAAATGCCCGAATTTCGAATTATGAGGTTTCGAAGTTTGAAGTTTACAACTTTTGAAGTTTATACTTAGTGAAATTTTTAAGACTTTTAACATGGTCAAGCGCTCGACTTCGGAGGTATTTCACATGTGTTTCCAAGCGTCATTTTGCGTCGAGTTCAAAATCAAAGTTGTTCATTTTTTTCACATGGTCAGATTGACGGCTTCAAGTTCGATTTTCTCTCAGTTATTGACTCCATTTCAGAAAATGTTCAACTGCAAAGTTGTTCATTTCGCGACAATCTACAACTTTTCTGAGTAAATGAATTAATTCGGGACTCGGATCAAAAGTTACAGAGCCTGGAAATTATGAGTTTGTCATGTTTACAATGTTCGACACTTGGAAAAACTGTCTGAATGTTTGCCAATATGGTCAAGCTGACGTCTTCCGATCGATTTTCTCATGGCTATTGACTCCGTATCGGAAAATGTTCAAATACAAAGTTGTCACCTTGTGGCAAGCTACAACCTTGCAGAAGAAATCGAATTCATTTGGACTTCGGAGCGAGAGTTGTGAGGCCGTAAAGTCCAGGGAAAACATCCGGTAAATTTTTGTCGACATCGTCAGTATTTCACTAACTATGATTTCTTTACTTCCAAAGCATTTTTGGGCATGCTACGAGTATTATTTCGAGAAACTCTCAACATGAATTTCGTTCACACCCGTCTCCTTTCCATTTTTTGTCTTGAAGTCGTAATTGGCAAGGATGTAGATTTCGAGATATCTAGTTCGGAAGAGGGTATCATGGCCATAGTTTTGTCGCGTTTTTTTCGCGTGTATGCTTGCTATATGAGCAAGATGCGTGAATTATTTCTCTTTTTAGCCAAAAAAATGTGGGTATTACATGCAAGAGGATGGAGATATGATGCGAAAAGAATGGCAAAAAAGAAGGAGGACGTGTTTGGCTCGCGCTCCACAACCTCCTTACCCTCTCCTCTCTAACTGTAACAAGGATCTCTCACCTTTTATTTCATCCTCATCTATAACAACCAAAAAAACCTCTCCTCACTCTCCTCACTGAAAATCATCACGCCATCACCACCATCATTCCTTTCGCTTCCGGATGCTTCCTCTCTCTAACCGTAACAACCTTTCTTCCATCTTTAACTCACAACAACCATAACATATTTTCTAACAGTCATCACCATTATCCTCTCTTCCTCCTCCGAACCACATTCAAAAATTGCTCCGTCTGTTCAAACTCACTCTCATCTCACACTCACCTCACGTTCTCTTTCTCGCCGCCCTTACCTTTCTGCCATAGCCTCGACAAACTTCATCGCTCCACTCTCATGTTTGCCATTATCAAGAAGCATATTTCTCTATCATTCAGAAAGTCTATCTTGGAAGATTCATCACAGACTGAAGTAGATGAGCAAGAACGCAAGGAAGTATATAGAAGTTTTTTCTCCATTCTCTGTGCGATTTCAAGAACGCGATGGCTTCTCATCCGTTCGGATTCATCAAGTTTAGGTGAGCTTTAGAGGAATTTGAGGCCGGATTCGAAATCTACACAAGAAACCGAGTTGAACGAGCTCTCTGGACCTGTTTTCTGTGACTGTTCGTAAGTTCCGGCGGCAGAGACTACCGGAGAGAGTGACCGGAAAGTACAATTCTGGTGATTGGTATCTCTCATCCCTAGACGTGCCAATTCTTCATTGGTTAATTTCCTTTTTTTTATTATGTCACTTATGTTTTTTCCTTTTTCTGATTCATATCATTTAACTAAGAATTGACCTATTGATATAACATGTGCATAATAAAAACGTGACAAGAAAATATTAAAAGAAATTATGATTTTTTTTCTGATTGTTTTTTTTACGGACTAAGAGCATTGATAAATCATATCTGGGCCTAGAGAATTCATGCCTCACCCCATCTTAATCCCAAGTGCAACACCTACACTATTATTAGTTCAATCTGAAATTCAGAATTACACTCCCTGATTTCGTGTTTCACAATCATGACATATGTTCTATTTGTGCTTAGTTTCGATTATTTTGACACATAAAACATATTTAAAAAAATAATTTTCTGACACTTTAATGTCTTAGGATATTTTTGATATTTTTTTGAATTTTAAATAATAAATTTCCATTAGTTTTTAGTCGATTTTCGACAATATGGTTAGGAACGATTTTTGCGTGATACCGTGCACATTTCGATGTGATTTTTCTTGTAATTTTTGTTTGAGGTCAACCATTAGGTGTTAGATACTAACTTGTAAAGTTCTACATATAATTGAATTCATTACTTACTCAATTTCCAAGTTTAGATTATGTTGTGTTGTCTAAAAGCATGTTTCTCCTTTGTCACTTGAATTGATTAGTTGTAGGAGTATGATACAGTGTGTTTCTTAGAAACTTTAAGACATTTTTCCCAATTTAATCATAGATAAATGTAAACCTCATCTTAGGGTTATAAATAGAACTTCAAAGCTAACTCTTAGCGATACAATTCTAAGGAACTAGTTTAATACTTGTATATTTCTTCTAGGTTCCTCTTGCATGATTAGTTTGCAATCTTCTCCTCTATCTTTAGAGATGTTTAGGTAAGTCCTAGCATGTGTAGTTTCTTCCCCCATTAGGAAGTTATTCTTCGTTCCCTGATTCTTGTGAATAATCGCTTTCCAGCTTTGTATTTCTGATAAGCACTCCACCTTGTAACTTTAACACTTTGTTACTTGTGCAAGGTACTTTGAGCTTTATTTTGATTGATTAGGATATGCGGGACGCTTATCTTAATCTTGCACACATGTGTGTGAATTCTATTGTCTGCATTGTTAGCGTTCTCCTTTCATGCAAGTGTTTTGATTCGGATACGCGTGACGCATATTCTCTTGCTTGCACACAAGTGTGTGCATTCTATTGTCTGCATTGTTAGCGTTCTCCTTTCATGCAGGTATTTTGATTCGGATACGCATGACGCGTATTCTTTTGCTTGCACACATATGTGTGCATTCTATTTCTGCATTCTTAGCGATCTCCTTTCATGCAGGTGTTTTGATTCGAATACGCGTGACACGTATTCTCCTTGCTTGCAAACATGTGTGTGCATTCTATTCTCTAAATTGTTAGAGTTCTCCTTTCATGTAGGTGTTTTGATTCGGATACGCGTGATGCATATTCCATTGCTTGCACACATGTGTGTGCATTCTTTTGTCTGCGTTGTTAGTGTTCTCCTGTCATGCAGGTATTTTGATTCGAATACATGTGACGCGTATTCTGTAACACCCCTTCTAAAATACCCCGAATATATTAATTAATTTAATACTAAAACCAGATTTAATCAGAGTTAACACGGTAATACAAGGGATGCCACAATGGTAAAACAACAAAACTTCAAATAACTCAGTAGTCATGCTACATTGAGGGTCATTACCAAATAATTTCGATCAAATTAAGACGATGTCTTACACAGCGGAAAATACCAAAACTCAAACAGAATAAAATCAAACCATAATTATTCCTAAAGTAATCCAAATAACATTTGATTACTAAACAAGTTCTCAACTAAACGTTCCCCAGTGTTACAACCTATCAGAGCATGACACTGACACGCGGACTTAAAATGACAAGCTCTAGAGCCATCCTCACCAACTCCTGAGCTGCTAACTTTAATCTGAAATCATTAAAGTAAGGGTGATATTTCTCATAATTACAATGCATTATAAGCTCCTCAATCAACATATATCACAAGCATATTATTTCACCCATTTTAGCATATCTTCGGATTTCAACACACAGTTACAACCATACAATCATCATGCACGACAATTAACAATCAGAGAATTGCAACACTGTAAAACATCCTAACATGTTACAATTCCATGCAAATACAATACAGACACAATGCATGTGGTACCAACACGTGACCAAGTCACCCAACACTGATCTATCATCAACCGGATACAGTAATCATCGATTCGTCCATAAACACCCGGACACGAATCCAGCCTAACCACCCATCATCACCCGGGTACGGTTAACGGCAATACAAGCCAAATTCCACACAATGGGAATTAACTTCACCAAAAATGCATATGCACGCACAACACCAGCATGCAACATTTTATCAGTCTATGAAATACACCAACTATCATAACTAAATCAAATCTAAAACATGATATTCTCAACAATCATGCACACAATTCAACAGCATAAGCATGCCTTTCATTCACACCATTCAGATACATCAATGTCACAGGTACACTACCTCTTATACACCCAATACACATCGAATAAATAATCACTTATTTCGAATTCCGACACATTTTCAAAATAATTTTAAGTTACGGAAAATTCTTTCATTTCATAAAATAGAGCATTTAATTTAAGAAATAACGTCCAAAACGGAGACTAAAACGGACTTACGGTTTGAAAGTTATGAATTTTCAAAGTTTAGTATTTTTCAAAAAGTTACAGTGGAACCCGGTTCCTCCATATGCAGGAACCGGTTCCCACAAAGTTCAAAAATCACGCCCCTGGAAAAATGTATGGGAACCCGGTTCCTACCCCACTGGGAACCGGTTCCTGCGTACATTTTTGCCAGTTTTTGAAAGTTTACACTGGGAACTCGGTTCCTCCCCACTGGGAACCTGTTCCCACGACCTGCAGAGTCAAAATCTGCTGTTTTGACAACATTTACCCATTCCAAATCAATTCCAAACATCCCCATACGAATTGCAACATGAGGAACACTAAAATACATCCATTTTACGCCATTATAACATCAGACAACATTATTTCATCATTCCTATTAATTATCGTACACATTAATGGTTTCCGACCTACAATCCGACACAATAGAGACAGTTGTACGGAACCCTAGAATTTCTAAACTGAGATTTCCTAACATGCTATGATCCATACGGTCGAATTCAAAACCGATAATACAAAATAATTAATCGAAATCACTCCTTACCTTGTGGGTTCTTCGACTTCCGACACGAAATGGTTTTTCTTCTTCCTTTTCCTCTTCTCAATTGCACGTACTGATAGTTTCTCCAAAAGTGGTTCTTTTTCTCTTTTCCTTCCTTTATTCCCTTAATTAATCTAACATAATAAAATAATAATGTGAGTAGAGTCTTTTACTCCTCACACCCTCACTTTACCCTTCACACCACCAATAATTCCATTTCCATTTAATTTAATTAATCCCATTAATCCAAAATATTAATAATTATATTCCTAATTAAATTAATAATTAAAAAATATAATTATTTAATAATCGAATTAATTGGGGTGTCACAACTCTCCCCTACTAAAAAAAGTTTTCGTCCTCGAAAACACACCTTAGGCGAAAAGTTCGGGATATGAGTCCTTCATCTGACTCTCCAGTTCCCATGTGACATTCCCATCTGCTGGTCCTCCCCAAGCCACTCTTACCAATGCTATCTCTTTACCACGCAACTGTTTCAACTTCCGATCCTCAATCCTTGCAGGTACTGCTTCCACAGTCAAATTTTCTCGTACCTGTATATCATCTACCCGAATCTCATGAGACGGATTAGCAATGTACTTCCTTAGCTGAGATACATGGAAAACATCATGCAAATTTGCAAGTGACGACGGCAAGGCAATCTGATACGCAACCTTCCCAATCCTCTTGGTAATCTGAAACGGACCAATAAAACGTGGAGTCAACTTCTTTGACTTCAAAGCTCGACCAATACCAGTCATCGGAGTAACTCGCATAAAAACATGTTCTCCTTCACTAAACTCAAGATCTTTCCTCCTCTTATCGTGATAACTTTTCTGACGACTCTGAGAAGTCCTCATCTTCTCCTGAATCATCTTAATCTTTTCCGAAGTCTGTTGGACAATTTCCGGTCCAATCACAGCACTCTCTCCAGATTCATACCAATATAACGGCGTCCGACACCTTCTACCATACAATGCCTCAAACGGAGCCATACCAATACTCGAATGAAAACTATTGTTGTAGGTAAACTCAATCAATGGCAGATAACTATCCCAAGCTCCTCCTTTCTATAACACACAAGCTCTTAACAAATCTTCCAACGACTGAATCGTTCTCTCCGTCTGACCATCAGTCTGAGGATGATAAGCAGAATGCAATCGCAACTTAGTACCCAAAGCTTCCTGTAATCCCGTCCAGAACTTAGATGTAAACCTCGGATCTCGATCCGTCACAATACTAGAAGGAATACCATATAGACTCACAATCTTTTCGACATACAATTCTGCCAACCTCTCCATCGGATAATCCATTCTTATCGGAATGAAGTGAGCAGATTTCGTCAACCGATCAACAATAACCCAGATAGAGTCACAATTCTTCGCTGTTCTTGGCAACCCCGACACAAAATCCATAGAAATGCCATCCCATTTCCATTCTGGAACAAACAACGGTTCCATCAGTCTTGACGGTTTCTGATGCTCGATTTTCGACTTCTGACAAACCAGACAAGCATACACAAACTCAGCAATTTCCTTTTTCATTCCCGGCCACCAAAACAACTTCTTCAAATCGTGGTACATTTTAGTATCACTGGGATGAATACTCAACCCGCTGCGATGTCCTTCTTCCAAAACACTCTTCCTAATCTCGGCAACATCCGGAACACACACCCGATCACCAAATCTCATAACTCCATTCTCATCAATTCTGAACTCGCCTCCTTGACCTTGGTTAATCAATGTCAATTTATCAACTAAACCAACATCATATTTCTGTCCATTTCGAATCTCTTCCAAAATACCACTAGTCAGCTTCAACATACCCAATTTCACACTATTCGGAGTGGTTTCACATACCAAACTTAAATCTTTGAACTGCTCAACCAAATCTAACTCACGGATCGTTAACATCGACATATGCAAGGACTTTCTACTCAAAGCATCCGCAACAACGTTTGCCTTACCAGGATGATAATTCAAACCGAAATCATAATCCTTTAGGAATTCTAACCATCTCCTCTGCCTCATGTTCAACTCTTTCTGATCAAAGAGATACTTCAGACTTTTGTGATCACTGAATACCTCAAACCGAGAACCGTATAAATAATGCCTCCACAACTTCAAAACAAATACAACAGCTGCCAACTCTAAATCATGAGTCGGATAATTCCTTTCATGTACTTTCAATTGTCTCGAAGCATAAGCCACAACCTGCTTATCTTGCATCAACACACCACCTAATCCCATCAATGATGCATCACAATACACTACAAAAGACTCAGCCGGATTCGGCAAAATCAAGATCGGAGCACTAGTCAACCTCCTCTTCAGTTTGAAACCCTTTCTCACATTCAGCATCCCAAACAAACACTTGACCCTTCCTGGTCAACTTAGTCAGTGGCAACGCTAGTTTGGAAAATCCTTCAATAAACTTCTGGTAATAACCTGCAAGACCCAGAAAACTACGGATCTCAGAAGCATTCTTCGGCGCTTCCCACTGAGATACTTCTTCTACCTTCGTAGGATCCACAACAATTCCATTCTTGGAAATTACATGGCCAAGAAAACTCACTTCACTTAACCAGAATTCACATTTGGACAACTTCGCATAAAGATTCTTCTCTTTCAACAATTCCAATACAACTATGAGATGTTCTGCATGTTCTTCATCGCTCTTCGAATAAATTAAAATATCATCAATGAATACTACCACAAACTTGTCAAGATACGGATGAAATATCCTGTTCATATACTCCATGAAAACACCAGGTGCATTAGTAACTCCAAACGGCATAACAGAATATTCATAATGCCCATACCTCGTTCTAAATGCGTTTTACAATATCCTCTGTCTTCACACGAATCTGATGATATCCAGATCTCAGATCAATCTTACTAAATACACAAGCTCCAACTAGTTGATCCATCAAATCATCAATCCTCGGCAATGGATACCAATTCTTAATTGTCACTTTATTCAACTGTCTGTAATCAACACATAATCTCATTGAACCTTCTTTCTTCTTAACCAACAACACCGGAGCTCCCCACGGCGAAACACTGGGACAAATAAACTTCTTCTCAAGCAACTCCTCCAATTGTTTCTTTAACTCCGCTAATTCAGATGCCGACATACGGTAAGGCGCCATCGACACCGGACTAGTTCCAGGAATCAAATCTATAGTAAATTCTACCTCTCTCTCAGGTGGCAATTCACTAACGTCTTCCGGAAACACCTCTGGAAATTCATTCACCACTGGAAATCCATCACTCTTTGCTTTTCCCTCCGCTTCTATTGCAGAATACAACATAAACACCACAGCACCATCTTTCATAGCTAGGTTCATCTGTTTAACCGACATAGTCACATCTTCGACACCAACCTCTTCAGGAAAAATAACCGTCTTCGCAAAACAGTTGATATGAACCTGGTTGAATTCCAACCAGTTCATTCCAAGGATGATATCAAGTTGTTCTAACGGCAGGCACACTAAGTCCATACCGAAACCCCTACCAAAAATCACAATGGGACAATTCCTACAAACATACGAAGTAGTCACTGAACCTGACGCAGGAGTGTCAATAACCATACTTCCATCCATATTAGAAATTTCCAAATTCAATCTTTTAGCACAATCCAAAGCAATAAAAGAGTGTGTGGCTCCAGTATCAATAATCGCAATTAAAGGAATGTCATTAATAAAACATGTACCTTTAATCAACCGATCATCTGGCTTAGTATCTGATCCAGACAATGCGAACACTTTACCACCAGCTTGCTCCTTCTATGGTTTTGTGCACTGAGGACGAGTATGACCCTCTTCACCACAGTTTTAACAAGTCACCACTCTCACTCTGCAGTCATTGGCCACATGGTCGAGTTTCCCACACTTGAAACACTTCTTATCATTACTTTTGCAATCCACCATACGATGCCCTGTCTCACCACACTTGTAGCACTTAATGGAAGAACCAGAATCTCCTCCACCAGACTTCTTCCAACCACCGGATCTCTGATTACTCCTATCATAAGGCTTACCACGATCCATCTGTTGCTTACCCTTCCTATCAACATACCCTCGAGCATTCGACTTAGTGCTGGCAAGATCCTCCTCTAAAATCCTACTATAGTCGACCAGATCAGAAAATCTTCGGATACGCTGATACCTGATACCCTGCTTAATCTCGTCACGCAGACCATTCTCAAACTTGATACATTTGGAAAATTCTCCATCTGCATCGTTAGTGTAATGAGCATAATACGCCAACTCAAGTAAACTTGAAGCATAGTCAACGATCTTGTTGCCTTGCTTGAGCTCGAAATTCAATCTCCTTCTTACCTCGAATGTCTTGAGAGTACCTCCTCGAAAAGCCCTCCGAACACACAAGTCAGCAATACCATCTTCTTCCATTTCGTTCGGTAGCAACCCACGATCCGCCTTCCTCCGCTACCATGTGAGTTCCAGATCTCACCTTGACCCTTCCAATCACTCACGAAGATCCTCTCGATCTCCTTCAACCACTTCTGAGCACCTTCGGGATCATGTGCACCCTTGAACAATGGAGGATTATTCCTCTGAAAATTCCCCAATTGTCGGTCAGCACCAATAACAGCTCCCTGCTGGTTCCCTCCGAGCACTCCAGCTAACATTCCCAATGCTTCAGCAATAACATCGTCGTTTCTTCCGTTACCTCTTCCGGCCATTGTTCTGTAACATTACAAAACAACCTCATCAGCACACAAGTATCAACAGTGTCATCTTACACTAGTCGCATACCAAAGGGATAACGACACAAGACAAGACCGACTATGCTCTGATACCACTATTGTAACACCCCTTCTAAAATACCCCGAATATATTAATTAATTTAATACTAAAACCAGATTTAATCAGAGTTAACACGGTAATACAAGGGATGCCACAATGGTAAAATAACAAAACTTCAAATAACTCAGTAGTCATGCTACACTGAGGGTCATTACCAAATAATTTTGATCAAATTAAGACCATGTCTTACACAGCGGAAAATACCAAAACTCAAACAGAATAAAATCAAACCATAATTATTCCTAAAGTAATCCAAATAAAATTTGATTACTAAACAAGTTCTCAACTAAACGTTCCCCAGTGTTACAACCTATCAGAGCATGACACTGACACGCGGACTTAAAATGACAAGCTCTAGAGCCATCCTCACCAACTCCTGAGCTGCTAACTTTAATCTGAAATCATTAAAGTAAGGGTGATATTTCTCATAATTACAATGCATTATAAGCTCCTCAATCAACATATATCACAAGCATATTATTTCACCCATTTTAGCATATCTTCGGATTTCAACACACAGTTACAACCATACAATCATCATGCACGACAATTAACAATCAGAGAATTGCAACACTAGAAAACATCCTAACATGTTACAATTCCATGCAAATACAATGCAGACACAATGCATGTGGTACCAACACGTGACCAAGTCACCCAACACTGATCCATCATCAACCGGATACAGTAATCATCGATTCGTCCATAAACACCCGGACACGAATCCAGCCTAACCACCCATCATCACCCGGGTACGGTTAACGGCAATACAAGCCAAATTCCACACAATGGGAATTAACTTCACCAAAAATGCATATGCACGCACAACACCAGCATGCAACATTTTATCAGTCTATGAAATACACCAACTATCATAACTGAATCAAATCTAAAACATGATATTCTCAACAATCATGCACACAATTCAACAGCATAAGCATGCCTTTCATTCACACCATTCAGATACATCAATGTCACAGGTACACTACCTCTTATACACCCAATACACATCGAATAAATAATCACTTATTTCGAATTCCGACACATTTTCAAAATAATTTTAAGTTACGGAAAATTCTTTCATTTCATAAAATAGAGCATTTAATTTAAGAAATAACGTCCAAAACAGCGACTAAAACGGACTTACGGTTTGAAAGTTATGAATTTTCAAAGTTTAGTATTTTTCAAAAAGTTACAGTGGAACCCGGTTCCTCCATATGCAGGAACCGGTTCCCACAAAGTTCAAAAATCACGCCCCTGGAAAAATGTATGGGAACCCGGTTCCTACCCCACTGGGAACCGGTTCCTGCGTACATTTTTGCCAGTTTTTGAAAGTTTACACTGGGAACTCGGTTCCTCCCCACTGGGAACCTGTTCCCACGACCTGCAGAGTCAAAATCTGCTGTTTTGACAACATTTACCCATTCCAAATCAATTCCAAACATCCCCATACGAATTGCAACATGAGGAACACTAAAATACATCCATTTTATACGCCATTATAACATCAGACAACATTATTTCATCATTCCTATTAATTATCGTACACATTAATGGTTTCCGACCTACAATCCGACACAATAGAGTCAGTTCTACGGAACCCTAGAATTTCTAAACTGAGATTTCCTAACATGCTATGATCCATACGGTCGAATTCAAAACCGATAATACAAAATAATTAATCGAAATCACCCCTTACCTTGTGGGTTCTTCGACTTCCGACACGAAATGGTTTTTCTTCTTCCTTTTCCTCTTCTCAATTGCACGTACTGATAGTTTCTCCAAAAGTGGTTCTTTTTCTCTTTTCCTTCCTTTATTCCCTTAATTAATCTAACATAATAAAATAATAATGTGAGTAGAGTCTTTTACTCCTCACACCCTCACTTTACCCTTCACACCACCAATAATTCCATTTCCATTTAATTTAATTAATCCCATTAATCCAAAATATTAATAATTATATTCCTAATTAAATTAATAATTAAAAAATATAATTATTTAATAATCGAATTAATTGGGGTGTCACATATTCTCCTTGCTTGCACACATGTGTGTGTATTCTATTGTCTGCATTGTTAGCGTTCTCCTTTCATGCAGGTGTTTTTGTTTGGATACACGTGATGCATATTCTCTTGCTTGCACACATATATGTGCATTCTTTTGTCTGCATTGTTAGCGTTCTACTTTTATGTAGGTGTTTTGATTCGGATACACGTGACGCGTATTCTCTTGCTTGCACATATGTGTGTGAGTTCTATTGTCTACATTGTTAGCGTTCTCCTTTCATGCAGGTTCTGATTGATTTAGATATGTGTGACGCGTATTCTCATTGCTTGCACATGTGGGTGCGTATTCTATTGTCTGTATTGTTAGCATTCTCCTTTCATGCAGGTGTTTTGATTCAGATGCGCGTGACGCGTATTCTCTTGCTTGCACACATCTGTGTGCATTCAATTGTCTGCATTGTTAGCGTTCTCCTTTCATGCAGGTTCTGATTGATTTAGATATGCGTGACGCGTATCTCATTTCTTGCACACATCCGTCTGCATTCTATTGGCTACATTGTTAGCGTTCTCCTTTCATGCAGGTGTTTTGATTCTTGATATGTATGATACGTATCTTGATTGCACACATGTGTGTGAATTTTATTGTTTGGATTGTAACCTTTTGCAGGTTTATTTGCCTCGGATATGTGCGAACTACACATTTCGATCATGCTTTGATGCCTCCACGCATTACTCATCGGCTTTCTTTATTGCTTGACAGCAGTACTTGAAGTTTTACAGAGTATTTCTTAGCTTGCAAGTTGCTTACGGATTGTTATCCATGTGGTATTTTCTATACCTTTTTACCACATTCTTTACCGTTTTTCTTGAGAGCATGAGAAGTAGGGTTTAATTGCTTTCTTTTTCCATGAGAAGTAGGACTAGAGATGCATGATGGGGCTTCCGTAGTTGGAGCATGTTTAGGAACCCCTCTGGTTTATTTAAAGACCCGTTTAGGGTAATTCTGTTTGCTACTTGTGTGTGGTTTATTTAAAATCCTCTTTCGTGCATAGGGAGGTACCTTGAGTTGTTGTGTTTACTTATGTGCTTACAAAGGTCAAGAGTGGTTAGGAAAACTGCTAAGCAGCACCACCAAACAAAGACCCTGATATGATGGGCACGCGGAAAGGGTTCCCAATCGACCTCCGCATATTTCTAGTCCGTGTCAACTCAGCACATGTGAATCATGTTGATTCCTTTATCGAGTCAATAAAAATAAAAGTGGCAAGAGTTCCCTATTCTGACTCTCCATGCCTTCCCGGGGTTCGCATTTATTGCTGATACTCGCACTCATTGCTCTTCACACTTGCCAATTCATGTCATGTGGTGATACCATTCACGAGAATCAGAATATGTTGGCTCCTGGTTGCTTCCAGCCATCGGCTTGCTGTTGTAGGCTATGGGACTTCCTCCTTTTTCTGCGCTTCTATGACATTTGTTTATGCATTTCATTGCTTGTGTGCTTCTGCCAAAGCACTTGATTGCTTCATCCCTTTGCATCCCTTGGTTCTACAAACAAGACGGGTATTAGTATAGCTTCCCTTAGGACCACTCGGTTAGGAGAGCTTTCGAGCCTAGACATTACGATTTGCATCCTTTTCATGACAACATAGATAGAGATTCCCTTACATCCCCAACCTTAGGTCTAATTTTATATGACAACATTAGGGCTAGTACTAGTTAGTCTCCTTTTTGTTTTGCTTGTTTCTTTTGCATCCTTGCAAGTAATTAAAACTAAAATACTTAATAATGGTTCAAAACTCCTTTCTTAAAGGTAAAAGCAACCAACCAATGCAACTCTTTTTTCGCCTTTGGGCGCTTTTCTTTTGTGTTTAAAACCTTTTTCATAAGTAAAAAACACAAAACCCACCAAAATAAGTGAGCCAAACTACGACGCTCTAACTTTCCCATTGCACAAGGGAATATGTAGGCATCTTGTCACGGGAATCGATCGAGCACAACTTTGTAAATACTTCCTTTTTTTCCCTGTGTTTTCTTTATTTTCTTTCTTTCACATACATTGTAGCGATTAAACTATAGATAGATATAACAAACCCCTTAGACAGAAAATAGAAGTGGATATCATAGAGTACTATAGGCGTGTGGGGTGCTAATCCCTTCCCCTCGCGTAATAGACTCCCTTACCCCGATGTCTCAATCTCTCATTCGCAAGACCGTGATTTCTCCTCTTTCAAGTTTAATCAATGTTTTCCTTCCTCTCGTGGGATAAAAACATTCGATGGAGACTTCATTGATAAATCCTATCAGTCAATGTTCATCCAGGTAGTTTCAGCTGGCGACTTCACTGGGGAAGTTGATCGTCTAGACCTCTTGCTGGTCCGACCAAAGGTCAATCCTAGATTTTATTTTCTTGTCTATTGGGTGTTTATCTATTTACTTTCTTTATCGCACCATCCTTTGTATACTTGCAATGCATTCTATATGGAATTTTATCTATTTTATATATCATGTACATTGTCTGCTACTGTGTTTTGATATTTGGGGCGAGAGTTTCAAGAGGTAAAAGGCCCATTACCCATCCCAGATACATATAGGATAGACGGATGTTCATGTGAAATCTCGCCTTCCTTTGATGTGTGTGAGGACACATTCAACCAAGGTTCTCCCGATACTACCATTGTTCTACATCCTTTATGCATGGGCAAGGTATTAAACGGAGGATTGTTGACTCTGGATGCCACTTAGGGACCACTTGTTCTGTTTAGAATTACCCGTGAGTTAGGGATGGGAAAAATCATTACTACAGGCACTGATGTTGATTCCGTGATATGTGGTTCTGTGTTCCGTAATCCTGGTATTTTCTAGTTTTCTAGTATCTTTCTGTGATATTCTGAAATAATGTCGGACCGTTAATCCTATGACATCCAGACTTGGTTTCTTTATGGTATTCTGAATGGGTGTTGAACCTTTGATCCTATGACATTCAAATTATTCAGAGATTATGCAGTCGTTACTCAGCGGATTGTACATATGTTACTCGTTGTTATGCTGAACTTTTGACCCCATGGTTAATACACTTGCATAACATGTTTATTTTTCAAAAGAAATGTTAGAAAAATACATGTATATATATATATATATATATATATATATATATATATATATATAACTGTATATGCATTCATACCATGCATTCATAATAGTTACTCAATACTTGGGGACTTCTCTTATACTCAGACCTGGTATTTTATATTCAGAATTTCAAGTCTTGACTTCTCACCACTCCTTGATCAGATGGGGCGACTCCAAGCGGAACCAGACCATTCAAAAATCAGATGGGGTTGTTTATGGCGGGCATGTAATATGCAAACCTTGATCCGTGATCAGTTCTCAAAGAGTATCTCATGAATCTCATGCATGACCAGTGTCCAGAAGATCATTTCCAACAATTGTTGCCTATTCTAGGTCTTGATAATTAGATGACTAATTAAGATGGATATCACCCTTATGATCATTCAGGCCATCAGAAGCCAAGGGAATCATAAAAAGAGTTTGGTGCAGTGCCTATAACTCTTAACCTTTTGTTCCCTCCCTTGCTTGAGTTTCATCGAAGGAAATTAAGCGGATGGATCATGTCATCTCTTATTGTTATGAGGGATTGGATTTAGATGTTAGTGTGATTTCCAAGCATGGGCACCTAGCCATTCAGTTGAAAACAGTACGTCAGCCTGAGACAAAATCCAAGACTTGATCAATTCAGAGACTACTGTGATCTATGCCTCGATGGTGTCTAGACTTCAAAGTACATCATCAAAAGCCACAAGTCCATACGGAGATTACCATCCTCAATATGGAAATTTCAAAGGTCATTTACATTCTCATTTGTAGACTTTCTTGTTTGTTCTGTACTTACTTGTATGCAATACTTTTTCATCTTCTAAATGTTAATCATGATGCACTGAATATGTTTGTCTTGAATTAATCTATTCATATTCACTCTTAATTATTTTTAAATTCTTTTGATACCCAACTCTTATTAATAAAGCAAAACCTCTGAAGGGAGGATGACGAACAATATACAAAGAATCTCAAAAGGTATTGCTTTTGGGTAAAAACCTTGATGATGATGTACATGCATTGTTTCAAATCTCCAAACACCAGAGATATAGGGAGTTAGACCCTCGTCAACCCCTTTGAGCCTTAAAGTAGGAGTATCTTTTCTGTTCAGAAAAAAACCCTCATTTTCTTAGCCTGGGGCAGGGTAGTGTTCAGTTAATTTGATCAAGTGTTCAAAACTCATCAAGAGTGTGCAATCCAAGGATACAACAAGGGTTATCCTTTGAAAGGTTGAGAGACCGCAATGGTCAAGCTTCGTCTATCAACGGTGTGCATCAAAGGAAGACGATACCTCAATGGGTATTCTTCATCTGTAAAGGACTCAGGCAGTCACAATCACTTCTAATCAATCAAAGTCTTGAGATCACGCGATTTATTCAAAGAGTGTGAATAAAAAAATGATGACAAAAAACCCTCTAAGTCGAACTTGGTAATAAGTCGCTTAGGTAAAAAAATAAAGGGAAAATGTTGGAAAAGAAAATTGGAAAGCCAGAAAGGCGAGGATAATCTAATAAGATCCTCAGTGAGGAACAAAGTCATGTGATTAGACACCAAAGCAAAGAGGGTGAGTGCCTGTCATGTCCAAGAGACCTTGTCCTCCGCAAAAGTCAAAGTATTATGAACAAGAAATTGTAGTGGTTCCTCAACCAACAAAAACTTTTTGTGAGAGATGATTGCTCGTGTCGAGTTAACTGAACTTAGGGCTGAAGAACATCATGAAGGGGGTGGGCACCAAATATTTTGAGCCTTAAATTCCTTTTTTCTAAAAAAAACATGAACCAGGCCACGTTACAACCCATAAAAGTCCTACCTGAAGCAAGGTTAATTCGAAAGAAAAACCGTAACGCGAGTACGGTAACCGGACTCCTAGGAGGTCTGCTATAACGTTTGAGTTGGTATCACTCCTTCTTTTGTTGTCCTTTGCATAGAAAAATTCGATGTTTCGACATTCTTTCAATAAAAGACTTTCTAACTTCAAGACAAGCATATGATTTGCATTAGAATTATCATTCTTAGGATAAAACATTTTTGCATATGAATAGGTCTTTAAACATCAAGGAAGCTTGCATAATGAGCATCAGATGAACATCTTGATTGTCCCGAGGGGAAAATTACTCTGAGACTCTGTTGAATGGCCGCTTGAAGGATCATCTTAATCTGGGGTATGCCGTCTAGATACTTGTTAAGTAAAAGATGATCTAAAACATATTGTGTGCAAGTTTTGATGGCCCAAAAGTCTTTGTCGAATAATAGTGTATCACTTTCAGTTGGTCCCATTAGATGGATTCTTTCAAGTATCTATTTGAGTACGAAGCAGATCACGTTGAGAAGCACAATTGTGTGTTAGCTTGCATTCCAGATGTAAGACGATTACCATGATGAAGGTTTATCTCTTGCGAAGCAGGGGCAGTATCCCATTGATGATATTCGTTTGAGCAGAAGTACCTCAGTGTTTGTCACTCTGAAATGTAGAGGGACATATTAATGCTCTATGGAACAATTGATGATCAAACCGGAGAAATTATGTTAAGATTCAGAAAATATCTCAAGTGATGATTAATCATGTGCATTCAAGTCAGGATTATATCCCTCAAATTATAGTTAAATTGGGACAGCTGTGCCAAGGTTGACCAATCTCTCAGAGAATCTACGACCAAAGGAGAGTCTTTTCAGAATCCGAAGATGCAGGGGCAAGTTGTCTCTTTGTAATTCACTCCGTGCTTGGAGGTATTATTATAGTTGACAATTTGCAGGTACTTGATTGTTTGTCTGTATGAGGTCCCTCTTCCTCAAAGAGTGCCTCTCAATCCAGGTTCCTCAGTGAGTCTGATTCCAAAGTAGAATTTGTCTCCGAAAATGTCTGATGGATTGATTTGTTTCCAGTAATTCATCTTTGTACAAATGTTTCTTTTCCCTAGTAAGTCACAGGTTTTCCTTGCTTATGTGAGTTGTCAGTTATCTTACCCGTGTTTGTCTCACCTTTTCAAGTATTTGAGTATCAATACTTGGTGTATGGTAATTCAAATATTTGCCACTCTTGAAGAATTATACCCCGCCTTTGGCATGAGGGATATTATAGTTCTTTTGCTTTTGCAAGCACTTTCTTAAAGTACAACGTCTCGACAACATTTGTTAGAGTCCCTCTGATGGGTGTCTCCCACCATTGTAGATTCATCTTTGTATAGATGTTTCTCCCCCCCCATTGAGTTCGTCTTTGTCTGACGTCCTCTTCCCCTGCGAGTTCACAGTTGTCAGGTGTCTTCTCATTATTTAGATATATGAAGTTAACAAGATCTTTGTGCCAAAGATCTACTTTTGAAATTCGTCTTCTCTCGACGTCCTCTCTCCTACGGATCCACTGTTGTCAGGTGTCTTACCTTTTGATCTGCAAAGTCACTTATCTACAAGTCTCTTTGTGCCAAAGACCTTCCTGTGTCCAAATTGGTCGGGTATATAGAGTTCTCATTGCTTAGATCTACAAAATTGCTTATCAACAAGCGCTTTATGCTGAGGACCATTGGTTGCTCTTATCTTCAGTGAGTTGCGCTTTCATGAGTGTCATATCTTCATCTTCCCTGGTAGGTCGCTTCAATACAAATGGTCCCATGAGCAGAATGCCCGAGTTCGGTTGTATAAGTTTACCCTATTGATGCTCCTCCCTAGTGAGCACTATTGAGAGATCCCCAAATGGAGCTATGCCTTCCGAAGAGGGTCAGATAAGAAGATTGTCATAAGTTTGGTGTCCCTGATGAAATTCCCTAGTGATTGTCCGTTGTATTTTCAAGATACTCTGATAGAAGGCTTTAGCCTTCATCCCCAATGAAGATGGTGTTTGAACCATTGGTGAAGGGTTGTTATCCCTAGTGAGTTACTGATGAATGAATACCTTTTTATCAAAATTCCCCGTGAAGTGTACACTCGGGAGGTTTCCTGCACGCTTTTACGGCATGACCGTATTCCTCAGTTGAAGTCAAGGGTACCACTCATGATGTCCTCAGTAAGTTTGTATCTCTCTTTGTTTCCCAGTCAAAGCATGTGAACGGGAATCTCCAGTGGAGTTGTCGCTCAACAAAGTTCGAATCATATTTTTCCCGACTGAGGCCATGTTGTGGATATGATATTCTCGATGGATGTAACGGTGGAAGTGCTTCATCAAGTGTCTCTGACCACTCCTCAGTTAATCACTGTTTAGCGAATATTCCCCCAATGGGTCATTTTGCAATGTTTGGTTTCCTCATGGAACCGTTTCTCTAGTGAAGCTGTTGTGCAATGGTTAACTTCTCCTAATAATTCGCATTCCTCGGGAATCCATGTTCTCCAAGAGTTTTGTTATTAATTTGCCCAGTGATCACCGAATAAATGGAGGTATTCTTTCTCTGATGGTACACTCAGCTTATGTGTTCTTCTCCTAATGGAAGATTTCCAATTTGAGCCTGATCATGATGTGACATGTGTGTCATACCCCAATTTTTGACCTAATATACCACCTTACATTTGCATCATTGCACCATTAACAGTTCAGAACAGAATTAATCGGGTGTGGTTTCTACAGGTCAAAATTAGGGTTTCATCAATTTTTCATCTGATTCAAGAGACTATCAATTAGGGTTTGAGCTTCATTCACTTCATTTGATCTATCTTGATCAAATCATCAACCTCTGATCTTCAGATATCAAAATTTTTCTCATGATCTATCAAGGATCGACCAATTAGGGTTTTCATCGAGGATGAGCAATCTCTGATTTTCTGATCAATGAATGACTTTTTTGATTAGAGATTGATCTTCATATCCTAAATACAACATGTTGACCTAATTTCTGGATTCAAAACATCACAGAAGTTCACAGAATTCATCAGTCAATTTCTGAATCATCTGATGAAATTTCATCTGCACTGAAAAGTCAAACTTTGACTTTTGGTCAACTTTTTCAAGACAAAACTTTTTCAATCATCAAAATACTTCAAATGATCCATCATGATCATAAAAAATCAAGAAATTTGGAAAAGTCAACAAAAAGTCAAAATTTTCAACACTTAGAAAATTTTTCAAGTGTTAAAATCTCATACTTTTTCCAAACTTCATGGCATTTTTTCACATAGTTCCACTTTGAATTGGAAAAAACTCAAAACATGAAAGTTGTAGCCCTTGAAACAAGCTTTCCAAAATTTCCAAGAACTCTCAAGTCCATGGAGTCTAGCCATACTTTTGATTTTGAAACTTAGAGCTCCAAAATCCTTGATTTTCAAGTACAAACTTTCAAAATTATAGGTCATTTTGAGTTTTTCTTTCTTTCTAGAAGCATGCCACCTTGAAAAGTGAGATAGGACTGATAAAAATCAGAGGGAGAGTGATTACAATGAGATAGGATCAAGGTAAGAATTAATCATGGTTAAAAGGAAGCTTCCTTTTGCATTTAATGCAAAAATGACTTCCTTGCCCTCTAAGGCAACTTGTAAATACCAAAGCCAAACTTTCTCAATTATCTTTCAGAACTCATGGCCTATAAATAGAGGTCTTATTTGCCAATTCAAACCACACCAAAGTAATGCAAAGACATGCTTTCTCTCTTCTTTCTTAAAAATCAAGAAACATAGTGAACTTTGAGAAATTGTGCATTTTTGAAAACTAATGAAAAACTTTGAGTAAATTGGTGTCTAATATGTTTTAACATCAACATGAAACTTGTTTGAAACTTAAAAGCAACATAGGCAAAGATGAAAATCAGTTTTCACATTCCATGTTCATAAACTTGCCCAAACTGCCTTATACTTCGAATTTGAACTTTGGCTTGAGTATCTTGAGTTCTGATCATCCAAACATCATCAACATACATCATAGACATGATGCAGACCCTTAGCAACAATCTGTAACAGCTCTAACATCGATTTCAAGTTTCAGTTTGAACCATATGCAGGTCGACTTGGGTAGAATGATCCAGGCAAGCTCATGATGTGCAGACCATCCTCACACCTTCCATAAGGTCCGTTGGTGCTCAAGCAGTCACAAAAACACAACTGGAAGCACTCAAACCCAGAATTCGATTCCAGCTTCAACAGGTAGGAAACTCAAACTCGAACTCTATGATTCTTTGATTCAATTGAAAAAAACTCTTGGCCATTTGTTTTCTGCACTATCCACGACCATTAACCCTCAATCAATTGAACAATTCATCAACCATACATGATTTCAATTAGGTTTTTCAATTTTAGGGTTCTTCGTGTTCTTCAGAAATTCAATCATGTTAAACCAAAAATAAATGAAATTAACCACTGCCCTCGTGTTCCTTGTTAAATTTCAGTCAAGTTTCATGTTTACTTCATTCAATTTCATCAAGAAATGAGGATTCCATGGATGATGAAGGATCGGGGAAGAAGAACATGGTTTGCGCGCGTTTTTTTTTTAATTCAAATATCAGTTTAAAATATATTTAGTTGGTTTAAACATAATACACAGATGTATTGCCGCCCCAGCGGTTGCCAGCTCACTCTTAAGTCATTACACCTTGCCTTGCCTAATGGTCCCGGGTTCAAGCCTCCATGGGACCATTTTTTTTACCAAACTTTGTAATTTTTTTCATATCTTTTGCAAACTTTGACTTTTTCAAAAACCAATCAAAACTCCTCATTTTGAGGTGATTTTTTGTACACTTGTCAATTAATGTATCTATTTTAAGATAGTGCAAAAATTTTCAGAAAAAACTTTCATCCGATTATATTTTGATCGAGCCGAAAACGGTACTTTGGGTACTTTTCAAAACACCTTTAAAGGTGATTTTTTCAAACTTTCGAAGCCCGATTCTTTTCAAAACTTTTCACAAGTAAATTTCACTTTTCAAAAACACTTTCAAGTAACATTCTTCAAACTTTTCATCAAACTTGCATCTTTTTCCATGATCGATCCGATTAAACGATAAAACCGAATTCGTTTTTTCTCGAATTTCTTAACCGATCATGGGCCTCCCTTACGGTGTAAGTCCCAACATTCTTTATGTACATATATATTTTCTTTGTATATATGAAATTCTTTTCATATACATACAAATTTTTACATAATACTGATACTTTTAAATACTCAAGTACAGACAAACTTCGATCGTTTGTTTTCACTTCACTTGTGTATACACTGAATACCATTGGTATTGAAAGGAGCATTATTCCTGGTGAAACTGATTTTAAACCAATGGGCCACCCTTGTGGTATAAGTCCCAACCCCCCTATGTACATCCACATCTCCTCGTACATAAATACTCGTTCGTGTACATATTTACTTCCTTGTACACATTCAAACTTGTAAATAATCAAGTTACGCTCGTTTTAAACGTTCGTTTCACATACACTTGTTTATATTTACTTCATAAACTTTTGTAAATGAAACATCATGCATCTGTTTATATTTCCTTCATAAACTCCTGTGAATACATATCACACATACATTTGTTTATACAATTGTCTAGTTATAACATAACAACTAGTCTAACCAATAGGTTCCCCACAGTTATAGCCTCCTCTTGGGCTTTATACAAGATAACTCTCCCCACAGAGTTAGCCTCCTCTTAGGCATCATATAAGAAAACTCATTCATCTGAGTTTAGCCTCCGCTTAGGCTTCATATAAGACAACACTCCCCTGTTGAGTCAGCCTCCTCTTGGGCTTCGTTCAAAAGAACTCCTCATTGAGTTTAGCCTTCTCTTGGGCATCATACAATGAAAGAGACAGGAAATCTCTTAACAGCCTCCTATTGGGCTTCCAATACAAAGAATCACCCGCGTTAGGATAGAACCCCGAGAGTATAATTTCCCGGTGAAATTGCTCTTAATTCCAAAAGGATGGTTTCCCGGTGAAATCCCTTTTAAAGCCAAAGTCAGCCACACCCTATAGCTTCCTCTTGAGCTTCATACAAGGACCCTCGATGACCCTCGGAATGCCTCCTCTTGGGCTTACAATACAAGGACCCATGGGCTTCTTAAAAGCATCCCTTAATCCAATCAATTTCTCCTCAGAGATTTAGACGTTTATCATCTCTATGGAAGAAGTATCTCATCTATCACATCACATACAATCAAAAACTTTTCAAAACTCTTTTCAAACAAAAACATCTCTTAATCGTGAGTGGTAACGCTTGTACACTCAAGCAAAACACCCAATGCTTACAGTTAAAAGATTCAATCATCTTTTTCAAAACATCTTTCTTAAACATGTAAGTGGTAACGCTTGTACACTCAAGCAAAACACCTATAACTTACGACGAAAGATTTTTATCAGACAAACTTTTCAAAATGTATGTGATGAAATAGATTAGATACAATTTTCATTATGACATTTGTCTGTGTCTCTTACTAACATCCCGTTGCTTCCACTAGCATAAGTGGGAACTACGATTGCTCTGACTTTCTCAACCTCCTTTTGAGAATACGTAGGCACAAGGTCTCATCCTTGTCGAGCAAATTTCTTTCTTCCTCAAACCAAACAATCCATAGATCCCTGTAGATCCGAGCTACAAATGCTCTGATTCCCATTAAGGGATATGTATGCAGAAGATCCAAAGATCTTTGCGAGCACAATAATAACAAACATTAGGATCCCACATAATCTATCCTTCTTAAAATCCAAAGGAGAAACTTTCCCAATCATAGAAATAGCAATTAAAACACACAAACATATCAAACATATTCATATATAAAGCTATAGATAACTATATATATTTAGGGTGCTCCATCTATTCCCTTTATATAACAAACCCCCTTACCCAGAATACTCCCCAATACGTTGCGTCTAGTTTGCGCTAGTCGTTATGCATATCAAAACCAATTGAGGGTATTAACAGCTTTCCCCTTTTTCATAATCATTAAATCATCTTTTCTTGTGTTGAAAATAATAAAGCTTGATGCTCGCGGCATCTTTATAAACAAATCAAAAGAGTAAATTGTTTCGAGCCAGAGAATCTGAATTCATATTCGATTCCCTAGCGCGTCACTTTTTAACGCGAACAATGTGGTCACCGGTTACTCATTTTTATCTTTTGCAAACATGCATCATCGCATTACATTACTCCATAGCAAATCCATACATTGCATGGAATTATAAGCTAGGAACAGTAATCTTTGTCCCCAGTGATGCTCTTGTAATTCCTTGTCAGGTCTGGTGTGTTGAATATCCCTGTGTGATGGAATTCTTTGATATTTCTATATCCCCATAAAGTCTAGAGTTCTCCTAGTCTTCTTTTTTCCTTGTTGTTTCCCCTGTTCTCGGGACCAACGTGTTCGGAGCAGGCGAAATGCTTGTTTCTCCTTTTTGGGAAGTCTATCATATTCCTAGTCTTCTTTTCCTTGTTGTTTCCCCTATTCTCGGGATCAACATGTTCAGATCTTGTTTCTCCTTTCGCAGGACACAGAGGATCTGCGTATCCTGATTGAAGTCTAGCGTTCTCCTAGTCTTCTTTTCCTTGTGATTCCCCTATTCTCGGGTGCAAGGGTGTGTTTCCTTGATTGAAGTCTAGCATTCTTCTAGTCTTATTTTCCTTGTTTCCTATGTTCTCGGGATCAACATGGTCGGAGCTTGTTTCTCCTTTCGCAGGACACGGAGGATATATGTATCCTGATTGAAGTCTAGTGTTCTCCTAGTCTTCTTTTCCTTCTGTTTCCCTTGTTCTCGGGTGCGAGGGTGTGTTTTCCTAATTGAAGTCTAGCGTTCTCCAAGTCTTCTTTTCCTTGTTGTTTCCCATGTTCTCGGGATCTAAATATCTGAGATTTCCTAATGGAAGCCTAGCATTCTCCTAGTCTTTCTTTTCCTTGTTGTTTCCTCTGTTCTCGGGATCAATATGGTCGAAGCTTGTTTCTCCTTTGTAGGGCCCATAGGATATGTGTATCCTGATTGAAGTCTAGCATTCTCCTAATGTAACACGATAGGAGAACTAACTTGTTTATTTTGCATTTTATCGGAAATGTTGTGGATAGCAAGAGTTGCCACCGACTTTTCGTTTATCTAATAAAGGAAAGGTGAAAAGAACGGGAAAGACCTTTGTTAGATTCTGAGTTCGGGAGGTAATTATGAAAAGGGAAGGTATTAGCACCCTTTTCATTTGTAGTTATATACGGGCTCTTAATTGCTTTAGCTCACTTTTTGAAAAATCGCTTTGTGGGCTTGTTTGAAAAGTATTTTGAATAGTATTTTTCTTTGACTTCGTAATGATTCTTGTATCAGTCCTCAAGAATGTATATGAAGTGTTTGAAAATATTTCGAAAGTTTAACTTTGTAACGATTCTCGTATGAATGTATACAAAGTGTTTTTTAAAGTAATTTTTTAAAAGAGTTTGAGCTGTGAAAAGTATTTCTTTTGGATTGAGCAAGCAATTTATAGTCTTATTACCTACTCAAAAGGTCGTTCTTGTTATTTTCCTTCTCCTTTAGGATAACCCTATCCATACCATTAGTTGGTAGGTAACTCTATTCGTTGGATGTGAAGGGACAAATGTAGGATCATCGTATGGTCATTGAAGCCAACATGTAAGGATACCTTAGCAAATTCGAATGGACGATCGTCACTTATTCGTAGGCAACAACCGAGGGACGAGATCATATATTCGTAGGCAACATTGAGGGTCATCGAGGGACTATGATTTTTGTGATGATTTTGAACCGAGGGACTTTTGCTAATGGTACCCCTACGTTCGAGGGACATGACCATTTTATTTGTAAGGCAACAAGAGAGGATACCCTAGGGGGTAAAAGTGTGAAATGTGTGTTCAATAAAGATATTTTATCTTTGAATTTAGGATGACATAAGTTTGATTTTATGTCTTGTCATGCAATCCTATTAACCATACATCTAAGTAGTTATAGAGGGTGCATAAAGTAAACGCGGAAAAGTAAAGGTCCTACGCTATTACATGGCTTTGGGGCAGATACATAATTGGAGGTGCGGAAAGTAAATCTACGCTATTACAAAAATGTCCTTGCGACCTATACATCGATTTGTAGAATTTAAAATGCGAAATAAATAAATAGATAATGGAAAAAAAATGTTCAAATGTTAGGAAAATGTAAGTAACCTAATTACTGTAAAAGAATTTTTTTTTTGTTTTTTAGAAATCAATTTTAATGTAGAAAAACCCTAATTCTAATTAATTAGTACTTAATTAAGAAAAATATTTAAAATATGAAGAAAAATCATATGTTTTTGTGTCAAAAATTAAATAAAGGTTTTTAAAACCTAAATCTAAAATTAAAACATTTTATAGGTTTTCTTAGTTATGAAAAATTAATTTATGAAAAGAAATTAAAATTGATTGAAAAATAAAAGAAAATAAGAAAATGTTAAGAAATCAAGTGTTAAAAAATTAGGGTGGTCCTGAGGGTCACAAGCTCAAAAGTACACCATTACACCACTTGCTAATGGTGTTTAGATCTCGTCCCTGAATGTATGTATATGTAACCTGCAAAATTCAGAAAATATGGAAAAAAGTTGCAAAAGACAAGGATCGAACCCACGCCTTGAGAGAGTGAGAGGACTACTGCGCGCATGGTTAACCACTGGGGTGGTGATGCATCCATTAACTTTGACACTTTGATAAATATATATTGGAGTTTTAGTTTCAGAAATCAGATTTTCCAAACACAAACACGCGTGGGACCTGTAACGCCCCGTTTTATTTAATATTATATTATATTAATATATTTGAGTTACCGTTAGACGATTGTTTTGCGACGAGAATATTTATATTAATCGATATATCTATTAATATATTTGGCGATGTTTCGTCCGGTCCGTTTTTTATTCCGTTCGATTCGGTAAAATATTATTCGGACCGATATTTAATTTCCCGGAGCTATTTTAATTAAATGGGTTAATAATATTATTAGATATTATTAATGTTATAATTAATAAGACAAGTTGGGGGGTGTGAGGGCTAATTGGTGAGAATTGGGTGTACACCCTTGGCTAGTAGTAAGAATCCAACATAAAACACCATTTTCCTCTTTTTCTTTCATTACAACACCAAACATACTTAGAGAAAAACTAGAGAAAGTGTTGGAGGAAGAAGAAGAGCAAGAGCAAGCTAGGAGTTTGAAATTGGTTGAAGCATCTTGCAATCATCCAAGCACTTAAGGTAAGAGGTTTGATCTTCTATTTCATATAGTTAGGGTTTGGTGGATATATTTTGGATTTAGGAAAAAAATTGATATTTTGATTCATGAGTTTTGTTGAGTGATTGTTGAAATAACTTAGAAAGGTTGAGTTAGGAGTATGGATTATTGGTGTTTTATTTCTAAGCTAGTAGGAACTAGAAGTTGTAAAATGGAAATATGTAAAACTGTAAAAAAATGAAGAAACTATAAACCAGGAAAACTCTGTACATGATGAACCGTGGGAGAAGAAGATGAATTGGCTAGCTTGAAACATGGGAGGCGCCCACCTCACAAGGGAGGGCGACCGTCCCAGCCTCCTAGGCGATCGCCTCCAGCTCCTTAACCCCATGGGACGATCATCCCTTATTCTATGGAGGATGCAATGAAAATCTGCGTTTCTGTATTCTGAGTTTCTGTCTTCTGCATAACTTTGTTACCTGCATAATTATGCATTTTGCTTCTGTTTCTCCCCTTTTTCCTAATTCCTTATACTACTAGTTGGTATTAATAAAATATAATTAGGACATAAGTTAGCCGATTAAATTTGGAACCCGATTATGTTCCGATTTCCCGATTTCGGTAATTTCGGCGACGGAGCAAGTTGCTCCGAATTCAACGAAAATTGACGTACTAGCTAAGTTTGACGTGTAGAACGTAGTGGTGAGGTTAGTTTTTCGAAATTTTGAGTTTTTACAAAATGACCCGAAATAGCCCAAATGACGGTTAAATTGAATCGGATTGCGTTTTAGTCGATTTAAGTCACGTATGGACGATCCAATTGCGATGTTGACGATTATGATTAATGCCGGTTATTAGGAATGACTTTCGCGACGATTATTGGTGTTTGACCATTTTCCGTATTTGGAATTTGGTGAATTAATTGATAATGATGTGGTGTGATTAAACATGATGTTTGCGACGGTTTATTTATAACGAATACTTGATGATATGCGATGCGATGATATGTTTATCTTGATGTGGATAAACATGGCGACATGGACTTTATGTCAATTTTGATGAGCGATGATGATGTTTTGTTGTGTCGTGTTTGTGATGTTGTATTGTCGATTCACATACATTGCATAGGCGACGAGGGCTTTTATGCCAAGCGACGATGGGCTTTATGCCAAATGATCCTAATTATGGACAAAGCGACGGGTACCACATGCATAACATAGTCGTGTCTCATGGATTCTGTTATGTTTATGTTTGAACTGTTTGGCGTTGGGTTTTAATTGATGGCTTATGTTGAATTGCGATGTTATATGATGTTTTGTTTTGATACGAGTATAATGATTATGTGACGAAATTAAAGTGTTAATTCTATACACTAAACGTTAAGTTGAAGCATGTAAGATTTTGATACATGTTGACATAATCTTATTAACTTATATCATTTATAATTCCAAAACTATTTATATATTTTATCATGCCTTTAATTATATGTTTTGGAGTATCTCACCCTTTACTTGTTTCGTCGTTGCCTTTATATTGGTAACGTGCAGGTGATCCACGAGGATGATGAGGATTAGCTCGAGTCTCTTTATTTTGAGTCGCTCTTCTCTGATCGTAGTAACACTCGGGTTTTGGGCGACGTTATTATTTTGGATAGGATAGTTTATGTATACTATCTTATGATGTTATAACTTTATGTATCGACGATAACATGATGATATGTATATTTTGTGAACACATCCGATGTGCTGTGAATAGTCATATGTTTATATGATGATTTATGATATGAATCGATATATCCGACTTTTGATTTTTGTGATGTGCATTATTCATGCCAATCCTTATATGTCACTGTCATGTTTTGTATAATCTTCTTAAGGTTTTTATTGGCAGCTTCCACAGTGCCATTCATCTTTGGCCGATATGGGAAGGAGTTGTGATTCTTTATCTTGAACTACGTGTGAAGTTCGGTGATCATTTTGTTATTGAGATTTATGCCATTATCTATGTTTGATGAACGGAGCCACAACATTCTTGGTAACAGATGCGAACGAGGCTGCTTCTACCCGCTTGGTAAAGTAAATGATAGCAACGAGGATGAAACGGTTCCCATTAGAAGCGGTCATCTTGATTTCTCCAATCATATCAATGGTCCACGTCGCAAAAGGCCATGGAGCAGTAAGGACATTCAATGGAACCGGAGGCACATGCACTTTATCTGTGTATATCTGACATTTGTGGCATGGTCAAGAGTATCGATATAAATCAGCTTCCATGGTGGACCAATAGTAACCTGCTCTCAGAATCTTCTTAGCCATCGTATGTCCACTAGAATGAGTACCAAAATCACCTTCATGCAACTCTTCCATGATTCTTTCGGTTGTCTTCTTGTCTACACACCGAAGTAAAGCTAGATAGTGGTTGCGTTTATACAAAATGTCGTTACTTAGAAAGAACTTGGCAGTGAATCTCCTTAGAAACTTCTTATCATTGACAGATGCCCCCTCGGGGTATTCTTGAGCTTCGAGATACCTCTGTACTTCGTAGAACCAAGGTTTCTCCTCTACTCCTTCAGTATCAAGTTTGCAACAATATGCCAGTTCATCCAATCTTTCATAGTAATCTGAGGAGCCTTGTTGTCCGATCTGACTTTGAACATAGATGACATGGTAGCTAACACGTCTGCCAACTGATTCTCTTCTCGTGGAATATGCTCGAAAGTGATTTCTTCGAAGTAGGGGATCAGATTCAACACATGTTCTTGATACGAAATGAGATTTGGATGTTTTGTGTCCCATTCACCCTTAATCTGACTAATCACCAAAGCTGAGTCCCCATATACTTGCAAGAATTTGATCCTCAAGTTAATAGCAGCTTGGATCATAAGGATAAAAATGTAAATTTTTAAGAAAATCCCTCCCCTCCCCTCCCCTCTTGAACCAAACATATTTTTAATTAAAATCCCTCCCTTCCGCTCTTTTGAACCAAACATTTACCTAATTAAAAAAATCCCTCCCCTCCCCTCCCCTCCCATTCCCTCCCCTCTATTAAAATCCCTCCCCTCTCATCCCCTCATTTGAACCAAACAGGCCCTAAGATAACAGCAGCACCGAAGCTTTTAGAAAGGTTGATTTTGGTCCAACCCAAAAGATCCATTTGTAATTCCAAACTATACTATTCAATATGAAATAATGCATTTGCAGAATATATGTAATCATATACTGTTCAATACTGCTCAAAATGAGTTCTGCAGACTTCATCGTGTTAAAGTAATTAAGATCATAAACATATATTAAGAGTAACTTAAAATTAAATGATAACAAACTCTAACAAACTAACTAATTCATCAAGATAGCTTCTACAAAAACCTCCAAATCCTATTACAATCTGAATATTAAGGATGAGAAATAATTAGGACATTCGCATTGATACCCCAATCATATTCACATTAAGAAGTAGTTGAACTTGTTCAAGATTCTTCTTTTCATCCTTTGTCTTTTTATCGAAAAACACACATCGATTCTCATTCTCTCACATAAAGAATTTCTTGCATTAAAGTTAACATCAATTATAAGATATTACTAATGAATTAGAAACAATTTAGTAAAAGCTATAATGCAAACCCTTAGTCCACCAGTAAAAACCACTATCATGAAGTCCACAATTTTCCTTCCAAATAGTCTTTGCAGACAAAGCAGAGCGCTTCCCTCTTCTTCACTAAAACGCGTCGTAACAGATAACACTACAATGATGGCATGGACCCCTTCTTTTGCACACTTGATTTTTTTTTTCTAATTAACTTAGATCAGGTAGAAAGATCAAATAATCATGCATTAAACAATATCTAAACAAAATATGAGAGTTGGGAGGAAAAAGCAAAGTTATGGCTTACATGCAGTGAGCGTCCTTCTATGCAAAGCTATTTCACCCACACCTGAAATAGAACTAAAATTGTTAATAAAAAACGGCACAATATGATCACAGAAAAAACACAGAAATATGAACACTACATGATACTGAGAGTGTGTTAGCAATCAAGAAATTTCACAAACCAAGCATTATGATCATAGAAAATTTAACACCAAACCTTGTAGAAACCTTGATGAGTGGGAGCTATGTTGTGTAAGTGCAGGAAATAATCATGAACTTATGTGCCTTGGATAAATATTGCTTAGATGGTAACAACATAGCTCCATGTTTAAAGCTTCGTTCCCTTTCCACTTAGTTGTTGATCGTGCGATGCAGGCCTATATGAGAAAGAATTGGTAAGATTTTATAGAAAAGAATAAAAAGTCGTTTCTTTTTTCTTAACACGTAGTAACTCTTACCATTGTAACTTATAATCTACCGCTCAAAGAAAATCCATCAATGGCAGCAACTGAGGGCTTCTTTGCCTCTAAAATATAAAACGAATCGATTCAAATATTCAGCACAGCCAAAACACAAGCAAATTCCTGATACTTAGTCAGAAGATAATGTCAATTAAAACAAAATGCCCTGGGACAATCTCATTGTGAATTTGGAAGCAACTTTCTTCTGATTAATTTCAAATTTTCATCACTAATTATGTAAATAAACCTAAATTTCAACAACTTTACTATTCGCTAAAATACTTACTAATTACATAAATAAACCTAAATTTCAATAACTTTACTATTCAGTAACCTAAGAAATGAAAACACATTAATTTTTCTCAATCTAGACATACCTTGATTCCTGCTTCAATTTTGATAAAGGCGTCATCCGTTTGGGGAAAAATAACAACACAAGTTTATGTAAAAATTTAGGTAAGTAAAAGTTCAAAGAAGCATTATATCAAAAATGAAGAGTGAAAAAGTAATAAAAACTTATTCCCCAAAAGAAATTTGACTTATCTTGGTTGTTTTTGACTTCCTCATCCACTGATGTTGTTTTGTCCTCATTATTATTTTACAATGCTAACAGAAAATAAAAAACGTAACCTAATTATATATGTGAAAGAGTTAAAAAGATGGAAATAATATCACTCACCATGTAAATGGATCTCAATCTCTCGGTGCCAAAGTACAGGTTCCCTTGGTGCTTGGTGTCTTTTGTTGTCTTCTACAGCTCCGCCTCTTTCTCTCCAATTTCGTTCATGAGACAAAATCTAGAAGAAAAATACAACGAAAAGGTACGAAAGTGGATCATAGATGAAGAATAGAGGGAACAGATGCACTTACATGAAGGTATCCATGATTTTATTCCTCGTCTTCCTAGTGACCACCATTGTCACTCAACCAACACCTATAATAAACCAAAATACATAAAATATGAATGAGAAAAAAACCCGATAGAGAAGCATTTAGGTGTTAGGGTTAGAGAATACAAAAAGGAGACAGGAATGAGAGGGAGAAAGAGGGGGACGAGAGAGATAAAAAGGAGGACCATTGAGATAGAAAGAGAGCAAAAGAGTGTGCTTTGAATGAGAGGGAGAATACGAAGCGATTATGTGTTTGTGCCTTCAAAATTTGGAAAAAAAATAGGGATCCTATGTATCCAATGTAAAAATAAATCTATCAAACTCTCATAAACTCTTTTTACCCGGGTAAAAGAATGAGTTTTGAGTATTGTAGGTCATTAGAAATTTTATAATGGAAAAGTTATGCCACTTGGATGAATGGGAGAAGGCGATTGGTTGGAATTAATTTTGATTTAGCAAATTACTATTAAGGTCATTTGTAAGTGAAATTAAATTTTGATAGAAGGGTTATTATAGGGTGTTTAGTGGCATGTTGTATTATTTGTTAGGAAGTTGATATAGACAAGTATATATATATATATATAAACACAAAGCTCAAAATTATACAAACTATTGCGATGCAATTCAATATCTAAACACCAACGGTGTCATTTTGTTTGAACTGCACTATAGCGGTAAGAGCAAAATAAGTGAAGTCTTTTTCGGGAAATTTATCGTATCCATAGGGATCGATGCGAGGGAAAGAATGTCGTTCAACATTTTCTACGTTTCTGAGCTTGGTTTTAAATGGTTAAAGTAAAAACATATGAACAAGAAGTTAAATCCATTCTTAATAGAGGAGAAACTTATCAAGCATGAGTTTAAACTACTTGTCACAAACTTAAATATATCGATCAGTTGTACACAACCTATCATACTCATCAAAATCATCATGTATCTCTCACATCGGTGTCCATTTCTAAAACACCTGTGAGATGTACTAAACAACAGTTATGTCTAACACAAAGTTGCAAGAACAACTATATTACTCGCGTCAGCGATGTCTCGCACAACTCAAACAGCACGAAGGCATTAAGCTTTGATACCCGCAGTGAAAATTATCTCTAAATCTATCTCTAAAATCTAGAAATTAATAGACATTCATCCCTAATCATAATTTGTGAGGTATATGTCTATAACAACACAAATCCAAACATAAAGTAAAAATGATTAAGGAAGACATTCAGATTGATTTGTAAAGCAAGCTTTATACAACACCATGATCAATAAATATACATAGGTTCAGAGTAAGCTTACAAACAAAACCCAACAAATAGAGAAATACTTAGAGAAAAATGAAAAAGAACCAAAAATCTCACAGGTTTTCAGCTCTGATTGATGACAAATGTGTCTCTATATCATCCATATGCAAGCTCCATTATTGTTTTCTAGCTTCTCTCTACAGAACAATGGTTGGTGATGAATTAGGATAAAAAAAACTACCCAAAACATAACTCTAAAGTGAAAGAAATTATATTTATACAAAATTGAAAATAGCATACCGCGCTTAGCAGGCTGCTTATTTACACATTAAACCGCTTTAAGCACGCTAAACAGGATGAGCTAGCTTAGCGGGCTCATAAATAAATCCCCTGCAAGAGAAAAACTTTTTGTAGTGGGCTACAAGATGGGCTTAGCGGGCTACATCATTATTTTCTTCCAAAATTGCATATTTGAAGTTGTACCTTCGACGTTTTATTGCTCAATACTCCAAACATGCTCCAATACCTGCAAAAGAGAAGAAAATCTATCAAATGATACACTAATTACACAAAAACGCAATTATATATAATACGTACAAATATACACAATATGTAAAAATCCACACAAAAGTTAAGGTAAAAGAATCCATAAGTACCACAAAACTATATACAAAAATAACTACAAATTGGCACTTATCGCACGATGCCCGCCATCGCTCTAAAGGGCATGACTCCCTATGCGCCACCAAGCTGACAACTGTCAGCGAACTGTGATTTGCATAATAGCATTTTATGCACATAGTATGATTTTGCACTCCAATTCATCTTCCAAACATCCATAATCAGTTCAAAACACTACATACATGTTGCATATTCTTTTAAAATATTTATTTGCATCAAACAACACAATAATGCATAGTTTTTCATACATATTATCATTGTTTTCAAGGCCTTAAAACTATAACAATGATGAATATGTTTAATCATCAAAACAGAAAATACACCCAAAGAGGGCTAAAGGAATTCATCACAGAATCATCATACAACAACAATCATGGCATCAAATTCAGAGTTTAGAATTAAAACACCCAATTCTAAAGAGGTTAAGGGTCCCTCCATATACCCCTTATAATTTAACACTTATTACATAAGCACATCTCCTCCCTTACCTTGTATTTTCCTAGCAAGCAAGTAAATCTTCTCTTTAGAATACTTCTTCTCCTAATTCTAGTCAACCTTGCCTCTTTTCACTTTTTCTCCAAATACAAATTAATTTTCCTATTCTACACTTCCCTCAGTAAAAGAAAAACCTAATTCCTAATTAGTATATTCCCTTATAATCCTCCATATTTTCTTTAATTCCAACATTTCCCTCAATTTATCTACACATCTTATTTTCCCACTATTTCATTATTCTAATATCTTTACTTCATTAAATTAACTAAACTCTTATTAGTTTATCATCAAAATACTTCTGAATAACTCTTATTTATTCCAACTAACTTATACTACATATGATTAATTAGCTACCATTACCCATTAATCCCATAAAATAAACAAAATCACAAATATTTCATACATAAATTCATTAAAATAAACTAATTGAAAATGGAGTGTTAAATAACTCCAGAATATTCATTGTTAGTTCAAACCATAAACAACATGAGACATTGGCAGAATGTAAAAATAACATACATTAACATTGAAATAAATATTATATAGATAATTGTTAACATTAATATAAATTTAACATTACATGTCATTACAAACGCAAGGTTCGGGATGTTGCAACATCCTTATAATATCTTTGGATGATTTTTGAATCGTCGCATCCATTTCAATCGGGTCCTTTGATGAGTAATCATAAAAGGTATGCCCCATAACCTTTAAATCATCATTCGTCTTTAGTTCAAACATGGTGAACCGTATCTTCCTTTCATTATCAATCGGTGATGACCAATACTCGAGCTTGACAACTCTCTAATTTTTTGGATGTCACATGAGAGTGTTCAGTTTGGATTTTAGATCGACAAGAAGTATATCCTCAGAGACCCTAAACTGAAGTGAGGGATTTACCCTATTGAAATACACAAATACAAGATGGGGATAAGGATTCATTCTGATTTTTGTAAAGAAAATGGAATGAGAGACCATATTTATAGAAATTGTATATTAATAAGGACCTTACAAACTCTATCATATAATCATAACAAAACTCGAAGGTGCATCTCCGAATCTCCCTTTTTTTAAATATAAGGGTCTATTTAGAGATGAACATACAGATAGTCCTCTATTTTGTATTCTTAATACTTAAAAGGTTTTTTGGATATGCTTCTTGTAACGCCCGTTTTATTTAATATTATATTATATTAATATTTTCGATTTACCGATCGATATTTATCTTGCGACGAGAATATTTATATTAATCAATATATCTATTAATATATTTGGCGATGTTCCGTTCGGTCCGGTAAAACATTATTCGGATCCGATATTTAATTCCCCGAAATTATTTTAATTGATTGAATTAATTATATTAATAAATTAGGAGTGTGAGGATTACTTTGGAAGGATTGGGTTTACACCTTAGTTTACTAGTAAGGTTATCATAAAACCACTTTCCTCATTTTCTTTCCATCCATAAAAACACTTTCCTTGTTTTTCTTCCAACATAACACACCAAAGTCAAACAAGAGCAAGAGAGGAAGCTAGTAGAAACATAACTTATAAAAGCCATTTTCCTCATTTTCTTTCCCTTTCCAACATCATAAGCCAAACTTGGGAGCTTGAGAGAAAGAGAGGGTTTGGAGAAGAAGAAGAAGAAGAAGAGGAGGAGCAAGAGCAAGCATGGATTTGGGGTTTTGTTGGAGCATCTTGAATCATCCAAGGTTGTGAGGTAAGGGGTTTGATTCTCCATCTCATATTGATAGGTTTTGATAGTTATATTTTGGATTTGGGGGAAAATTGATAGGTTGATTATGAGTTGTATGGGTGATTGTTGAATGATTTAGAAAATTTGAATTAGGAGGATGGATTGTGGGTGTATTAGATGCTAGCTTGTAGAAATTAGGAGTAATGAAATGGAAAAGAAAAACTAACAGAAAACCTAAAACTGGAAATACTGTAAAAACACACTGTCCGTTTGCAAGCATGGAAGAAGATGAAGATAGAGATTCTACATGAAGGGAGGCGCCCACCTCAAGTGAGGGGCGACCGTCCCACATGTAGGGCGTGCATCCTGCCCTTTGGAGGCCTAGGGCGTCCGCCTCCTAATGGTGAGGGGGTGCAACGGAAAAACGCAGTTTTGCTGTTTGCTGTGTATTGAGTTTTCTATTTTTCTGTCAAACTGTCTTCTGCATAATTTCTTTGGAAAAGCTTCTGTCTCTTTGAAAAATCCCAATTCCACCTAGTAACCTTTTGTATCACTAAAATATAATTAGGACATAAGTTAGCCGATTAAATTTAGGACCCGATTATGTTCCGATTTTCCGATTTCGGTAAATTCGACGACGGAGCAAGTTGCTCCGAATTCAATGAAAATTGACGTGCTAGCTAAGTTCGACGTGTAGAACGTAGTGGTGAGGTTAGTTTTTCGAAATTGTGAGTTTTTACGAAGCGACCCGAAATAGGCCAATTTACGGTAAATTGAACCGGATTGTGTTTTAGTCAATTTAAGACATATATGAACTATCCGATTTTGATGTTGATGTTTATAATTAATGCCGGTAATTAAGAATGGCTTTCGCGATGGTTATTAGTGTTTTTAACTATTTTTCCGTTTTCGGAAATTGGTGGATTAATTGATAATGATGTTTGCGACGGTGTATTTAATTATGAATACTTGTTGTTTATGCGATGCGATGACATGTTTATTTGATGTGAATAAATATGGCGATGTGGACTTTATGTCAATTATGATGAGTGATGATGATGTTTTTGTGTTGTGTTGTTTTATTGTCGAGTCACATACATTGCATTGGCGACAATGGGCTTTTATGCCAAGCGACGAGGCTTTTATGCCAAGCGACGACGCTTTTATGCCAAGTGTTCCTAATTATGGACAAAGCGACGGGTACCACATGCATAACATAGTCGTGTCTCATGGAGTCGGTTGTTTGGCGTTGGGTTTTAATTGATGAACGATGATTGAATTGCGATGATATACGATGCTTTGTTTAGTGATAATCTTTATGATGGACATGAAATGAATATGAATTGATAATTTCATGATAACTATGCGATGAATATAAATGATGAGTTTTGCGATGATTTAACTTGATGAAATGCTTAATGCAAATGTGATGTGATGATGTTTGTGATGATGGGCTTTTATGCCAAAAGCGATGATGGGCTTATGCCAAAAGCGACGATGGGCTTTAGCCAATTTGTGATGATTTTGTTTATATTGCTTATGTTATTAGCATTGTTTGGTGTTATTGTTTGATGTTGTTGTCCATGATTGTCGTGTTAATTAGTGATGTGTTAGCTTGTGACGATTTCCTGGTGACGGAAGTTTATGTGTTGCTGTGATGATTTGTGCCGATGAGGCTAAGGCGATTAAGTGTAGATTATACACTTTAGAATAATGATAAGAGTAAGTGAGTTTTGTATATGTGTTGGAATTGCACTTATTAACTTATATCCTTTATAATCCCGAAAACTATATATATATTTTATCATGCCTTTAATTATATGTTTTGGATTATCTCACCCTTTACTTGTTTCGTCGTTACCTTTATATTGGTAACGTGCAGGTTATGAAGACGGAGTTTATAGCTGTTGTTAGTCGTGTCGGTGTCGCTCTGATACGTAGCACTCGGGGGTAATATTTATGTTGTCCTTGTTGTTGTTCTTTGGTTGTTTCCTTTTTGTGAATAAGAACCATAATTTATAAGAACATGATTTTGACGAGGAAGTTTAATAAACGAGATGTTCTATTTTTATGAATCAATTTATGTCTTCCGGCGATGCTATGTATCCGAGATTTATGCTTTAAAGCAAACGGTTTAAAGTGAGTTATTTTTGAAGGTGTGATGCCTCAGTATTTAATTTATGAAAATTTTAAATTACTCTGATTTTTGCATATTAAACTTTGGGTAATATTGGGGTGTTACACTTCTCCAAATCCACCCAAAAAGTATGCAGTTTAAAACATAAATATTTTCCAAAAATTTCCACCCAATTTTATAATATTATGCAGTGCGTTACATGCAAAAAATATGTTACGTTGTTAAATTACAATTAAGATGAATCAAAACATATGTCACTACCTAAAGCTATTGGTGGTTCATTCTTCGACCTTTCATTATTTGATTCTCTTTCAATGCCGCTCAACTTGGTGAAGTCTTCCTTCCTTATAAAAAGTGATTCAGTCAAGTTTCAACATCTTCTATAAAATGTTGTGTCCACTCCGATGATGTCTTTGGTATAGTGCATCCTAGTTTCATATAAACCTAAACAAAATGTTTTTTATAGCCAACCAATCTTGTAACACCCTGGTTTTTTTAGTAATTATTATGTATATTATTTAATTAATTATTTGTGTGAATTTGTGCTTAAGTGATTTATTGCATTATTGAAAATGTGTTATGTGTTGGGTTGTGATAAAATTATTTTATTATTAGTTAAATAAGAAGAGAAAATAGAGTTAGTAAGAGAAAAGAGGAAAATAGCAAAAGTGGAGAAAAGAAAATAGGAGAAGGAAGAGAAGAGAAACCCTAAGGAGGAAATTCGAAACGGATCGACAATCAAGGTAAGGGTGAGATTTTCATTTTATTATTAGGATTGTTGATAATTCATTATTGGGTAGAAGCATGTTTAGGAATGAAATCCCTAATTTTCCATGATTTGTAAGGGTTAGGTTTTGATGAAATAATCCTTGAATTTGATGAATGATTATGTTTGATGTTTCTATTTGAAAATACATTTTAGATATAGGTTATAGTACCTTAAATCGTGATAAATTTCATGTTAAAATGTGTTTTAGGGTGGAAAGTCTGCAATGGGATTATGTTGTCATCGCAGGTTTTTCTGCAGAAATCGTAGAGCGCGCTTAGCATGGGCGAGCTCGCTTAGTGCGGTCCACTAGGATTGGAAAAATGATTATTTGGTTAAATTTTTTTGTGATTATTTATTCTTATGTTTTATGATAATTGATTCTGAATTTTTTGGAATCTTACATGTATGTTTGGATTGGTTTCAAAGATGATTTGTGAATGACATAAAACTTGAATTATATATGTCATATGTGTTTTATGAATTGATGATAGAATGTAATGATACTTTGTGTATTGCTTGCTAAGAATATGAATTGTAGTGAATGATTCATGAGTATGTGGTGGTATGTGCAAATGTGTGGTAATTCAAGTGTGATGAATTATTGAAGATATGCATGAATGTTAAGATTAGAGAATGATCTTAATTGTATATGGCTTTTATAATTGCACATGCATCATTTGTTCTCAAGAGGCAATGCTTGTTAGTTCCGTGGAATCTAATTACTTGTCTCAAATCTAGAGAGGGGTTTGAAAGCTTAGAGAATGGGCTTTGGTGTGTTATCGGTTTAGAGAATGGACCTAGTTTAAAGTAAAAACTGAAAAATGATAATAAGAGATTGGTACCACATACATGAGTACTGCGTTGAGTCATATTATATATATGTTTTCAATATGAGGTATGAGAACTATGTGGAATTGATGTGAATTGTAAAATTGGGAATCGTAATTGATAACTTGTGATAGTGTGAATATATTGGGTGATGTACTATTATAAAACATATGAAGCGTGAGAATATCGTTGCACACATATATGTTGATCATTATGTATTATTTATTATTTCAATAATTATGTGAATTCTCACCCTTCTATTAGAATGATGTTTAATACGACATCGCTCAAGTACTAAAGATTAGAGTTCCTTTTGCAAGAGTGGACCTGAAGAAGCCATCTTTATTTTGTTTACATGTTATTCTGGGTTGAGTCGTGCTCTAGTTATATAACATTGAGGAAACATTTTAATTCAAGTTTTGAGATATACATTTGTATACTCTATTCGTTACTCTGAATTAGATTTTATGGTGAAGTGGCTTGTATGCTTAAGTTAATTTATTGAAACATTTTATTGAGACTTAAATTATAATTGTTGAATAAAGTGATTCTGCTGCTACATGCTATGTGAAAGTGTATTAAGGCATGAATTTTTAATTTAAGTGTTATTGAGTATGACAAGTAACTGTGATTTTTAGAGTATGTGTGACACCCTTAGATGATATGTATGTTTTATTTACTCTGATTATATTGTATTATTTCGCAGGGTTTAGAAGGGTGTTACATTAGTGGTATCAGAGCATGGTCGATCAATTGACCAAGTTATTAATGTGTTTATTCTCGTTTATATTCTATATGTGTATGTGGCACTATCAATATTGTTTATTCTAATAGGAATTTGATGCTTGAATTCTCAAAACAATGTTTGGAGGAAGGAATGATGATGCTATTATGGAGACTTTGGGAATGTTAGCTAGGGAGATTTGGTAAAAGCCGCATGTTAAAATGAATGATGGGAATAAAATCAATGATGATGAGTTTCGTGCTTTGGGGAAGTTTCAGAGGAACAATCCTCCAGATTTTAAAAGAATGCACAAACCCGACAAGGCAAAGGTGCGACTGAAAGCGGTTGAGAAAATCTTTCGAGTCGTGAACTATTCAGATGCGTAAAAGGTGCAGTTAGCACTCATATGCTGGAAAAGGAAGTTGAGGACTAGTGGGGTAACACTAGTCATAGGTTTTAAGAAGAAGGAACTGAGATTACTTGGGATGTTTTTAGAGAAGCATTCTTGGAGAAGTATTTTCCAGAATATGTGTGTGGGAAGAAGGAAATTGAGTTTCTCGAGTTGAAGCAAGGTAGTTCAACTCTGGCAGAGTAATCTGCAAGGTTTAAAAAGATGATTAAGTTTTGTCCTCATTATAATGCTGAGAGATCCAAATGTCTTAAGTTTGTGAATGGTTTCAGATTTGAGATCAAGAAAGCCATGGGTTACCAACAGATTACCCGATTTTTTGAGCTAGTTAATAAGAGTGTATCAATGATGAAGATAGTATAGCTCTTTCTACTCACTATAAGAGTTTGAATGGGAAGAAATGAAATGGTCAATTTAGAGAGAAACCGTGTGTGACTCATTATGACAAGGGGAAACAGAAATCTGGTTATGATAAGAAGACTATTGGGGGAGGAGCTCCTGCTCCGATTAAGTATTTTAAGTGTAGTGCCTAAGGATATCATGATCTTGGGTGCACAAGTGTTGAACTAAAGTTATTCAAGTGTGGAAAGCCATGTCACAAAGCTTTTGAATGAAAGGGAAGTGCGTGTATAACTTGCTACAACTATGGGGAGCAATGGCACATTAGTACCAAGTGTGATAAACCAAAGATGGAGAAAGCTAGAGGAAAATTGTTTTCTCTTTCAGGTTCTGAGACTACTTCTGCAGAGAGGCTAATTAGAGGTATATGTTTCATTAATGGTACACCTTTGATTAATATAATTGAAATTGGAGCTATATATTCCTTTATTTCTTTGAATTGTGTTAAAAGATTGAATTTCAAGTTATCTGATATGAATGAAAGTATGATTATTAATACTTCTTCTATGGTTTCAGTGACTACTTCATATGTGTGTTTGAATTGTCCACTGAGTATTTATGGTACAAATTTGGGAGTTGATTTGGTGTGTCTTCTGTTAGATCAATTAGATGTTATTCTTGGAACTTTATCAAGTCGGGATTATATCCCTCAAATTATAGTTAAATTGGGGAAGTTGTGCCAAGGTTGACCAATCTCTCAGAGAATCTGCGACCAAAGGAGAGTCTTTTCAGAATCCGAAGATGCATGGGCAAGTTGTCTCTATGTAATTCACTCCTTGCTTGGAGGTATTGTTATGGTTGACAATTTGTAGGTACTTGATTGTTTGTCTGTATGAGGTCCCTCTTCCACAAAGAGTGCCTCTCAATCCAAGTTCCTCAGTGAGTCTGATTCCAAAGTAGAATTTGTCTTCAGAAAAGTCTGATGGATTGATTTGTTTCCAGTAATTCATCTTCGTACAGATGTTTCTTTTCCTTAGTAAGTCGCAGGTTTTCCTTGCTTATGTGAGTAGTTGGTTATCTTACCTGTGTTTGTCTTACCTTTTCAAGTATTTGAGTATCCATACTTGGTGTATGGTAATTCAAATATTTTCCACTCTTGAAGAATTATACCCCCGCCTTTGGCCTGAGGGATATTATAGTTCTTTTGCTTTTTCAAGCACTTTCTTAAAGTCCAACGTCTCGACAACATTTGTTAGAGACCCTCTGATGGGTCTCTCCCACCATTGTAGATTCATCTTTGTATAGATGTTTCTTCCCCCCTCCTATTGAGTTCGTCTTTATCTGATGTCCTCTTCCCATGTGAGTTCACCATTGTCAGGTGTCTTCTCATTATTTAGATTTGTTAAGTTAACAACCTCTTTGTGCCAAATATCTACTTTTGAAGTTCGTCTTCTCCCGACATCCTCTCTCCTATGGATCCACTGTTGTCAAGTGTCTTCCCTTTTGATCTGCAAAGTCACTTATCTACAAGTCGCTATGTGCCAAAGATATGCCTGTGTCGAAATTGGTCGGGCATATAGAGTTCTCATTGCTTAGATATGCATAATTTCTAATCAACAAGCGCTTTATGCTGAGGACCATTGGTTGCTCTCATCTTTATTGAGTTGCGCTTTCATGAGTGTCATATCTTCATCATCCCCGGTAGGTCGCTTCAATACAAATGGTCCCATGAGCGGAATGCCTGAGTTCGGTTGTATAATTTTACCCTATTTATGCTCCTCCCTAGTGAGCACTGTTGAGAGATCCCCAAATGGAGCTATGCCTTCCGAAGAGGGTCAGATAAGAAGATTGTCATCAGTTTGGTATCCCTGATAAAATTCCCTAGTGAATGTCCATTGTATTTTCAAGATGCTCTGATAGAAGGCTTTAGCATTCATCCCCGATGAAGACGGTGTTTGAACCATTGGTGAAGGGTTGCTATCCCCAGTGAGTTACTGATGAATGAATACCTTTTTAGCAAAATTCCCCGTGAAGTATACACTCGGGAGGTTTCATGCACGCTTTGACGGCATAACCATATTCCTAAGTTGAAGTCAAGGGGACCACTCGTGATTTCCCCAGTAAGTTTGTATCTCGCTTCGTTTCCCAATCGAAGCATGTGAATGGGAATCTCCGGCGGAGTTGTCGCTCAACAAAGTTCGGATTATATTTGTCCCGACTGAGGCCATGTTGTGGATATGATATTCTCGATGGATGTAACAGTGGAAGCGCTTCATCAAGTGTCTCCGATCACTCCTCAGTTAATCATTCTTTAGCGAATATTCCCCCAATGGGTCGTTTTGCAATTTTGGTTTCCTCAGGGAATCATTTCTCTAATGAAGCCGTTGTGAAATGGTTAACTTCCCCCAAGAAGTCGCATTCCTCGGGATTCCATGTTCTCCAAGAGTTTTGTTATTAATTGCCCTTGTGATTGTCGAATCAATTGCGGTATTCTTGCTCTGACGGCACACTCAGCTTATGTGTTCTTCTCCTAATGGAAGCTTTCCAATTTGAGCCTGATCATGATGTGACATGTGGTCACCGGTTACTTATTTTTATCTTTTTCAAACATGCATCATCGCATTACATTACTCCATAGAAAATCCTTACATTGCATGGAATTATAAGCTAGGAACAGTAATCTTTGTCCCTAGTGATGCTCTTGTAATTCCTTATTACGTCTGGTGTGTTGAATGTCCCTGTGTGATGGAATTCTTTGATATGTCTATATCCCCATAAAGTCTAGCGTTCTCCTAGTATTCTTTTTTCCTTGTTGTTTCCCTTGTTCTCGGGACCAACGTGTTTGGAGCAGGCGAAATGCTTGTTTCTCCTTTTTGGGAAGTCTAGCATTCTCCTAGTCTTCTTTTCCTTGTTGTTTCCCCTATTCTCGGGATCAACATGTTCAGAGCTTGTTTCTCCTTTTGTTGGACACGGAGGATCTGCGTATCCTGATTGAAGTCTAGTGTTCTCCTAGTCTTCTTTTCCTAGTGTTTCCCCTATTCTCAGGCGCAAGGGTGTGTTTTCTTGATTGAAGTCTAGCGTTCTCCAAGTCTTCTTTTCCTTGTTATTTTCCATGTTCTCGAGATCAATATGTCTGAGATTTCCTGATGGAAGCCTAGAGTTCTCCTAGTCTTCCGTTTCCTTATTGTTTCCTCTGTTCTCGGGATCAATATGGTCGGAGCTTGTTTCTCCTTTGTAGGGCACGACGGATATATGTATCCTGATTGAAGTCTAGCATTCTCCTAATGTAACACGGTGGGAGAACTGACTTGTTTATTTTGCATTTTATCGCAAATGTTGCTGATAGCAAGAGTCGCCACTGACTTTTCTTTTATCCAAAAAAGGAAAGGTGAAAATAACGGGAAAGGCCTTTGTTAGATTCTGAGTTTGGGGGTAATTATGAAAAGAAAAGGTATTAGCACCCTTCCATCCGTAGTTATCTACGGGCTCTAAATTGCTTTAGCTCACTTTTTGAAAATTTACTTTGTGTGTTTGTTTGAAAAGTATTTTGCTTTACTTTCGTAATGATTCTTGTATCAGTCCTCAAGAATGTATACAAAGTGTTTGAAAATATTTCAAAAGTTTAACTTTGTAATGATTCTCATATGAATGTATACAAAATTTTTTTTAAAGTAATTTTTTAAAAGAGTTTGAGGTGTGAAAAGTATTTATTTTGGATTGAGTAAGCAATTTAGATTCTTATTACCTACTCAGGAGGTCGTTCTTGTTATTTTCCTTCTCCTTTAGGATAACGCTACCCATATAATTAGTTGGTAGGTAACTCTATCCACTGATTGTGAAGGGACAAATGTAGGGTCATCATATGGTCATTGAAGGCAACATGTAAGGATACCTTAGCAAATTCGAATGGACGATCATCACTTATTCGTAGGCAACAACCAAGGGACGAGATCATATATTTGTATGCAACATCGAGGGTCATCGAGGGACTATGATCTTTGTGATGATTTTGAACCGAGGGACTTTTACTAATGGTACCTCTACGTTCGAGGGACATGACCATTTTATTTGTAAGGCAACAAGAGAGGATACCCTAGCGGGTAAAAGTGTGAAATGTGTGTTTAATTAAGATATTTTATCTTTGAATTTAGGATGACCTAAGTTTGATTTTATGTTTTGTCATGCAGTCCTATTAACCATACATCTAAGCAGTTATAGAGAATGCAGAAAGTAAATGCGAAAAAGTAAAGGTCCTACACTATTACATGGATTTGGGGTAGATACATAATTGGAGGTGCGGAAAGTAAATCTACGCTATTACAAAAATATCCTTCCGACCTATACATCGATTTCTAGAATTTAAAATGCGAAATAAATAAATGGATAATGGAAAAAAAATGTTTCAAGTGTTAGGAAAATGTTAGTAACCTAATTACTATAAGAAAAATACTTTTTGTTTTTTCGAAATCAATTTTAATGTAGAAAAACCCTAATTCTAATTAATTAGTATTTAATTAAGAAAAATATTTAAAATATGAAGAAAAATCAAATGTTTTTGTGTCAAAAATTAAATAAAGGTTTTTAAAACCTAAATCTAAAATTAAAACATTTTTTAGGTTTTTTTGGTTATGAAAAATTAATTTATGAAAAGAAATTAAAATTGGTTGACAAATAAAAGAAAATAAGAAAATGTTAAGAAATCAAGTGTTCAAAAATTAGGGTGGTCCTTGGAAGGCGTGAACTCAGGACCTGAGGGTAACAAGCTCAAAAGTACACCACTACACCACTTGCCAATGGTGTTTAGATCTCGCCCCTGGATGTATGTATATGTAACCTGCAAAAATCCAAAAATATGGAAAAAAGTTGCAAAAGACAAGGATCGAACCCACACCTTGAGAGAGTGAGAGGACTCGTGCGCGCATGGTTAACCATTGGGGTGGTGATACATCCATTAACTTTAAAACTTTGATCAATATATATTGGAGTTTTAGTTTCAGAAATCCGATTTTCCAAACACAAACATGTGTGGGACCCCTGGATTTGAATGGACGAATCACATAATGCCACGCCAAGCCTCGCCGGTCAAAACAAAGTCAGAGACGCTGGAGCCATGCTCCGGTCGTCTTCTTTGGCCCCCTGGAAAATTAAACTTGCAAAATCAAAGGAATAAAAACAAGAGAGGAACCTTATCCCCTTAAATGAACCTTAGGAATTCAATGGTGGAGTTAGTTTGGTCTGAATCGGCCTATATCTAGGGTTTCGAAACTCAACAGTTCGTTTGCCCTAACAATGGTGTTTCATCGTTCCTGTGTTAAAAACTCATGCACGATGGTTCTAAACAATCACAAACATCAGAATAAACATATATATATATATATATATATATATTAATTGAAACAATTTAAATGGAATGAATCGAGAGTTTGAGATGCAAAAATTTTACCAAACCGGTGCAATCGAGTGGCACGATTCTGGCTTGCTTCAGGCTTGTGCGAGAGTATGGAACGACTCCAGGGAACTTTAGGAGTGTGATGGAATGGTTGAAATCGATTGAAACAGGCTTAAGGATTGCTTTTGATCTTTCCCTAAAACTTTAAATTTTTTGAAGAATTCTCTAGGGTTTTTAGAGGCAGCAATCTGCGTCTTTCTCATGTGGTCTTGTTGTGCTTATATAGAGGGACCATTTAGGTCAAGAAATATGGAGAAAATATCTTGCATTCATTGGAAAATATTTTATTGAAAAAATCAAATTTAATATTCAAAAATTTCTCAATCTTCATGCAACCAGGTTTTACATGATTTGGCCAGCTATCATGGGCTTCCTTGGTCCTCAAGATATTTAAATCCAAGGCCTTACACGCATGCTCCTTGTTTTTGTATTTTATTTTAATTAAATTTTAATTTTAATGAATTAATTAAAAAATAAATAAATAAAATAATAGGAGGGCGTGTAACTGGACTTATAGGTCATGGACCATCTTGGAAACAAGTTTAGATCATAAAAACTAAGGCCCATTTGGAAAATTTTCAAGATTGACCAATGTTTCCTTCATGCATTTCTTCAAATTTTCCAAAATTTATCAAGCCATAATTTGCTCAATTTTTGTCATTTTAGAGTATTCTTGAACTTTTTAGAAAGCTTAATATGTCCTATAAATGCTCCCTTTGGTTTCATCTTCATTGAATCTTCCATGCTCATGTACAATTCTTTGGAAAAAGATGACTTTTTGTTGACTTTTAGAAGGACCTATAATGTCTTGACCTATATCTCTCAAATGAAGAATTTTTGGGAAAATCTTGTGAGAGACAAAGTTGTAGAGAATTGAATTCACTTTAAAATGATCTTTGGTTGAAAAAATTTATGATGAAGTATGTGAAAGTTATGCTTGATCAAAGTTCTGTTGACATTCCCTTAAGAAACCCTAACTTAGAAACTTTTGACTTTTGATCATTCTTTGAATTTTCTAGATGAATCATGATCAACCCTTGATCAAATGATTAATTTGACTTCAAAATATTTATGTTGACCAAAAATGATGAAGTTTGACTGTATGTTTACCACAGTTGACTTCTTGTCCAGTACAACTGATTTTCAACCATTTGAGCAATTGACTTATCAAACTTAGGCTATGAGGCTTGAAACTTGATATGGTGACATTTTCATGCATATGAGGAGACATGATAATCACTTGAGCCATTAGAACTCAACCTTGACTTGAGAGAAGCAAAACCCTAGTTACGGGTTGATTGCTTAGTAGAAGGTTTGTCTGATCAACCAATGAGGAATTCTTAAGTATGGAGGTGGGTATTGACTTTAAAATAGGAGGAAAAACTTTGGGGTATAACATTTGCCACTGTTCAATCTTATTGTACCTGAAGGGTTAGATTGCTATGTTTTCCTTTCATGACCTGAAGGAAGAAGATGATTGAACACTCGAGTACCCCTGAAATTTGCACTTGCGGGTGTATAGAATGAAATTATCGACTGACGATGTATTGGAATGAGATTATAGATTCCATCTGGAGAAGCTGATGCTAGGGAATGATTCGTATGTTAGACTCCATGGTAACTATCTTGAAAGGGACGATGCGTCCCACGATCGTCTTTGAATGAAGTTATTAGTATGCACATATTTTTAGAAGATGTCATATAGAGATACTGGTGATAGAGGAGTCAGAGTAAACCTTCGTCTTGATTTTATCTGAGGTATGTATTCGTCAAGACGTAGAGAGTTTCCCCGTCTTGTTTTGGGTATTAATCTGTAGCCCGCTGTTTACTGGTAAGCCCGTCTGGTTTTGGGACTTCATACCGTTTGACTGTGTAGATTAGGCACCCCGTCTTGTTTCGAGAATTGATCTACAAGTTGCTTTGCTTGGGTGCACCTGTCTGGTTTCGAGCCTTCATATCGTTTTGGTCACATATATAGTTTCCCCGTCTTATTTTGGGTATTAATCAGTAGTCTGTTATTTAATGGTAAACCCGTCTGGTTTCGAGACTTCATACCGTTTGATTGTGTAGATTAGTCACCCCGTCTTGTTTCGGGCATTAATATTTGACCTTCTGTTTGGAAGTTTGTAAATAATTTTCGCCTGTTTGAGAATTTAACCTGAAAGAGTAAAGTTAGTTCTATGCACATTATGATGCATGCGAGTATGTGATGATGCTCTCAAAATAAACGAGAATTACGTATGCACATGTTATGATTTTTTAATGAATGATGTATGAATATATATGTTGTGGTATTTTAAAACGTATCCATCTCGAAGAAGATGGGAATGTTCTGCTAGCGATCTTCGACTCCTGCTTGGGGATGGAGAAATATGGTTTAATCCCTAACTTTTGCCTAGACCGCCCTTTCGGGTTTTCAGTCTACCGGGATACCCTTTTTTTCCCAAGCCGCCTTTGCAGGTTTTCGACTTGCCGGGTGTACACATTTTTTTATATATGTCGCTAATTTTTGCTAAAACCCTTTTAGTTCGTTGGGAAGCCCTTATTTTTTCCTAGGCTAGTCGACCTAGCGGGTCTCGTTTATGCGTAGTATTTTTTAACTATGTCTGCGTTCACAGGGTGCGGGAAGTCTTCTCCGTCCATAGTGCTCAATATCATGGCTCCGTTGGAAAATATTGTCTTAACTACAAATGGTCCCTCATAGGTGGGAGTCCATTTTCCCTTGGGATCACCTTGTGGTAGGATGATGCGCTTGACTACTAGATCGCCAACTTGGTATACTCGGTGCTTGACTTTATTATCGAAGGCTTTCATCATTCGTTTTTGATATATCTGTCCATGGCAGATGGCTGCGAGCCGTTTCTCATCGATCAAGTTTATCTAGTTAAGCCGATTCTGGACCCATTCGTCTTCGTCTAACTCCACATCTCTCAAAACTCTAAGTGAAGGAACCTGGACCTCGATGGGTAGAACCGCTTCCATACGATATACGAGAGAGAATAGGATTTCCCCTGTAGATGTTCGTACTAAAGTGCAATAACCATGGAGAGCAAATGGAAACATCTCATGCCAATCCTTATACGTCACTGTCATCTTTTGTATAATCTTCTTAAGGTTTTTGTTGGCGGCTTCCACAGTGTCATTCATCTTTGGCCGATACGGGAAGGAGTTGTGATGCTTTATCTTGAACTACGTGCGAAGTTCAGTGATCACTTTGTTATTGAGATTGGTTCCATTTTTTGTGATAATCCTTTCAGGAATGTTGTATTGGCAGATGAGATTATGTTTGATGAACCGAGCCACAACATTCTTGGTAACAGATGTGAACGAGGCTGCTTCTACCCACTTTGTAAAGTAATCGATAGCAACGAGGATGAAACGGTGCCCATTAGAAGCGATCGTCTTGATTTCTCCAATCATATCAATGCCCCACATCCCAAAACTCCATGGAGCAGTAAGGACATTCAATGGAACCGGAGGCACATGCACTTTATCTGCGTATATCTGACATTTGTGGCATGATCGGGAGTATCAATAGAAATCAGCTTCCATGGTGGACCAATAGTAACCTGCTCTTAGAATATTCTTAGCCATCGTATGTCCACTAGAATGAGTACCAAAATCGCCTTCATGCAACTCTTCCATGATTCTTTTGGCTATCTTCTTATCTACACACCGAAGTAAAGCTAGATAGTGGTTGCGTTTATACAAAATGTCGTTACTTAGAAAGAACTTGTCAATGAATCTCCTTAGAAACTTCTTATCATTGACAGATGCCCCCTCGGGGTATTCTTAAGCCTCAAGATACCTCTGTACTTCTTAGATACATCGATAAATTCTCCTTCCATTTCAATGCATCGGAATGACTGCATGTGGCTTACCATATATTCTTCTTCTCCGCATACTGTAACAATCTTCCCTTTCACTAGGTACTTCAATTTCTGATGCAAGGTAGAGGTAACAGTGTCTGCCCCATGTATTCAAGGGCGTCCAAGCATGCAAGAATACGTTGGACGAATATCCATCACAAAGAAAGTAGAATCGAAAGTCTGGGAACCTACTTTAATTAGAAGGTTGAGTTCTCAAGTACTTTTCTCTTCGAACCAACAAAATCTCTTACGATTATGTCACTGGGTTTCATGATCACTTCTTTAACATCAAGTCTGTCGAGAGAACTCTTTGGTAGGACATTCAGAGCAGAGCCAATATCCACCAACACATGTGACAACGTAGTGCCCCTACACTCTATAGAGATGTGCAAGGCTTCGTTATATTTTCTTATGGCAGAAGTCAAATCAGCATCAGAAAATCCCAAGCCATTGTCTGCGGTCAGGCTAGCAATACAACTTTCGAATTGGTCAGCAGAAGTGTCTTGCGGTATGTGAGCATTCTTCAGGAATTTCACCAAGGCTTTAGTATGAGCCTCAGAGCATAGCAAAAGTGCTAGCATGGAAATCTTGTACTTTGGTGAAGATGTGTTAACATGATGAGGTGGATCTCTCAAAGTAATCAGCTCTACTTTCAACATATGTTGCAATGCTTGAGACAACGGCATGTTGATCTTCGTAAACTATATTCTTGGCGCGTTCTGCCTATGTGTATTGTCTTGTTGAGGTTGAACCGGTGTGGGATTAGAGATCAAGACTTCCCCCACATATTGATGGAGATCACCTTTGTCACGATTCTTCTGACCATACACATTATTGTTTTCTTTCTTCCCACCAAAAGACCTCTTCAAAGCATTTGAAGATGTCTCGACTTGAATCTTTCCACTCTTGATTCTAGCTTCAATACGTTCTCTTATAGTATCAACTTGGTGAATCCGGCTGAGAAATTTCCAATCAGATGATTGAAGAATGGGCCTGTCAGCGTCCCCATAAACATGTCAACCAACTCCCTATTAGACAAGGGTGGTTGGACTATGTCTTCTAGATCTCTCTATTTTTTAGCATACTCTTTGAATTTCTCATCACGGACCATAGACATACTTTGTAGCTGCATAGGGGTTGGTGCCAATTCAGTGTTATACTGGTACTGCTTGTAGAAAGCATCTACTAAATCATTCCAAATATAAATGTGGGTATTTTCTAGTTGATAATACCACTCTAATTGTGCTCCAAACAGACTCTCTTGAAATAAATGTATCCACAACTTCCTATCAGCAATGTATGGTTGAATCTTCTAAACATAAGACTTCTGATGAAGTTTCGGACAGGAAATGTCGTCATACTTAGCAAAAGTAGGAACTTTGAACTTGTGGGGAATGACCACTCCAAGAACCATTCTTAAATCATCAAAGTTCAATCCTGACATTTTCAAATTTTCCACAGCATTCTGACGGTCTTCAAGTTGCTTATACTTCTCATCATCAGGAGGATATTGCTCGCTCATATAGTCTTGTTCCTCTTCTTCTTGAGACACATTATGGCTTCCTTCATTGACCTTGACACTTCCTTAATTTGTTCCGCTCTTTTCTGAGAATTCAAGCTGACTGACTACCTTGACTGGACCTCTGAACCTTTTCCCCGTGTTGAGAATACCAGTGATCTTCTTCTTTTTCTTCTTGATGATTAGCTTTTTCAGATCTTTCTTTCCTTGGGCCAAGTTGGTGAACATCTCTTTGAACTGAGCATTCTGAGCCTGGAGATCTTTGACAGTTTTTTGAGAGCCATTTTGTTGAAATAAATAGGGAGAGAATAAGAAACCGGTCTTCGGAGTACCTGTTGTGAAATGGTATGTTGTGATATACAATGTTATGCAATGTAATATTTTCAAGGACCTTAGAAATTTAAATTTGGTAAACAAGCAAGAACAAACTTTTTATTAGTTAATTAGTAAATACAAAGGAAAGTTCAAGCATAAAGTGAAACTCCTAGGTCTCCCATGGATGCTTCCTATTTGTCTTGACATAGACGTTAATACTTTGTTCCTCGTGAAGTAGCTTTGTCAACTCCAATACTATTTTCTCACTTGCATAGCATTGGGCCTCGATGGTGTCCCTTTTTTATTTGAGTTGAATTCAGGATCTCTTCAATTCTTCGAAATCGCTAGGCATGTCTGGATGGAGAATGGTATAAGACTCATCACCTTTGATAACAGGTTCCATAATTACTGGTAGAATAGCAGCATATGGCATCATGAGATTTTGAGCGTGAGCCCGCACCCATTTGAGGTAAGGTTCCTAAGGAATGGAATTTTTATGCCCCAAAGTCTTGGTATTAGTCTTCTTCACCATGCCCCAAGCGTGCACAAATCTTAGATGGTAACCTTGGATATCATCTTCATAGTTAAATACAATGACTTGGATAAGCATGTCATGAGGACCATCTCTTCGAGCATAACCAAACTGTCGTAGCGCTAGAGAAGGATTGTAAGTGATACCTCCCTTTATGCCAAGAAGTGGCACATTGGGGAATTCCTCACAACTGTTAATGAAAGTGAAGTCTTTTTTTAGAGTAGAGACACCAACAGATATCTGAATGAGAGAGTGACGTCAACCTTTGAGACCACTTCAGACCTTGATAATAACGGTATGCAACACATGAGAGTACCTTTTCTTTTCATAGTACAAGTGTAAAGAGAATGTAGGATATCTCCGAGCAAAGTAGGCACAGGATTATGAGTGAGGAAAATCTTGATGGCGTTCACTTCTAAGAATTGATCTGGATTAGGAAATAACACCAAACCATAGATTAGTAAAGCCAAAATATCTTCGAAAGCGTGGAAACTCATAGCCTTTAAGAATTCTCGAGCCTTCTTTTGTTAGAAACTTGGCAAGCAAACCCTTAACTCCACTTCTTGTTTCCCAATTAGCTTCAATGTCTGTTCGCTTTAGATGTAAAGCTGATGCGATATCTTCAAACCTAGAAATTTTTTCTGAACCGGTGAAAGGTATCTGATCAAGGATGGGTATCCTAAGTAGCATGGATAATTATTCCATTGTAGGTACCAACTAATAATCTAGGAAAGTAAAGCAGTGATGTTTCGGATCAAAGAACTGGAATATGATGCTCATCATATCTTCTTCAAAACCGGAGATAACCAAGTCGAGTAGATAACCATGTCTTTTGATGAACTGAGAGTGATCGGGAACTTTTGAGACTAACTCCTTGAGTTAAGAAGGTATACCCACAAAGTTGATTCAGATAGTCTTCCTGGAAGCCATAACCCTACAACAAAGAGCAAAGATAAATCCCTAGGTCCTTGGAATGGTTATAAATGTTATGATGTTATGATGTTATGATGTCATGTTTAAATAGAAAGCACAAGAAATTCACACAATAGTCCTAGGTTTAAGGCTTGCATGAGGTATAGGTGTCTACCCTACCGGAGTTTAAGTTGGTTCAACTTGTCCTATAATCGTAACCGGGTTCTGGGAATCTCATATCATAGATCTTTCTCGCAGGCTTTATTTCAGTGCAGCTACCAAATGGTCGACCGAAACATCCCGAAAGTCGAATCTCAATGAGTGTAGCATCGAGTATCAACCAACCTCAGTCTGCGCCGAAGCCGTCTATATCACTACCTTCTGATGGCTAAGATGGGTCAATTAGGGTTCTAAAAGTTTAGTTAGTGCTTGATGACACCACGCAGATGCCAAATATTTCCTCAATTGAACATGAGGAACATCAGGACATCTAAAGTGTCACATTAACCGTAACCATCATTTTAACTGTTTCGGTCTACGTCGGACAGTCGCGATGATCTATTGCTACTTACCTAAGGAAACTTGAATCCGGGAGTATGATCCCCCACAAGTATAATACCCAAGAAACCCTTAAAAATAAAGCATACAAAGCAAACAGAAAGCGATTAAAAGTGATATAAAACCCTAAGGTAACATCTTTTTGGGAAAAATCCCCAGCAGAGTCGCCAGTTCTATAACACGGTGGGAGAACTGACTTGTTTGTTTTGCGTTTTATCGCAAATGTTGTGGATAGCAAGACTTGCCACCGACTTTTCTTTTATCCAAGAAAGGAAAGGTGAAAATAACAGGAAAGATCTTTGTTAGATTCTGAGTTCGGGAGATAATTATGAAAATGGAAGGTATTAGTACCCTTTCCATCTATAGTTATCTACGGGCTCTTAATTGCTTTAGCTCACTTTTTGAAAACTCGCTTTGTGTGTGTGTTGGAAAAGTATTTTACTTTGACTTCGTAATGATTCTTGTATCAGTCCTCAAGAATGTATACGAAGTGTTTGAAAATATTTTGAAAGTTTAACTTTGTTATTATAATCGTATGAATGTATACAAAGTGTTTTTGAAATTAATTTTTGAAAAGAGTGTGAGGTATGAAAAGTATTTGTTTTGGATTGAGAAAGCAATTTAGAGTCTTATTACCTACTCAGAAAGTCGTTCTTGCTATTTTCCTTCTCCTTTAGGATATCGCTGTTCATACCATTAGTTGGTAGGTAACTCTATCTGTTGGATGTGAAGGGACAGGCGTAGGGTCATCGTATGGTCATTGAAGGCAACATGTAAGGATACCTTAGCAAATTCGAAGGGACGATCATCACTTATTCGTAGGCAACAATCGAGGAACGAGATCATATATTCGTAGGCAACATCGAGGGTCATCGAGGGACTATGATCTTTTGATGATTTTGAACCGAGGGACTTTTGATAATGGTACCCCTACGTTCGAGGGACATGACCATTTTATTTGTAAGGCAACTAGAGAGGATACCCTAGGGGTTGCAAGTGTGAAAAGTGTGTTCAATTCAGATATTTTACCTTTGAATTTTGGATGACCTAAGTTTGATTTTATGTCTTGTCATGAAATCCTATTAACCATACATCTAAGCAGTTATATACAGTTATAGAGGGTGCAGAAAGTAAATGCGGAAAAGTAAAGGTCTTACGCTATTACATGACTTTGGGGTAGATACATAATTGGAGGTGCAGAAAGTAAATCTACGCTATTATAAAAATATCCTTGCGACCTATACATCGATTTCTAAAATTTAAAAGGCGAAATAAATAAGTAGATAATGGAAAAAATGTTTCAAGTGTTAGGGAAATGTTAGTAACCTAATTACTATAAGAAAAATAGTTTTGTGTTTTTTAGAAATCGATTTTAATGTAAAAAAAACCCTAATTCTAATTAATTAGTATTTAATTAAAAAAAATTTTAAATATGAAGAAAAATCAAATTTTGTGTCAAAAATTAAATAAAGGTTTTTAAAACCTAAATCTAAAATTAAAACATTTTTTAGGTTTTTTGGTTATGAAAAATTAATTTATGAAAAGAAATTAAAATTGGTTGAAAAATAAAAGAAAATAAGAAAATGTTAAGTAATCAAGTGTTAAAAAATTAGGGTGGTCATTGGAAGGCTTGAACTCAGGACCTGAGGGTCACAAGCTCAAAATTACACCACTACACCACTTGCCAATGGTGTTTAGATCTCGCCCATGGATGTATGTATATGTAACCTGCAAAATCAGAAAACATGAAAAAATGTTGCAAAAGGCAAGGATCGAACCCACGCCTTGAGAGATTAATAAGACTAGTGCGCGCATGGTTAACCACTAGGGTGGTGATACATCCATTAACTTTGACACTTTGATAAATATATATTGGAGTTTTAGTTTAAGAAATAAGATTTTCCAAACACAAACACGTGTGGGACCCCTGGATTTGAATGGACGAATCACATAATGCCACGCCAAGCCTCGCCAGTCAAAACAAAGTCAGAGATGCCGGAGCCATGCTCTCGTCATCTTCTCCGGTCACCTGCAAAATCAAACCTGCAAAATCAAACTAATAAAAACAAGAGAGGAACCTTATCCCCCTAAATCGAACCTCAGGAATTCAATGGTGGTGTTAGTTTGGTCTGAATTGGCATGTATCTAGGGTTTCGAAGCTCAATAGTTTGTTTTCCCTAACAATGGTGTTTCATCCATTTTATCTCGCGTCTTTCGGTTCGACACCCGAAGTTCGCCTTTATCTGTGGTGATACAAGTAATGGAATTCATAGTGTAAATTTTCGAGTTCATATTTGTATTCAATCACCTTTTTCCTTATCGCTTGGAAGGCAAGAGCTAACCTCGCTCCAAGTTAAAGGATAATTGAATAGGGGCAGCTTTTGTACCCTAAAATTTACCCTCTTTATTTTAACATTTTATGGCTTATAGTTTCATTATCATAAACATGCATGCGTATACATATATACAATTCATGCATTTACCATGGGATCGAATTTTTCTAATTGAGCGAGAATGCACAATTCAGGGGAAGGGGTTTGATTCTTAAGACTGGATATCTAAAGTTTCATCATTCCAAATTTCATCTCAATAATCAAGACGTGTACGTATGAAAATTTCTGATTATCTCACAAAAATTGGAGTTTCGAAGCTCTGATCTCCTATCCTATGGATATTGATAAATGGTTTCGAGTAAGAGCAGGTTGTGGTCAAGCATTTGAGCTCGAAATGATTTTATGGCCTTTTGTGAGTCTTGACGTATCTGTATACGATTTATCGATCTATACTATTCGTAAGAAAATCAAGAACGGTCGGATAAAAGAGGTTCGAGTGTGCTCGATGAAAAGTCAACAAAAAGTCAAAGTTTGACCGATTGGAATTTTTGGTCAAAATTATTGTCAAAGTCGATAGCTAAGAAAATGTGATCATTTGTAGAGAAAGGTCGGAAGAATCAGATAAAATTAGGTTTCTTGAATTTTAAGAAATCTTAGACTTAGAAATTTTCTCCAAGTTTTAAGAGCTTCATGATCCCAGAGCCATATTGTTGACTCTCTATCTCACTCGTATGTGGTTGAAAGTTTGCGAATTTGTAATCGTTGGAAAGAGTACATTTCGTACTTCAAATTTGCCCTTGTGAGGATTTCTCTAAAAATTCCTGGTTTTCGAGTTATGAGGCTCCGAAGTTTGAAGTTTACAACTTTTGAATTTTACACTAAGTGAAAATTTAGGGATCTTTTAGTATGGTCAAGTGCTCAACTTCGGAGGTATTTCACACATATTTCCAAGCATCATTTTGCATCAAGTTCAAAATCAAAGTTGTTCATTTCGCGAAGATCTAAAACTTTGCCGAAGAAATCAAATTAATCCGGGACTTGGATCAAAAGTTACAAAGTTCGGAAGTTATGAATTTGTCATATTTCAACTTTCAACACTTAGTGAAATTTCGCTGGATTTTTCTTATGGTCAGATCGATGACTTCGTGCTCAATTTTCTCATGGCTATCGACTCCGTATCGAAAAATGTTCAAATACAAAGTTGTTCACCTTGCGGCAAGCTACAACTTTGCAGAAGAGTTCGAATTCATTCGGGTCGTGGATCAAGATTTATCAGGCCGTAAAGTCATGGAAAAAAATTTCGTGAATTTTTGCCGACGTTGCCGGCATTTTAATAGTTACTTTCTTGTAACTTCGAGGCAATTTTTGAAAATGATATGAGCATCGAATCGAGAAATTTTCAACGTAAGAGTTGTTCACCCATATCTCCTTTCCAACTTTGGTCTTTGCACCGTATCGAAAAAAGGCTTGTGGCTCAAGTTAAACGACTTCGAAGGAAGCTACACGACCATGTGTCATAAGGATATTCCGGCTGTGACTAGTATTCTTTCGTACGCAACTCCCTTTAAAACAAAAAATTTCACCTTTATCTTGCAAGGATCCGAAAATCTCGCGGCACTAAAAAAAGCTCTCCTCTTTACCCAACTTGTAACAAACTCGAGGACAACAACCCTCTCTCACATTGACTTGGGATCTCCTTCATTTTTCTTCAGCTCCCTAACAAAAAAGCAATGACAGAAAAAAAGAAAACCAACCATTCTTTCTTCTTCTCCGATACCAAGAAACTCACATCCTCTCTTTCTCCTTCATCACCACACACCATAGTCGAATTGTACAACCATTACCTTCATAACTTATTATCACCCTCCTCTCATACTTAACAACACTATACTCCTTCCATCTTCCATGATCTCGCTCCCACAAAACCATCATCATAATGATCATCATCTTTTTCTTTTTCATGGGCCCTCTCTAACAGAATCGGTGGCAAAAGGAACGAACTCCCCCTCTTCCCTAATAACCCTCTTCTCTCTCATCTCACCACCTTAACAAACTATCATGACCACTGTAACAGTCACCATTATCCACCATTCTCCATGCCACATTCTCTCTCTCATCACCTTCTAACAACCATCAAAGACAACACCTCACTCTCCATTATTCTCATTGTAATCTATGCTCGCTACTCCATTCTTGAGGGTAACAGAATTATTACCAGCGTTCTCTCATTGCCGCAGCACTTTCAATCGAATTTCCTTATTGTTTCATTGTTGTCTTATACAACCATAACGAGACTGAGTTGCCTTCGCTATATCTTCCTATTCTCCTTTGTCACTTTAATTGAATAGTTGTATAAATGTGATATCCCATGTTTCTTTGAAACTTCAAGACATTTTTCTCAACTTAATTGTAGATAAATGTAGACCTTGTCTTAGGGTTGTAAATAGAACTTCAAAGCTAATCTTTAGTAGTTCAATTCTTAGGAACTAGTTTGATACTTGTTAGTTCTTCTAGATTACTCTTGCATGTTTGCTTGCAATCTTCTCCTCTATCTTAGAGATATGTTTAGGTAAGCATTAGTATGTGTAGTTGTTTCCCCTATTAGGAAGTTATACTTCTTGCCTCGATTTCTTTGTGAATAATGCATCATAGGCCATTCTAGTGTATATTTTTGGTTTATAACTTGTCTAGATCGCTAGTTGTACTTAGCGTTTCATTTGAGGACTATTGTGGTGGATTTAGATCGATTTCAATATCGTTCATGGGTTCTTTTGCATTATGTGTGTGTGGCTGACCGATTTTCCATTCTTATGTTGCTATGCATGTTTACATTCTGTTTCTTCGCATTTGGATAATATTTTGACTTGCGATGTGGGCATGCAACTATATTCCAGCCTACTTGTTATTTTTTGACGTGTTTGCTACATGTGCGAGGTACCTTGAGCATTATACTTGCAATTTGAATGTGTACGAACGCACATTCTGATCTTGCACACATGTGTGTGCACTCTTTGTCTGCTTGCTTGGGTTTTCACCTTTCTTGCAGGTCATCTTATTCCGAATGTGTACGAACGCACATTCTAATACTTGTCTGCATACGAACGCGCATTTTATTGTTTGTTGGATTTACACCTTTCTTGCAGGTTATCCAATATTGAATGTGTACGAACACACATTCTAATGCTTGTTTGCTTACGAACATGCACTATTTGTCTGGTTATTTGGATTGACACCTTCCTTGAAGGTTATCCAATTGCTCGAATGTGTACGAAGGTATTCTATTGCTAGTTTGCATACGAATGTGCATCCTATTGTCTGCTTGTTTGGTTTTCACCTTTCTGGCAAGTTGTTTTGATTCGAATGTGTACGAACGCACATTCTAATGCTTATTTACGTACGAATGCGCACTCTTCGTCTGCTTGTTTGGTTTTCACCTTTCTTGCAGGTTGTTTTAATTTGAATGTGTACGAACCACATTCTAATACTTATTTGTGTATGAATGTGCATTCTTTGTCTGCTTGTTTGGTTTTCACCTTTCTTACAGGTATATTTGCGTCATATGTGTACAAACGCACATTCTGATACTTATTTGCATACGAACGCGCATTCTTTGTCTGCTTGTTTGGTTTTTACCTTTCTTGTAGGTATATTTGCATCAGATGTGTACGAACACACATTCTGATACTTATTTGCGTACGAATGCGCACTCTTTATTTTCTTGTTGGTTTTTCACCTTTCTTGCAGGCGTATGTTGATTCAAATGTGTACGAACGCACATTTTATTGCTTGTTTGCATACGAATGTGCAACCTATTGTCTGCTTGTTTGGTTTTCACCTTTCTTGCAGGTGTATCTTGATTTAAATGTGTACAAACGCACATTCTATTTCTTGTTTGCATATGAACACGCATTCTATTGTCTGTTTGCTTGGATTGACACCTTTCTTGCAGTTTATCCAATTATTTGAATGTGCACGAACACATATTCTATTGCTTGTTTGTGTACGAACGCACATCCTATTGTCTGTTTGTTGGGATTTCACCTTCATGCAGGTGTACCTTGATTTGAATGTGCACGAACGCACATTCTATTTCCTATTTGCGTACAAACTCGCAATCTTTTGTCTGCTTGTTTGGTTTTCACTTCTCTTGCAGGTTCATTTTATTCGAATGTACATTATAATATTTTCTTGCGTACGAACGCGCATCCTATTGTCTGGCTTGTGATTTCTTGCAGGTTTATCTTGCTTCAAATGTGTACGAACACACATTCTGATATCTCTTTGCACACGAACGCGCATACCATTGCCTGTATTGTCTGGATTGCAATCTTATGCATGGTTATTTGCCTCGAATGTGTATGAACGCACATTCCACTCATGCTTTGATGCCTCAGTTCATTACTCACTGGTTTCTTTATTGCTTGGTAGGAGTACTTGATGTTTTCCGGAGTATTACTTAGCTTGCTATTGCTTACGGATTGTTATCCGTGTGGTATTTGCTATACCTCTTTTACCGCATTCTTTACCGCTATTCTAGAGAGCATGAGAAGTAGGGTTTTACCATTTTCCTAGCCATGAGAAGTAGGACTAGAGATGAATGATGAGGCTTCCGTAGTTGGAGCATGTTCAGGAACCCCTCTGGTTTATTTAAAGACCCGTTTAGGGCAATTCTGTTTGCTATTTGTGTGTGGTCTGATTTAAAATCCTCTTATGTGCATAGGGAGGTACCTTGAGTCGTTGTGTTTACTTTTGTTCTTGCATAGGTCAAGAGTGGTTAGGCAAACCGCTAAGAAGTACCACCAAGAAAGGACCCGCTTTGATGACATTTACAGGTGTTGTATATTATGATGATATGATGGGCACGCGGAAAGGGTTCACAATCAACCCCCCGCACATTTCTAGTCTGTGTCATCTCAGCACACGTGAATCGTGTTGCTTCCTTTATCGAGTCAATAATAAAAAGTGGCAAGAGTTCCCTATTCTAACTCTCCACGCTTTCTCGGGGTTCGCATTTATTGCTGATACTCACACTCATTGCTCTTCACACTTGACAATTCATGTTATGCTGTGATACCTTTCACGGTAATCGGATATGTTGGCTCCTGGTTGATTCTGGTACATCGGTGTTGTTGTAGGCTATGGGACTTCTTCCTTCTCCTGCGCATGTGTGGCATTTGTTTGTGCATTGAATTGCTTGTGTGCTTCTTCCAAATCACTTGTTTGCTTCATCCTTTTACATCCCTTGGTTCTTCAACTAAGACGGATATTAGGATAGCTTCCCTTAGGACCGCTCGGTTAGGATAGCTCTCGAGCCTAGACATTAGGATTTACATCCTTTCCATGTCAACATAGGTAGAGATTCCCCCTTTATCCTCAACCATAGGTCCAATCTTGCATGACAACATTAGGGGTAGAACTAGTTATTTTCCCTTTTGTTTTGCTTGTTTCTTTTGCATCCTTGCATATAATAAAACTAAAACGTGTTTTCTTTTTCTTTTGAAAATCAAAATACATTAATAATGGTTCTGACTCATTTTTAAAGGTAAAAGCAACCAACCTTACTGCAAACCTTTTTGTCTACAGACTTTCTTTTCTTTTAAAACCTTTTCAAAAAGGGAATTCCCTTTCAAGTCCGAGCAAACTGCTAAGTATGCGAGCGGCCGAGCATAAGACTTCTTATAGCTGCAACGCCAATCACGAGTTACAATTGTAAGGATGGGGAATCGAACTTCCCATAAAAAACATTTTAACCCACCAAAACATGTGATCCGGACTACGGCACTCTGACTTTTCCATTGCACGAGGGAATATGTAGGCATATTGTCACGGGGCTCGATCGAGCAAACTTCGTAAATACTTTCATCTTTTCCCCGTGTTTCCTTTATTTTCTTTCTTTCACATGCATTGTAGCGATTAAGAGATATATAGATATAACACACCCCTTAGATAGAAAATATAAGTGGATACTGTAGAGTACTACGGGCGTGTGGGGTGCTAAACCCTTCCCCTCGCGTAATAGACTCCCTTACCCCGATCTCTCGGTCGTGAGACCGTGATTTCTCCTCTTTTAGGTTTACTCGATGTTTTCCTTTCCTCTCGCGGGATAAAAAAACTTTTGATGGAGACTTCATTTTTATTCCTATCGGATGATGTTCAGCCAGTTGTTTCATATGTCAGCATCGAAATTGAAAGATTTGAAGAGTCAACTTGAAGATCTGCTTGGGAAGAGATTAATTCATCCGAGTGTGTCACCATGAGGTGCACCAGTGTTGTTGGTTAAGAAGAAAGAAGGTCCTATGAGGCTTTATATGAACTATAGACAACTGAATAAGGTGACTATTAAGAATAAGTATCTACTTCCGAGGATTGATGATTTGATGGATTAGTTGGTTGGTGCAAGTGCGTTCAGCAAGATAGATTTGAGATTTGGGTACCATTAGATTTGTGTGAAGGCTAAAGATATTCAGAAGACTGCTTTTAGAATGAGGTATAGTTATAATGAGTATTTTGTGATGCCGTTTGGTGTGACCAATGCACCAGGTGTATGTATGGAGTATATTAATAGGATTTTCCATCTGTATTTGGACAAGTTTGTGGTTGTTTTCATTACTGATAATTTGATATATTCAAAAAGTGAAGAAGATCATGTGGAGCATCTGAAGGCTGTGTTAATAATGTTGAAGGAGAAGTAGTTGTATGCTAAAATTCCTAAGTGTGAGTTTTGGTTAAAGGAAGTGAGTTTCCTTGGCCATTTGATTTCGAGTAGAGGTGTTGTGGTCTATTCGTCGAAGGTTGAAGTTGTATCCCATAGGAAGCATAGGAATTTATTTATGAGATTAGAAGTTTTCTTGGTTTGGCATGTTATTATCAGAAATTTATTGAAGGATTTGAAAAGTTAGCTTTGTCGTTGACACAATTGACGAGGAAAGGTCAAGCTTTTGTTTAGGATGTAAAATGTGAAGAAAGTTTTCAAGAACTTAAGAGAAGTTTGATGGCAGCTCCTATTTTGATTTTTCCTAATCCAGTAGAACCTTTGGTTGTGTATTATGATGCTTCGTTGATGGTATTAAGAGGTGTATTAATGCAAAATTCGTAATTTGTAGCTTATGCTTTAAGGCAACTTAAAATGCATGAGAGGAATTATCCGATGCAGGATTTAGAATTAGTTGTTGTTGTTTTTGTATTGAAGCTTTGCATGCATTATTTGTTTGGATCGAGATTCGAAGTGTTTAATGATCATAAGATTTTGAAATATTTGTTTGATTATAAAGAGTTGAATATGAGGCAGAGGTGATGGTTATAATTACTGAAGGATTATGATTTTAGCTTGAATTACCATACGGGTAAAGTAAACGTGGTGGTCGATGCATTCAGTAGGAAATATTTGCATATGTCGATGATGATGGTAAGAGAGTTGGAAATGACTCAACAATTTCAAGATATGAGTTTGTTTTATGAAGAGACTTCTTATTGAGTTGAGCTTGGAATGTTGAAGCTTACTAGTGGTATTCTTGATGATATTCGAGAAGGTCAGAAATTCGATTTGAGTTTGGTAGATCGATTGACTTTGATCAATCAAGGTTGAGGTAGTGATTTTTGGATCGAAACAAATGGTATCATGAGATGTCGTGAAAAGTTTGTGTTTCAGATATAGCAAAGCTGAAAAGAGTATTTTTGAAGAAGGGCATCGTAGTGGATTAAGTATTCATATGGGTGCTACGAAGATGTATCAGGACTTGAAAAAGATATTTTGGTGGCCTGGTATGAAAAAGGAAATTGCGGAGTTTGTGTATTCTTGTTTGACTTGTCAAAAGTCAAAGATCGAACATCAGAAACTGTCTAGTTTGATGCCACTATTATCTATTCCTGAATGAAAATGGGAGAGTATATCAATGTATTTTGTGTCCGGTTTACCGAGAACACAGAGTAATTGTGAAGATTTTTAGGTTATTGTGGATATATTGATTAAATATTCTCACTTTATTCCAATGATAATGGATTATCCATTAGAGAAGTTGGCAGAGTTGTACATTGAGAGGATTGTCAGTTTGCACGGCATTCCGTGTAGTATTGTGTCAAATATGGATCTGAGATTTACTTTGAGATTTTCAAAAGGTTTGCAAAGTGCTTTGGGTACGAAGATGGGTTTGAGTTCTTCTTATCATTTGTAGACTGATGGTCAGACTGAGAGGACGATTCAGTACCTAAGGATCTTTTGACAGCTTGTGTATTGAAAAAATGAGGTGCTTAGGATAGTTACATTCCTTTAATTGAATTTACTTACAACAACAGTTTCTATTCGAGTATCGGAATGGCACCGTTTGAAGCATTATATGGTAGGAGATTTAGGACGCCATTATGTTGGTATGAGTTAGGAGAGAGTGTTGTGGTTGGACCTGAGATAGTCCAGCAGACTATTGATAAGATTAAGATTATTTAAGATAAGAGGAAGACTTCTGAGAGTTGTCAGATGATTTATCATGATAAGAGTAGGAAAGAGCTTGAATTTCAAGAAGGAGATCGTGTGTTTTTAGGGTTACTCCGGTAACGGATGTTGGTCAAGCATTGAAGTCGCATAAGTTAACATCGCGTTTTATTGGTCTATACCAGATTTTAAAGAAGACATGAGAGGTGCCTATTGGATTACTTTACCACTGTCGCTTGTTAATCTCCATGATGTGTTCCATGTGTCTCAACTGAGGAAATACATTACATATTTGTCTCATGTGGCCCAAGTAGATGATGCGTAGATGAGAGATAACCTGAATGTAAAGACATCACCTATGAGGATATAGGATCGGGAGTTAAAGTAGCTTCAAGGTAAAGAGGTTTCCTCAATGAAGGTAGCTTGGGGAGGACTGGCAGGAGGAAATATGACTTGGGAACTCGAGAGTCAGATGAAGGGATCATATTCCGATATGTTCGTTTGAGGTAATTTTCGAGGGCAAAAATCTTTCAAGTGGGGGAGAGTTGTAACACCCTAATTTTTTAGTAATTGTTATATATATATATATATATATATATATATATATATATATATATATATATATAATTCAATTAATTATTTGTGTGAATTCGTTCGTAAGTGATTTATTGTATTATTGGAAATGTGCTATGTGTTAGGTTGTGATAGAATTATTTTATTAGCGATAGTTATAGAAAAATAGAGAATAATGGTAAGTGAGCCTAATTGTGAAAAGTGATTAGTAATGTGAGGGTTTAGGTAAACCATTAGTGTTACTAGGTTAGTGTTATTTTATTATTAGTTAAATAAAAATATAAAATAGAGTTAGTAAGAGAAAAAGAGCAAAAGAGCAAAAGTGGAGAAAAGAGAAAAGGAGAAGGAAGAGAAGAGAAGAGAAGAGAAGAGAAACCCTAAGGATGAAATTAGAAAATAATCTACAATCAAGGTAAGGGTGGGATTTTCATTTAATTATTGAGTTTTTTGATAATGCATGATTGGGTAGAAGCATATTTAGGAATGAAATCCCTAATTTTTCATGATTTATAAGGGTTAGGGTTTGATGAATAATCATTGAATTTGATGAACGATTATGTTTGATGTTTCTATTTGAAAATATATGTTAGATATAGGTTATAGTACCTTAAATCGTGAAAAATTGCATGTTAAAATGTGTTTTGAGGTGGAAAGTTTGCAATGGGATTTTGCTGTTATCGTAGGTTTTTCTGCGGAAACTGCAGAGCGCGCTTAACACGGGAGAGCTCACTTAGCGCAGTCAAAACAGTGACTTTGGTGCTTAGCACCACGTAGCTTGCTTAGTGTGGTCTATTGGGATTGAAAAATGCTTATTTGGTTAAACTTTTTTGTGATTATATATTCTTATGTTTTATGATAATTGATTCTGAATTTTTTGGAATTTTATCTGTATGTTTGGATTGGTTTCGAAGGTGAATGTGAATGACATGAAACTTGAATTATATATGTCATACGTGTTTTGTGAATTGATTATGGAATGTAATGATACTTTGTGTATTGCTTGCTATGAATATGAGTTTTTGTGAATGATTCATGAGTATCTGGTGGTATGTGTGAATGAGTGGTAATTCAAGTGTGATGAATTATTGAATATATGCATGAATGTTAAGATTAGAAATTGTCTTAATTGCATATGGTTGTTGTAATTGCACATGCATTATTTTTTTTCAAGAGTAAATACTTGTTAGTTTCGTGGGAGCTAATGACTTGTCCCAAACCTAGAAAAGGGTTTGAAAGGTTAGAGAACGGGTTTTGGTGTGTTATCGGTTTAGAGAATGGACTAAATTTTTTAAATAAATATCAAAAAATGATAACAGGATATTGGTACCACCTACATGACTATTGCATTGAGTCATATTATATATAAGTTTGCAATATGAGGTATGTGAGCTATGTGGAATTGATGTGAATTGTAAAATTTGGAATCATGATTAATTATTTGTGATAGTATGAATACATTGGGTGATGTAATGTTATAAAATATGTGAAGTGTGAGAATATTGTTGTATGCATGTATGTTGATCATTATGTATTATTTATGATTTTAATAATTATGTGAATTCTCACCCTTCTGTTGGAATGATGTTTTATACGACATCGCTCAAGTACCAAAGATTATAGTTGTTTTGGCAATAGTGGAGCTGAAAAAGCTATCTTTATTTTGTTTATGCATTATTCTGGGTTGAGTCATGCTCTGGTTATGTAACATTGAGGAATCATTTTAATTCATGTTTTGAGATATACATTTGTATACTCTATTTAATTCATTATTCTAAATTAGATTTTGTGGTGAAGTAGCTTGTATGCTTGATTTGATTTATTGAAACATTTTATCGAGACTTAAATTATACTTGTTGAATAAAGTGATTCTGCTGCTACATGCTATGTGAAAGTGTATTAAGGAATGAATTTTAATTTAAGTGTTATTGAGTATGACAGGTGTTTGTGATTTTTGGAGCATGTGTGACACATTTAGATGAGATGCATGTTTTATTTACTCTTACTATATTGTATTATTTCAGGGGGTTTAGAAAGGTGTTACAAATACTCATGACGTATTCGAATGAATTTTTAGGTGGCTTACTCTGAAGTGGAAAGAATTTTTCCGAGAAACTATATCGTGTTAAATAAATACAACCCTATCATAAGAAATTGCTATCAGGTGTCTCATTTGCGGGAAGCGCATCCATTTTTCAAACATAGGTTGACCAGTAAGACAAGGAACTTGAGCTTTGACAATTGCATCGTAATTTGCTTTGTTTCCATATATCTTTGTGTATAATTCCTTATATATCTTTGTGTATAATTCCTTATATATCTTCATCTCTTGTATAAGATGACGACAAACAAATCGGTAGTCATCATCTCTCTAAGCGAGCAAACCTGAAATAGCTCAAACACCAATGTCGTCGTCACCTTCAATATTTATAATCTGTTAAATGTATTTGTGCATAAAAAGTGGCATCTCTTCAATGTGTTTGATTTTTTGTAACAGCGGGGCGGAGATGGTTTTCTAATGCGAGCACCCTTGAATACACTTTTTAAGATTTTGAAATCGGAGAATCCAAAAAATGTGATTCAACATGTTCCAACTATGAAGGAGACCATCTACAGGAGTTGTCACTTTGTGTCGTTTTGACCTTTTTATTGGAACCCTTTGTTTTAACCGGTTCCGATGGTGGTTTCAAATGTATTGTTTTTGGATAGACAATCTTCCTCAGTTTCTATTTGATGTGCAATTTCATTATGTCGTCAGCTTTTATGGATATCTCTTGGATCATTTCTCACTATATCATGATATATATATATGTTTGATTTGTCATGATTCATCACACCATCATCATCAAAGCGAAGCCTTTTTCAATGACTGCAAACATCATCCATATGTATTGGTTTTTCAAGCTTTATCTTCTTTGAAGTTAAAAAACACATGGAAATTGTACGTTTTTTTAAGTGAACATCCATACTTTGAGCTATCTTAACCTATTTTATCTACTCGCTTGGCTTCGTGAAAAATAAAATTCAATATCCTCCAAGATATGTTGCCAACCAACTGTGAATAAAGGATGTTGTATTTGAATCGGTGTTCTCACAGTAATGCTCCAACCAAAATATGTTTGTATCTTATTATGTTGGTTTCAGAATGTTTGGTTAACAACGCCCTAATCTCGACAAAAATCACTTTTACTATTTCTCAATCAATTCTTCGGTCTAGCATGTGTAGATTCAACGTTTTTAGTTGTTTTATTGCCAAAGTATCAAACATGATCGATCCATCCACAAACAATCTTCTCTCTAACCTGATCCAAAATAGTGACCTCAACATATTTCAATAAATCTGGATATCTCGCACACGTACTCTTGAAATGTAGAACAAATTTAGCATATAATTCTTCCATGGAGGAATTAATTATAGCATTCTACGCGCTCTTAATATTTTCCACCACCACATTAGGTTTGATCATTTTTCCATCTTCACCTATGACTTGTTTTGTGCCAACTGTAGTTCTTACCTGACTTCTCACATTTTTGGTTATGTGATACTTACAAAGTAATGCGAACAATGTTGAACAAATTATTTCAGCCGAATTCATCAGTGTGGTATTGTGATCGATGATTATGACTTGTGGCATGTTTTCTTGGTTATTCAAGACAGTCTTACACATTTCCAAAGCATGTGTAACATTGTCATCTTTTTTCGGATTCCATAAATGCAAAATCAACTAAAAAAGTCATCTCCATAGAAGTAACAACAAAATTTTCAAGATTGGAAGTCTATAATTTGTTTGTTTTGTATGTTGAAACAGTTATGAGCATAGTGAGAAATATATTGAACAAATTGATGGATTCGGTGTAACACCCCTTCTAATTACCCGCGTTTTATAAATATTAATCAGAGTTTTTATTCGCAAATCAAGAGGTATCACAATTTTAATATGTTTCAAAATTATAACCAAACAGTTGTCATGCTTTCACTGAAGGAAATCAATAAATAAAAACAGACTTAAAGTTATGTTTAACAGCGGAAATGAAACATAACAAATCCTGGATACATCATCCATATCTATTCCAGGAAATAAATCAAAACATAATTCAAAACCATTAAGGATATCCATTAAAGGATTTCAAAACAAACGTTTCCCCAATGTTACATCTACCAGAGCACGACACTGACACGCGGATTAACTAACTGACTCAACTCTAGAGCTATCCTCACCGATTCCAAGCAGCTAATCACTTCGGATCTGAAATCATTAAAGTAAGGGTGAGATCTCTATCCAATATAAAATGCATTATACGTTTTTAAAATACGACACGACAGAATAATTCGATGCGTTAGTCCATTATCAAAACACATTCATAGTTCAGTTCACAAGAACATTATACACAATTCATTATGCAATTAAACAATCAATGGAAATTGCAACACTGGAAACCATCCTAGCATGTTACAATCCCATATGCAATGCAGACTCTATGCATGTGGTACCAAACGTGAACCGAGTTCACCCTCTGTTCCATCACACTTGGAAACAGCGGAAATCCATGATTCGCCCAGAACACTGAGTCAAGAATCTAGCCTCACTACCTCACATCCTGGTAAGTCTATTGGCTCTGCAAGTTCACTTCTGCACAATGGGAATGAACCAATTAACAATGCTTATGCATGCATCATAAAAGCATGCAACATTAATTCACAGATTATGATATCACATAATTCACATAATGCCAATGACCAATGTAATTCATTCTATCACAATGATTATCAAAACACAACATGGTACGCATTATTACTCATTCATCAATTCAGGCAATTCAACCCCATTTCTCATCGTCCTCAAATATCCACCCTTTTTCAAAAAATCGGAAGCTCGACTACTTTTAAAATAATTTTAGCAAAATAATATTTTTCTCTTTTTAAAAGATAGTATTTTTAATTTAAGAAATAATGCCGAAAACGGCACCCAAATCGGAGTTACGGTTTAGAAAATATGAATTTTTGAAGTTTTAAGTATTTTGAAAAATTACACAGTGGAACCCGGTTCCTACATATACAGGAATCGGTTCCTGCGAAGTCTGAAAAAAACGCTTCCTGGAATTTGTATGGGAACCCGGTTCCTACGTGCAAAATTGCCCAGTTTTGAAAAATTCTCACTGGGAACCCGGTTCCTCCCCACAGGGAACCGGTTCCCACGACCTGCAGAATCATTTTCTGCTATTTTTGACAGCATTATGCCTTCCAAATCATTCCCAATCATTCCTATACGAATTATACTTTCAGGAACACCAAAATACAACCATTATACGTCATTACAACATCATATATCATTGTTTCATCATCTCTATCATTCATTCGACACACTAATGGTCTTAAATTCTATAATCCGACACAAAATAGGGTTTAATCCTACAAACCTATATTCACCTAAATCAAACTTCCTAACATACCCAATCATCCGGTTGATTCCCAAAACCCATAAGGCATTAAAATTGAATGAAATCACCCCTTACCTTGCGATGATCTTCGAATTCTCGACGTTTGGCTTTTTTCCTCTTGTCTCTTCTCTTCGCCAATTCCACGTGAAAATAACTTTTCCAAAAAGACTCCTTTTCCTTCTTTTCCTTTTTATAACCCTTGTTTTATTCCTTTATTTTTTTTCCAAATAAAACACATAATTAATTATTAGTAAAAGTAGAGTGATTTACTCCCCACACCCACTATTTACTCTGCACACCTCTAACCCTTCTTTCTTCAATTAATCCAATTAAATCCAAAAATATAAATAATAAAGCCTTTAATTAATTAAATAATTAAATTCCTTATTATTTAATATTCGAATTAAATCGGGGTGTCACAACTCTCCCCCACTAAAAGAGTTTTCGTCCTCGAAAACATACCTTAGACGAAAAGTTCAGGATACGAGTCCTTCATCTAACTCTCCAGCTCCCAAGTTACATTTCCTCCCGCTGGTCCTCCCCAAGCTACTCGTACCAGTGCTATCTCTTTACCCCGTAATTGCTTCACTTTCCGATCCTCAATTCTCGTAGGTAGCTTCAATGATTATCCGCACTGTATATCATCTACGAATCTCATGAGACGGATCTGCAATGTACCTCCTCAACTGAGATACATGGAAAACATCATGCAAATTCGCAAGTGACGGCGGTAAAGCAATCTGATAAGCAACTTTCCCAACTCTCTTGGTAATCTAAAACGGACCAATAAAGCGCGGAGTCAACTTCTTTGACTTCAAAGCTCGACCAATACCAGTCATCGGAGTAATTCGCATGAACACGTGGTCTCCTTCACTAAACTCGAGATCTTTTCTCCTCTTATCATGATAACTTTTCTAACGACTCTGAGAAGCTCTCATCTTCTCCTGAATCATCTTGATCTTTTCTAAAGTTTATTGAACAATCTCTGGTCCAATCACAGCACTCTCTCCAGATTCGTACCAACACAACGGAGTCCGACACCTCCTACCATACAATGCCTCAAATGGAGCCATACCGATGCTCGAATGAAAACTATTGTTGTAGGTAAACTCTATCAACGGTAAGTAGTTATCCCAAGCTCCACCTTTCTCTAACACACAAGCTCTCAACAAATCCTCTAACGACTGAATCGTTCTCTCCGTCTGACCATCTGTCTGTGGATGATAAGCAGAACTCAATCGTAACTTAGTACCCAAAGCTTCCTGCAATCCTGTCCAGAACTTAGACGTAAACCTCGGATCTCTATCTGACACAATGCTAGACGGAATACCATGCAAACTTACAATCCTCTCAACATACAATTCTGCCAACCTCTCCATCGGATAATCCATTCTTATCGGAATAAAGTGAGAAGACTTTGTCAATCGAACCACAATAACCCAAATAGAATCACAGTTCTTCGTTGTCCTCGGCAAACCAGACACAAAGTCCATAGAAATGCCATCCCATTTCCATTCTGGAACAAACAACGGTTCCATCAATCCTGACGGTTTCTGATGTTCAATCTTTGATTTCTGACAAACTAAACACGCATACACAAACTCAGCAATTTCCTTTTTCATTCCAGGCCACCAAAATAATTTCTTCAAATCATGATACATCTTAGTAGCACTGGGATGAATACTCAACCCACTACGATGTCCTTCTTCCAAAATACTTTTTCTAATCTCAGCAATATCCGGAACACACACTCTATCACCAAATCTCATAACGCCATTCTCATCAATTCGGAACTCACCTCCTTGACCTTGGTTAATCAATGTCAGCTTATCCACCAAACCAACATCAGATTTCTGGCCATTTCGAATCTCTTCCAAAATACCACTAGTCGGCTTCAACATGCCCAATTTCACACTATTCGGAGTAGTTTCACATACCAAACTCAAATCTCTGAATTGTTCCACTAATTCCAATTCACGAATCATTAACGTCGACATATGCAAGGACTTCCTGCTTAACGCATCTGCCACAACGTTTGCCTTACCAGGATGGTAATTCAAACCGAAATCATAGTCCTTGAGAAATTCCAACCATCTCCTCTGCCTCATATTCAACTCTTTCTGGTCAAAAAGATACTTCAGGCTCTTATGATCACTGAATACCTCAAACCGTGAACCATACAGATAATGCCTCCACAGTTTCAAAACAAACACAACAGCTGCCAACTCCAAATCATGAGTCGGATAATTCCTTTCATGAATCTTCAACTGTCTCGAAGCATAAGCCACAACCTGCCTATCTTGCATCAAAACACCTCCTAAACCCATCAAAGACGCATCGCAATACACCACGAACGATTCTGCCGGATTCGGCAAAATTAGAATCGGAGCACTAGTCAACCTCTTATTCAACTCTTGGAATCCTTTCTCACAATCTGCATCCCAAACAAATGCTTGACCCTTTCTAGTCAGCTTAGTCAACGGTAAAGCTAACTTCGAAAATCCCTCAATGAATTTCCTGTAATAACCTGCAAGACCAAGAAAACTACGAATCTCTGAAGCATTCTTCGGCGCTTCCCACTGCGATACAGCTTCTACTTTCGTAGGATCAACAGCAATACCATTCTTGGAAGTCACATGACAAAGAAAACTCACTTCGCTTAACCAAAACTCGCAGTTAGACAACTTCGCATAAAGTTTCTTTTCCTTCAATAATTCCAATACAATCCTAAGATGCTTTGCATGCTCCTCATCATTCTTTGAATAGATCAAAATGTCGTCAATAAATACCACCACAAACTTGTCAAGATACGGATGGAATATCCTGTTCATATACTCCATAAAAACACTAGGTGCATTAGTAACTCCAAATGGCATAACCGAATATTCGTAATGCCCATACCTCGTTCTAAATGCAGTCTTCTGAATATCTCCCGCCTTAACACGAATTTGATGATATCCAGACCTCAGATCAATTTTACTAAATACACAAGCTCCAACCAATTGATCCATCAAATCGTCAATCCTCGGCAATGGATACTGATTCTTGATTGTCACTTTATTCAACTGCCTGTAATCAACACACAGTCTCATCGTACCTTCCTTCTTCTTAACCAACAACACCGGTGCACCCCACGGCGAAACACTAGGCCGAATAAACTTCTTCTCAAGTAACTCTTCCAATTGTTTCTTTAATTCAGACAACTCAGATGCCGACATGCGATAAGGCGTCGTCGACACCGAACTAGTTCCAGGAATCAAGTTTATAGCAAACTCTACTTTTCTCTCAGGTGGTAGCTCACTCACATCTTCCGGAAATACTTCTGGAAATTCATTCACCACTGGTAATTCACCACTCTTAGCCTTTCCTTTCACTTCCGTCGAAGAATATAACATAAACACTACAGCACCATCTCTAACAGCTGAATTCATCTGCTTAACTGACATAGTCACGTCATCAACTTTAACTTCTTCAGGGAATATGACCGTTTTCTCAAAACAATTGATATGAACCTGGTTGAAGACCAACCAGTTCATTCCAAGGATAATATCAAGTTGTTCTAAAGGTAGGCGCACTAAATCCATACCGAAACCTCTATCAAAAATAACAATAGGACAATTCCTACAAACATACGAAGTAGTCACTGAACCCGACGCAGGAGTGTCAATAATCATACTTCCATCCAAATTAGAAATTTCCAAATTCAATCTCTTAGCACAATCCAAAGCAATAAAAGAATGCGTCGCTCCAGTATCAATAATCGCAATTAAAGGTATGCCATTAATAAAACATGTACCTTTAATCAACCGATCATCTGGCTTAACGTCTGATCCCGACAAAGCGAACACCTTCCCACCTGCTTGTTCTTTCTTTGGCTTAGTACACTGCGGACGAGTGTGTCCCTCTTCGCCACAGTTGTAACAAGTTATCTTTTTAAATCTGCACTCAGCAGCTACATGACCAATTCTCCCACAGTGGTTGCACTTCTTCGCATCATTCTGGCATTCAGCAGCTCTGTGTCCCATGTCACCACATCTGTAACACTTAGTGGAAGAACCAGAAGAACCAGAGTCTCCCCCACTAGGCTTCTTCCAACCACCAGATTTCTGATTATTCCTATCATAGGGCTTACCACGATCCATATGCCTCTTCCCTTTACGGTCAGCATAACTCTGAGCATTCGACTTAGTACTAGCAAGATCTTCTTCCAGAATCCTACTACAGTCAACTAAATCAGGAAACCTCCTAATGCACTGATACCTGATACCCTGCTTGATCTCATCACAAAGGCCATTCTCAAACTTGATACATTTGGAAAATTCTCCATCTGCATCGTTAGTGTAGTGAGCATAGTACTTTGCTAATTCAGTAAACTTCGTTGCACACTCACTCACAGTCTTGTTGCCCTGCTTGAGCTCCAGAAACTCAATCTCCTTCTTACCCCGAATGTCTTCAGGAAAGTATCTTCTCAGAAAATCTCTCCTGAACACAGCCCAAGTCAATGCAATACCATCTTCTTCCATTTTAGTTCTGGTAGCAACCCACCAGTCATCAGCTTCCTCTGCCAGCATGTGAGTACCATACCTCACCTTCAGCTCCTCAACACAATCAATCACTCTAAAGATCCTCTCGATCTTCTTCAACCACTTCTGAGCACCTTTGGGATCATGTGCACCCTTGAACAATGGAGGATTATTCCTCTGAAAATTCCCCAACTGTCTATCAGCACCAATAACAGCTCCCTGCTGATTCCCTCCGAGCACTCCAGCTAACATTCCCAAAGCCTCAGCAATAGCATCATCATTCCTTCCGTTACCTCTTCAAGCCATTTTTCTGTAACATTACAAAACAATCCACATCAGCACACAAGTATCGACAGTGTTACTTTACACTAGTCGCATACTAAAGGGATAACGACACTAAGACAAGACCGACTATGCTCTGATACCACTATTGTAACACCCCTTCTAATTACCCGCGTTTTATAAATATTAATCAGAGTTTTTATTCGCAAATCAAGAGGTATCACAATTTTAATATATTTCAAAATTATAACCAAACAGTTGTCATGCTTTCACTGAAGGAAATCAATAAATAAAAACAGACTTAAAGTTATGTTTAACAGCGGAAATGAAACACAACAAATTCCGGATACATCATCCATATCTATTCCAGGAAATAAATCAAAACATAATTCAAAACCATTAAGGATATCCATTAAAGGATTTCAAAACAAATATTTCCCCAATGTTACATCTACCAGAGCACGACACTGACACGCGGATTAACTAACTGACTCAACTCTAGAGCTATCCTCACCGATTCCAAGCAGCTAATCACTTCGGATCTGAAATCATTAAAGTAAGGGTGAGATCTCTATCCAATATAAAATGCATTATACGTTTTTAAAATACGACAGAATAATTCGATGCGTTAGTCCATTATCAAAACACATTCATAGTTCAGTTCACAAGAACATTATACACAATTCATTATGCAATTAAACAATCAATGGAAATTGCAACACTGGAAACCATCCTAGCATGTTACAATCCCATATGCAATGCAGACTCTATGCATGTGGTACCAAACGTGAACCGAGTTCACCCTCTGTTCTATCACACTTGGAAACAGCGGAAATCCATGATTCGTCCAGAACACTGAGTCAAGAATCTAGCCTCACTACCTCACATCCTGGTAAGTCTATTGGCTCTGCAAGTTCACTTCCGCACAATGGGAATGAACCAATTAACAATGCTTATGCATGCATCATAAAAGCATGCAACATTAATTCACAGATTATGATATCACATAATTCACATAATGCCAATCACCAATGTAATTCATTCTATCACAATGATTATCAAAACACAACATGGTACGCATTATTACTCATTCATCAATTCAGGCAATTCAACCCCATTTCTCATCGTCCTCAAATATCCACCCTTTTTCAAAAAATCGGAAGCTCGACTACTTTTAAAATAATTTTAGCAAAATAATATTTTTCTCTTTTTAAAAGATAGTATTTTTAATTTAAGAAATAATGCCGAAAACGGCACCCAAATCGGAGTTACGGTTTAGAAAATATGAATTTTTGAAGTTTTAAGTGTTTTGAAAAATTACACAGTGGAACCCGGTTCCTACATATACAGGAACCGGTTCCTGCGAAGTCTGAAAAACACGCTTCCTAGAATTTGTATGGGAACACGACCTGCAGAATCATTTTCTGCTATTTTTTACAGCATTATGCCTTCCAAATCATTCCCAATCATTCCTATACGCATTATACTTTCAGGAACACCAAAATACAACCATTATACGTCATTACAACATCATATATCATTGTTTCATCATCTCTATCATTCATTCGACACACTAATGGTCTTAAATTCTATAATCCGACACAAAATAGGGTTTAATCCTACAAACCTATATTCACCTAAATCAAACTTCCTAACATACCCAATCATCCGGTTGATTCCCAAAACCCATAAGGCATTAAAATTGAATGAAATCACCCCTTACCTCGCGATGATCTTCGAATTCTCGACGTTTGGCTTTTTTCCTCTTTTCTCTTCTCTTCGCCAATTCCACGTGAAAATAACTTTTCCAAAAAGACTCATTTTCCTTCTTTTCCTTTTTATAACCCTTGTTTTATTCCTTTATTTTTTTCCAAATAAAACACATAATTAATTATTAGTAAAAGTAGAGTGATTTACTCCCCACACCCACTATTTACTCTGCACACCTCCAACCCTTCTTTCTTCAATTAATCCAATTAAATCCAAAAATATAAATAATCAAGCCTTTAATTAATTAAATAATTAAATTCCTTATTATTTAATATTCGAATTAAATCGGGGTGTCACATTCGGGATGACTCCAAAATGTATCTCAAATTGTGACTTAATCCTCACAAACTATGTACATAGAAACATAGTCTTTATCTTCCAAAAGTTTCAACAGTTGTTGCATATATCATTTTGGTCCTCTTACCTCCTTGGTGTCTTGAGCACACACATTGTATATTTGCTTGATATTTGAAACATCTAAAAGTCTTGTCTATTTAAAAGAAGTGAGTGTGTTTTTCGGCGCCACCATGTATAATGCGATGTCCAAAACAAGTTCTATCTCCTCAGGAACAAGATGACATATAATGGGATGATTGGCTAGCTTGTCATTCAAGGAATGATTATGTATATAGTAAATCACATTAAATTTTCATGTCTCATACGGTATATGCGCAATTTAACTGACACCCATATTTCCTCGATCCAATGTCATCTCGTTTCAACTTTCTAATATGTGGTTGGTACGTGCCACTTCTTTCTCATCTCATTGTTTTAAATACCTGACTTCTATCAAAACCATTGTTGTACCTTTCTATTACAACATCAAACCCTAATTTATTTGCCTCTATGCGGACCCATAACAGCATATATTCACGATTAATAAATTGTAAATTATGCATGAACATCTACCTCGACAATAAGAGGTCGAACACCTGGTTTAACACCATATTTCACTTCATCCGGTTTAACATAATCATTCACTATATCTGGTTTAACATCATGCTTCACTTCGATCGGTTTAACATTCACACTCGTAATAGCTTTGAAAACATATTTAGATGCACCATATCTAATACTACCAACAACAACAAAATAGTGTGAAAACTCAAACTATCAAGACAATCCGGATATGCACATTTGGATCACATCAAACATCGTCCGGAGATGCATATTCGGATTCAATGTTCATTTTTCAACTCAAAAACAAGATTAATGCAAGGAATAAGGGATGAAATAAATGAGCTTCACGTGCAATTCCAGCTTGGTTTGCTCTCTTTGAAATGATGAACTGCAAGAATGGTGTTTTAGTGTTGAAAGGTTGATTAAGAATGAAAGAATTTTTTCAAGAGTCTTTAGAATGAAATGTTATTTTAGCATGAAGAAGAAGATCGGAAAAGGTGGGTGGTGTTTTATCTAATTTCGCACTTGACATTTTTGAAGATGTATTTTCGAACACATCACTGAGTCGTTTAATAATTCAACACATTCAAATAAATCACTATAAATGAATACAAGGGGTATTTTGTATATGCATCTCTGGATAGACTCAAATATTATACGAAGATGCATCTTTAAACCATATTTTTGGTGCGTTCGGGTATGCATCTCCAAACGCGTGAAGGACTTTTTTTCAAGGATGTAGAATACATACTTAATACTTAATGGTGGAAAGAGTAACTCCTTCGTCATGTATCTTAGGTTGCACATGTCATTACATGTTTTTAGTAGAAAACAATAATATGAAATGTATAACTAAATATTTATAAATCAATATAAAATTTTAAATATTCAATTTAAGAATGGTTACCAATATTTTAAAAATTAGATTGGTCATCAAACTGACGAGAATACTGAATTATTGGTTTAATGGTCGAACTAATAGATCATTGATTGAATCACATTGATTTTTACCAATTTTGACCGATTCTTCAACTCCCACCGATTAATAATTTACTCGGTCCAACAATCACACTAGACTGATGATCCTTCCAGTTCTCGATTTGACCTGTCAATTTAATTTCATTTTTAAACACCGACGATTACTACTTTGCTCATCACTATTTTTACAAAGATAAATTAAAATCAATATTTTTCAAATAAAGGAATGGCCTTTTTCTAAACGAGATGGATTTTTTAAAAAAATATATTAAAATAAAATAACATTTCAATATATACTTTTTCAAAATCTATAATAAAAAGAGTTTACACAAATATAACTAATCAAAACTCTTATATTTATTAGATCATTTCAATATTTTAAAATTAAAATTGAAATCTTACCCGGATCATTTCAATATTTTAAAAATAAAATTAAAAATTTATTGTGATGTATATTTTTCATTAGTTGATCGTGTAAAAATATTTTACATTGTTTATATTTCCTTTTTTTCTCTAATTAAAATATAAAAACAATAACGTATCAATAATATTTATTTTACTAACATCTCATAGAAGAATTAACATGTCACCCATTTTACTATTATACCTTTGAATAATCACTAAATTTAAATTAAAAAAAAAAACATAAATTTTACCAAAAATTTTAAAAAAAAATGTACAGGAAATATTGAAAAATTCCAGTATTATGGAACGTTAAGTTTCTCTCGCCGAACTAACACTTCAAATATTTTTTAAATAAAATAACGATAACATAAAATAAATAAATTTTCAAAACAGCCCACAACACAGAAATTGTTGCTTCCTTTTCAAACTTTCAGTTTCTACATAAATAAATTTTGAAACTGTCTCAAATTCTAAAATTTGAATGAGTTGGATTGATGATGAAAAAAGAAACCAAAATCATAAAATAGAAAAATAAACTTTTAAAAAATAAAATAAAGAAGCATAACCAATAGGGAAAAAATTAATAAATCTCAAGTTAAGAACAAATAATCAAATGATAATAAAAATTATCAATTATAATATATAAAATAAACTCCCATGCTAAATGTATAAAATTAATTTAATTGTTATCTCTTAAAATTGATTTTGCCTTCAAATTCGGATACCATTTCTCAATTCCAGTGTGCAAGATTTGGATATCATTTATCAAAATAAGCTAATCATTTATAATCTAGGAAACTAAGATAGAATGCAGATACACACATTTAAGGGATAAAAAAAATCAACATATGATTTGCTTCACAAAGCAAGATTTTGATTAAAAAATTATATACAAATCATACTGAGCTACTCCCCCCAGTATAAAATAAGCATGATTAAAACAAAATTAAAAACAAAAAAAAAAATCACAGTATACTGTAAATAAAATGAAATAGGAAAAAATAAGTGATTTTTCCCTCTCCACTTCACTCCTATATCCACAACCTACTTCATTTTGGAAAATATACTTTTTCAATGTTTTTCCCAAGTTTCAATTTTGGCTGTTTATCTTCACTGAATAATGTATGCCCTGTCTGTGTTCATAATGGAATACTATTATATTTTTAGATATTATATGCACCATGCAATGTGCTATGCACAGCACTTCATTTTATATGACATAATCTACTACCTCTTCTAGAACAACCAATGTTTTCTCCTTGGTTTATGCTGGATTGGTGCAGCTAAAACAAACACAAGATAATGAATCAGTAACTAATAATAGGATTACGCTAAACACCTCAAAAGTAATTCATTTTAAACTCTAATGGAGGATCAGGTCTATTGGTGTACAAACCTCGATTTTCATAAAGTGAATTGTAATGAACCTCAGACCAGAAGCTCAACCACACTTCTGCATCATTCAGGAAATAAATCAGTATCTTTTTGAGGAATGCAAAGGTAATTTGACAGAATACGGAACAATGGTGAGGTCTTACCGCGCTGTGGTGCTTGGTACAGTGGCATAATTTCGATGAAACAAGTATCTCTGAATGATGTCAGAAGACATATCTTAGCTGCAAACTACATTGAAAATAAGAAAGCTATGTGATAATTTGACAGTAATAAACAACAAATGACATCGCAGTATAAAAAACATAATAGAACCTTAATAAGATAGTTCCACAAGTAAAACAAATCAAATTGAACTCTCTATTCAAATTGGTAGAATTCTACACAAAAAAAACTGATTCAAAGCAGCATAACAAAACCTTATCAGAAGCTGCCTGTAAGGTAATATGATCCCCCCATTCTCCAGATCTGCACAAGGTAGAAGAAAGAAGGTGAATATTTGATGAAAACGCTACTAAAAGCGTCGAAAAAATGTGATGTCTTATTTAGTATATGATGGTTTTTAAGTGATGGTCTATTTGAAAGTACATACTTAGCCATTTTCTTGTAATATCTTTTGTACTTCATCGGTACATAGCATTCATACAAGGAATGGTGATCTTTGAGCTGGCAAAGAGAAACATTGTTCAAATAAGCATATCTCAAACAATCACTATTTTCAATATTCAACCAGGCATGCATCCCGAATCGACAATTGTGAACTATTTAAGGTACTATAAAAGAATTTACAAAAAAGTCCTTTTTATCCCCCCCTCTTCTCTTTTGGATGTGTACTCATTCATATATAAATTAGAAAATTTAAATTTAACCAAGATAAAATAATCACAAGCCAATAAAATCAGGTGTATTCGTAGCCTGAGATATTTGACGGACAATATCCATTCGACATGACCAAGACAAGCACAACTTACCTGTTTTACAATATCTTTACGAACATGCTTGTGGTGTTCAGGTGACCTGTACAGCTGATCTGAAAGCGCACGGAACTGGGACGGAGGTAGAATTATCAGTAAAAATTAAAACAATATAAGGATAATGATCATAACTTGTACACGATTGCATTAATATCACACCTGACAATTTCCATCTCCAGATACTTTAACTTCACAAAGACCATAAACATTCAACCTAGAAAAGTGAAGATAAAATAAGATAATATTCCAATAGAGAGCAAATCCACATCAAAGTAGGTATAACATTTTTAATACTTGAGCTTATCCTCATAACTAATCTACGTGCCTCAAAAACCTCTAATTTTGAGTTGTTTGTTACAATGTTTCGGAACACATACCCACTACCTCAATAAATAACCCAAGTAGTTATTGTAACCCCATAAAGGGCCACTATATCTACTCAGTAATGAGGAAAATACACTAGATGGAATAATGTGCCTATCCTCAAGTGATTTGTATATGAATAACTTTGTCATATATGCTATTTCTACTTATTTTAAACTACAGAAAAACTGGAAAAAAAATTTACTCGACCAATTTGTTCAATTTTACATAACGGGTAACTTCAAGGTTTAGAATGTTCCTCACAAGTAGTAGAATTTTACATAACAAAATGGCATACCTCTGCAGCAGACGCTGGTGATCCATACTTGCATCGTTCATGGTGGGGAAGAAGGAATTTATGCGGGGCACATGCTGAAATTTCAAGAAAATGGAATCCGAAGAAAATAAGGAAAATACAAGTATTCAAAATTCCAGATAACCCTCTCGAAAGGCTTAAGTTGTAGGGTCAAAGTACATAAACAACTAGTAATTAATATGCTTCCTCATGCAAGATCATTCAGACTAAAAGTGTGGATACATAACGTAAAACCTAATAATCATTGGTCCTTGATTGAAACTTAACTACCAATTTTAAATCATTGCAGTGCCGTGAAGAATGTGAATGAAGCAGAGTAAATATTTCGATTGTAACGCATTGCTGTTAGTCGTTACTTTATAGGAACAAATTAAATTGATTTTATCTTTTGTTATAAAAATAGTTTATGCAAGCTTATTTTATGCCAGTGAATTGTTTATCCAAACAGGCCATTAATGTACATTGTTCATGGCATTTCCTAACCCATAAATATTAAACCATGATAATAACATATCAAAAGTTTATCGCTAAACTGTGAAGCATAACAGAAAAAGCAGAAATTCTTACAGGAACAGGCTCCAAGTTGGAAAGACGCCGACCAACTGCCCCGTCTAAGTTGGCATACTCTTCTGACAACACAAGAGCGATCATCCGATCATCCTCAACATCACGCTGACTACTAAGCGAAGTTGAACTTGAACTTTCACCTTCACCCCAATTCTGATTCTGTGATCCATTCATCATATCCGAAACCAAAACACTCCCCGCGTCTTCCACCTAAACAAAAAACCCACAGCCAAGAAACCTACAACAATTGCAAGAACTTAGAGTTAGTCCAAATAAAAATTAAAAAAAAAATCGGATAATTGCGTTCACACTATTGAATTTGACTAACAAGTAACAACTAACAATTCTAATAAGAACAAAAGAATCGAGTAAGAAACACACAAATACAATGCAGCAATTGAGAAAATCAAAATTGGGAATTAGAAAAGCATAGATTATAAAGAAAACTTAAATCGAAATTCAAAATCCCTAAAAGATTAAAATCACACACCAAATTGATCATAAATTCATAAAAATTATTCGTAACACGTGCCGAATTGATCATGAATTGATGAAATTATATGAACATAAGTGATTTTTCAACGCACAATCAGATCGTGGATTATGATCGAAAAACGCAAAATGAAATTAAATATAAAATAAGCGATTAAAGAAGTGATTGCGATGAAAAAACCTGAGATTGTGTTTGGATTGAGATGAATGAAGAGTGTGTGAAAATTGAATAAACAGAGTTTTCAATTTCGTGTTTTGGGGAAAGAAAGACACGCTATTAGTTGTTACCATTGCTCATTCTCATTTACAATTTTTTATTAATATATTCTAATTCATTTAACTTTACTCCATTTTATTGTTTTATTAAATATCATATTCATGATAATTTAATTGACTAAATTGTGTCAATAATAGAGACAATAATAATTCAAGTAAAAAATAAATTTTAAATTTATTGAATAAATGATGTATTCGGACGGAGAATAATTGATATGCATTTTTAGTATAAAAATTTTTAAGTGAATCAAAATCACCCATAAATATTATTTTATTATTAATAATTAAAATAAAAATCAAACATAATTTAAAGTCTAATGGTTACTACTTATTGACTGTGTAAAGTTTCTTTATACTGCCAATATATTTCAATTAAAATTTTTAACATTATTATATATCAAACACTTCAATTATTTAATCAATTTAAAAGAAAATACTTAGAATAATGAGTAGAGGGTGTAGGTTGTTAAACTATTCACATAAATTTATTTTTATTTTTAAAATTAAGGTCAGTTAACTTAATTTCAGATTTTACTTTAATTTTTTAGTTAATAAATGTTTAAAAATTAAGGTCAGTTAACTTAATTTCAGATTTTACTTTAATTTTTTAGTTAATAAATGTTTATTCTAAGTCTCTTAAATGTCATTTTGTTAGTCACATTATTATGTCGATTAAAATTTGTCAAATTTGATTAACTTGTGTGACACTCTAGCTGATGTTAGGTTAGATTACATGAAATTATTTTACTACACGTTTGATTTAAAATTTAAAATTTGAAAACAAAAGAAATTGGAACTAAATTATTTTAATTCATAATTCATTTGCATTCTCTCTACGTAAATGAACCCCTAGCTGAGACGAAATTTTTATAGAAATTAATTGAAATGAAACTTTCATAGAAGACAAAACGAATTGTGTTCGAGAAGAAGTAAAGTGTTTTCACCATAATACAAGACGAATTGCATTCATCTAACTCACAATCAAGTAAGAAATCCTAAGGTACGAATACTGAACTCTAAGTTACTAAAAAATTTAAGTTTAGGCATCAACCATACTACTATTTATTATTATGTAACTTGTTTAAGTCATGAATAATTTCAGTGTATCGTGCATCATGGGAGAAACTATGTGGTAGAAAATAGAGTATGTTGATTTATAGAAAACTTTGTGTAACTTATGCTTTTTGTATTGGTGTCTCTGAACACAAATCCAAAAAGGGGAATAGAGACACAAAAATGTCAAAGCGTGAAAAGAAAAAGAAAAAAGAAAAAGAGCTAGGGCATAGGGAAGAATAACCTTTATTATAGAAGCTTCAGATTCATCATCTAAGGTAAGGGTTTGATTTCCTCTTGTATAAGAGATTGTATGATAACATATGGTGGTTGTTTTTAGTCTATTTGTGATTGTTTTTCCCTTCTCTATATTCTGAATTGATGTGTAATAATGATTTTGTGTTGTATGCTTGGATGAATTATGTGTTTGGTGATTGATTAGGATGTTGTGAGTTGTTGGGAATCAAAGTATGAAACTTGGGTAAAAGATTATTTTCATAAAATTGGGGTTTTGGGACTGGTTTTCGTAAGACAACATTTTAGAGTGCATGTGACGGGTTACCTGCTTTGATGTAACCAATTACATTGTCAAAAGAATGTGAAAATTGGGCATTTTGAGGAGATGTAATCGAATACATGTTTTAATCTAACTGGTTACCACTAGGAAAAATTGTACCCTATGTTTCTGGTTTTTTGATGTAACTGGTTACCTATTTTGATGTAACTAGTTATCAGTGCTATGTAAAACTAAATAAATTTATAACTTCAGTTTTGGGTATCCGATTAAGGTGTAGTTTGAAGCGTTAGAAAGCTGATGCAATGTATTTTAATTTAAAAATATTTGTGGAGCCTGGAAATGATTAAATGTTGTGTAATGGATGCATCAAAATATTGGAGGAGCAATATGAAACAATGGTTCTTTATGAAATAAAATGGAATGTGATATTTTATGATCAAAAGAGGAAGAATGCATTCAATTAATTAAAAAAAACATGATGTCGAAACTGCAATATGTTAGACGATGTGATCGATCTAGAAGAGGGGTTGAATAGATCAATGTTTTAAAATTTGCGCGTTTGAAAATTTATTATGAAAGCCTCCTAGATTTTCAATCGTCTAAACGATCCACTATTGATAAGATCGAACATGCGAACCGTACGGATGATGTGAGGAAAATTGCTTCAATCAATACGATTTAAACTTACTCAATTAACCGCCTTAACAATCTCTTTGAGTATCGAATACTTCCAATGAGAATAATAAAGTGCAAAGTTAAGCACAATGAACAATTTGTAGAAGAGACAATTTATCAAACACTTTGTAAGCGAAATTTTCAAGTGTTGTATTAACTAACGTTTATAATAGAATCAGAGTGCCAAAATTTCAAAACATAAAACAGGTGTCACATTTCAACTTATTATCAAACCCTTGTATTTCATTTAATATAGATACATAGCATTCGGCGTTCACATCTTATACGTCATATACAACTTTATTCAACTAAATCAAAACTTTAATTTATAATTATTCGAGAATTATTGTAATGACAATAATTAGAAACAATTCCAACAACGGGTAATAACAACTATTCATCATCTTATAATCACAATACATAGACATCCCCCCGAGTGCTACGTATCAGAGCAAGACCCTTTGACTTATCATAAAGCGACATACAGACTTCAAGGATTAACTCCAACATCCACAGTTATGCTTGAGTACCTGCCCATTTCCCATGGTAGGGAAAATATCAACAGAAGGGGTGAGATCTCGAAAAATATAAACAAAAGTATGATAATTAATATATTATACTAGCATCATACAATTTCACTACTTCACACAACAAATCATACAACAACTACTAGGAACAACTTAATAGCAACAACAACATGTATTAAACAGCAACTTGTCAAGCACCAACTCATCAACGATCAATTTAAACATTGACAACAATAGCAACAACTTAAACATGCAAATCGAATGCGACTCAACTATGAAAATGCATGTGGTACCATTTGGAGTAAAACTCCCAATTTAAAATCATGTCAGATTATCGAGGCAATCAACAAGGCATAAGCCTTCAACATGGTGCCATTAAGGCCAAGGCATAAGCCTTCAACTTTCAACGTGGTGCCATCAAGGCCAACTTAATCATGCAAATGTTATGTATGAGATAACAACCACACATCAACAACAACTTAACGATAACAACTTAAACAACAACAACTTAATCATGCATTAACTGCATCAACTTAATCAACACTGGTCATTAAGACCTACAACTCAAACAACACAGCAACTTCCAACGTTGGCTATTAAGCCTCCAACATAAACTCGTCCATAATTCGGACAATTCATTTATTCGACTGTACCTGCAACTCAAGCATCCGATATAAAATTCAACAAAAGAAATCAACCACAATTACCTACTATTATATACGACATACTACGACAAATTTCGGTTAATTCCGGACAACTAATTTTTACCGCTTAATTTACCAACCCGGTTAATTAGGCACTGTTTTTAATACTTTGTTATCAATACTAAGTAACTTCTACCATTCTGCTAAATATACATATATATATCACTGATATAATATTTTTCTACTACCAATTCTTTCACTGTCATCAAGGTTACCCGCTACAAAATACCAGCATTATTATATTATTATAACATACTCTTCTAGTACCTACATCTTTAATATACTACTAGTGTTATGTTATCTTTGTTTCTATTCTTCTTCTTCTTCAGCCATCATGTAACTATGACCTAGAAGGAGTTAAATTAAGTATATCATATATATAAGTGTATCAGCGAAACAACAATCCGCAAAACAAAACAAATCCACATGGAGGCGTCCGCCTCCTCCCTTTCTTGCCACAAGAGACGCCAGTCTCCCTCTAAGTGTCAGAAGTCATCAGAACTTCTACTTCTGACCATTACTTCTGCCAACAAAACTTCTGTCCAACACTTCTACCATCAGAACTTCTAACCAACAAAGCTTCTGACCAACAACTTCTGACCAACCCAACTTCTAACTAACCCAACTTCTGACCAACAACTTCTGACCAACCCAACTTCTGACTAATCCAACTTCTGGCTAACCCAACTTCTGACTAACCCAATTTCTGACCAACAACTTCTGACCACCAACTTCTGACCCATACAACTTCTGACCACCAACTTCTGACCAACAACTTCTGACTAACAACTTCTGACTAACAACTTCTAACTAACAACTTCTGACTAACAACTTCTGACTACCAACTTCTGACTACCAACTTCTGACTAACAACTTCTGACTAGCAACTTCTTAGTAGCAACTTCTGTTCTACATAATTTATGTTTCTGCTAACATGTTTCCATCTCCTTCCTACTAGGCTAAATTGATCATAATGTGTTACTTTGGTGCTACTGAATACTCATAAACTCAATTAATCCTCATGGTCGTCCGCCCCTATAACATACATACAAACATTTTTTTTATTCTTCACGTGGGATGCATGTCCCACACTTTGGAGCCCCGTTCCATTGCTTCGTCTATTTATTACACAGTACTCAACTTGCTTCTACCTATTCTAATTTCCAGTTTGATTTCAAACGCACAACTCAGAGTAGTCCAACGCACTAACTATTTCTTAGAGAAACACAACACTAAAAGCAACACACGTCAAATTCATTGAACTAAATTTCAACACTCGCAACTACAAAATTCATCAGAATTAGACAACACAATTTAACACAGACAACAAAAATTCATACAATTCCCCAATCCCACATATCAACCATCATATTCCCGGTTATAAAATTTGAACCCCACCCTTACCTGGATTTAACGGCAGTTCGAATTCCCTCGATTGCATCCTAATTTCTGGTCGAAATTTGATTCGGCTTTTTGGTCTGCAATCATCTCCAGCGGTTAATTCCCAAACCTTGTTCCTCTTCTTTTCTTTCCACGTACAACAGCTTCTTCTTTTCTTTCTCCCACGTACAACTTTTTCCAAAAATATTACTAAACCCTTATAATCCTCCTTTTATATCTCTTATAATTAAATCCAACTTATAATAATAATAATAATAATAATAATAATAATAATAATAATAATAATAATAATAATAATAATAATAATAATAATAATAATAATAATAATAATAATATTGGATCTATTATTTACACCTCCACTAAATTCAATTTGATTAAATAATGATCCCATATAATGATATTATTTCTAATATTATTTTCTACATTTTCTCATCCATCGATTAAATAACACCAACTTGCAAATAATATTCTAATAGTACTTCTCCGATTAAATCAACTAATCAACTAATACCCATAATTCGGCTCTTCTCCGAATAATTCCAATTAAATCAATAATATCATCCTTAATGTTATTCTTTCGATTTATCCGACTAAAATCCGACTTAATAATTCAAATATGCCTCTTAAATAATAATACCGACAATTCCAATTATTCCGATTAATTTTCCAACTTCGACAATTCCAATAGATAATTCCGTATATAATTTAATTAAATAATTAATTAAATTTGGGGCGTTACAATTTAAACTTACTCAATTAACCGCCTTAACAATCTCTTTGAGTATCGAATACTTCCAATGAGAATAGTAAAGTGCAAAGTTAAGCACAATGAACAATTTGTAGAAGAGACAATTTATCAAACACTTTGTAAGCGAAATTTTCAAGTGTTGTATTAACTAATTTGTGTTGTCGAAAATTGTCACATAATAATCAAACGGATAGTTACAGATGTATTTGTTAAAGCTCGACACACCACTAATTCAGTTTATACAAGTTTTATAATTTGAATCTTACGAATTGAATCAATCAAATAATGAAAGTAAAATGCGAAAAAGAACACGAGAATTTGTTAAGGCAGTTCCACCTTTCGTACTCACGTGGTGTACGTCTACCCCTAACTCTAGAATCTAGAGTTGAGAAATTTTCATAAAATTGCAAATTGTAACAAGTGAAGAAATAGTTCCATTTTCACACAAATCAATTGATAATGATGAACCTATCTTCTTAGTTGGATGCGTCGACCGCAACAAGGAGGTGCATCGACACAGACTTTTGAATTTAAGCTCCCATGATTCTTTTGCTAGTGCGTCGATCATAGGGTCGGCACATAACTTCCAGGGAGTGAGTCTTAAATTTGCGTCGACCGGAGCAAGGCTTGCGTCGACGCATCAGTCCTTTTTCTGGCCAGTTTGCTTTTCTTCTATTAGCCATACATTTAGCATTCACATACTCTTCTAGGATGCGCACCACGTCATTTCAGGGGTTTTGACATCATGAAAACTCGAGCATGCATTCACACATTACCCCAATGTCTAACGTATACATTCGCATGAAGTAATAAGATTTGAGCAGTTTCAACAAAATGCATATTCTTCCTTTTGCTATGTCGTTTTGTTGAGGGGTACGAGGATAATTGTATTGATGGAGAATACCATATGATGACAAAAAATAAGAAATACTAAAAAAATATTGTGTTATCACTTCTAAGAATTTTGATTTTCTTATTAAATCGAGTTTCAACCTCATTGATAAAAGTAGTGAGAATGGACAAAAGTTCATATTATACTTTTATTAAGAAAACTCAAGTGCATCGAGATAATTCATCAATAAAAGTAACAAAATATCGGAAATCATTAGAATACACACGACTTTGTCCCAATATATCTAAATAGATAACATAAAAGGGAAAATCAACTCGACTTTCAACTTTTCATGAAATCGAAGAGCAAATATGCTTGCCTAGTTGACACGACTCACAATTTAATGGTAAAATTTTTGCAAGATTCAGAACCATTTATTTTAATTTTGACAAACTTGGATGTCTCAATGGTTCATAAAGAAGGTATGAAGACTCAATCGCAATACAACTTACAGAAGAAACTGATAGGAGGGAATAAAGACCATGTGATTCATATCATGCACCTATCATTTGACATGTACCATGTTCATGTATAGTAAAGGAACAAGCACCAAAGGTTAATGAGTAGTTTAGTGACTATGTAAGTTGGCTAAAAGAGATCAAATTAAAAGGGCAACCAAATATAAACAAAATATATTTCAAAGTTATAAAAGAGTGACAGAAACATGATTGATTCTTTTTGCAGTGACCTTAGAAACATGATTGTTTAGATTTTTTAACAAACCAAGAAAGATTCAAGGGTTCTATTGAACCAAAGGTTAACAGAGAAATGAACTATTAAAAAACTTTGATAAGGATTAAGAGATTTGTAAAATGCTCGAATGATTTGCATTTAGTTGATCATTGCATTTAGATGATTTCCAACATCTCTTATGGTTCGTCTAAATACTAATAATTACTACTAATTTCAATAGTTCATCATTGCTATTAATTCCAGCATACCTCATATGGTTCGTCTAAATGATATGAATCGACTAATATTCAAGTTTCATTGTTTTAAAATTTTCTCTACCAGTGTCAAGTCAACCCACCTCAAATCAAAGTGCAAGGCGCAGGATTGTCCAAAGAGCACTTTTTAAAGCCTTAAAATAGTAAGCTTTTATTGAAAATGTGTGTATTAAATGCTTTAGAAATTGAAATTGTTAATCTTTTATAAAATATTTTCTTTATTTAAAATGCAAAATGCTTAAAGAGTGTCATGGGGCACCCTTTACTTAAATTCAAATACTATAGAGTTAAAGTTGATCTATTCAAATCAAATGCCAAAATTACTTTTAACAAGAAAAACCAGTGCTTTGGAACTGCAGGAAAAAATTGCATATTCATACTATTTTGAAAACAGACATATTTTTTTCTACATATTCCAACATCCAACATTGTATAAATACAGTTTTTCGAACTAGTTTTTCCTCCTATTGTAAAAAAACGGTGTCCAACCTACGATGTCGTTTTTCATGTCAAAACATCAGCTCTCTTTTGAAAATAAGAGCAGAGATGTAATTCTACAGCAACAATTTTCTGATACAGCACATAGACAGTAGAATGTAGCACTTTTCTTCATCATCTATGCTTTCTCTTCTTTGAACCCTTGCCCCCTGAGAAAAATCCTGTGGCATATTGTGAATTGATAAGCTCCCTAGGTATAGCCGCCGCACCCGACTTTAATACATCAACTAACTCTGCAAAAACATTCTTATTCTCATCATTTACAAAAACTATGGCTTCACCTTCCTCTCCCATTCTCGAAGCCCTACCTATTTGATGCACATACTCCTTAATGGAATTCGGCATGTCAAATACAATTACTTGTCTTACACCCAATAGATCGACCCCCCTGCCCAAAACTCCGGTAGCCACAACCACTGGGAACTCACCCACCATAAATGATTGCATTATTTTTCGCCTTTCAGTCATTGACTTCTCGCCGTGAATCGAAATGGCTTTCGTTCCTGTTGAAACTGTAATTGCATTTGCAAGTAGATCTGCCCCGAGTCTCGAGCCGACGTATATTACAACAGGTGGCTTAAAATGTTTCTGGCTTGTTAAAATGTCAAACAGTTTCTGCTTCTTTTGTTTCGACTCGACCCAAATGGCTAGCTGCTTCACAGCCTTATTTGGTCTGTTAGGTTCGCCGACGGTTATAATCACTGTATCTTTTGCAAGAGAGTTCGCCATCTTCTCTAAAGAATCAGACATTGTTGCCGAATACATTAAGACCTGAGGTTGCGACAAAGCCGTAAATATCTGTAAGACCTGATCCCGAAAACCACTTTGAAGCATGCAATCCACCTCATCGACAACAAAAGTCGTTACGTCGTCTAATTCAATCTCATGCTTTGTTAAAAGATCAACGAGTCTTCCTGGGGTTCCGACAATCAACTCGACTCCTTGTTGAATGCGATAGATTTGTCTAGCCATTGCATCCCCACCAACCACAAGTGCGGTTTTAAACGGCAATCCTTTTCCGAGCAATTTCGCGTGCTCTTCAACCTGTATACTGAGCTCCCTAGTAGGTGTTAACACCATAGCTAGAGGCTTTTTCTTATCCGAAACATAAGTCAAACGATGACTCGCACAACGAGAAATTATCGGAATAAGAAACGAAGCCGACTTTCCCGATCCGGTATCGGCCAAAACAAGCATGTTCTTCCCCATCGAAGCAGCAGGGATTGCTTGCATTTGGACAGGTGTAGGCATCTCATATCCAGCTCCTTCGATGTTGTGCAGGAGTTTGTCAGGGAGGTTACAGGAAGCGAACGACAAAACCGGTGCCGATACAAAACCCTTCACATGAATGTCGAGTTTCTTTCGAAGCAATCCAGCCTGAATCTGATCACTTCTCGAAGACAGCATACCAGATTCGTAATCAGTATCTTGAACATAAAAACACTCATCCGCTGCAGGTAGCTTTTTAGGAGGTTTAAGATCTCCAACACATGGCAACGATTTCGAAATTCGACATAGTACCGACTGTTTACATTCCAAACTACAAACATCGTCGTCAGTTTCATCGCATATATACTCCCCATACCGGCCACAAACAGTACACTTGGGTTCACCTGGCAGAGCATCTCTCTGGTCCTTAGAACTCAACTTCACATCATTTCCTGAATCTAAAACAACAACTGTCACATATCACAAATTCACAACAAACCATGGCACAAAAATTCAAACATTAAGTATTGAATGTATATTTTATGATATAACCAATGACAAAACAAGCTCAGGATAAATGGAATTCAAATATATGCATTCAACAAGACAATATAAAATTCAAGATTTAGGAGGCAATACCATACGGTTCACCGGTTGAGAGCGATGGAATCGTTGATGGGTCATCGTGAATGGGGATAGAATCAGCCATGTTGTTGCTGTTGATGAAATTGTAATCTTGATTAGGGTTTTGGAAAGTGATTATTCAGTTTCATGAAGATTAATTTCGAAACAAAGAGGAAGAGGAACAACTAACAAGTACAACCTCTATTAATTAATTTAATCATATGACATATTTTATAATATTTATAATATTTTTTGTTAAAATATTATTACTCAAAATAATTATTTAAAAAAAAAAGTTAGGCTAAGACTTTGTTTGTTATACATTTAGAAATATTGTATTTTAAAAAATAGAATTTTTTTATAAAATATTAGAAGAATCTTAAATTAATTTGTGATTTTAAAAATGAAAATCTTGAATGTCTCATAAGACTATTTTTGTTAGACTACTTTTGTTGTAGAATCAAAATAAATAAAGTGCCACAAAAATGGCATTCAAGAATCCAATAGATGATAACATAACATAATTGCTATTACTCCAAATTCTCCGCAGGTTCTACTGAGCCAATTTTGATTTATTTACAAAATATAAATATTTAATATATAAATAACTTTATTTTACCAAAGCAGATATACAATTTTGAGACTCTAAAATGTATGGGACCCTATGCGGTGGCTCTTATTTTGTACATCCACATGACTGGCGGTGGCTCTTATTTTGTACATCCACATGACTGGCCCTGCTTAAATTAAGGTCCAACGTATGAAAAATAAAATAAAAAATCAACTTCATCAAAAATTTAATATATAGTCCATGATTATTTTAAATTTTTCTTTCGAATAAAAGAGTTCTAAGATGTTTCATTGATAATCAAATGACCAATATGCATAAGAGAGTGATTAAAAAGAAAAAAATAAATTTAGATATTTATGTGTGGTTTTTATTATTTTTTAATAAAAATATAATAAATATATAATGTATAATTTTCTTTTGCACATGTGCAAATTATTGATATTTTCATTTCTTCAATAATATTTAAGAAAATGCTTATTAGTATATAAAAATAAAAATAAAAATAAATTAAATTTCAACAGTTCATTACTATCACTATCCTATGATTCTTATTAAAAAAATTTTTTTTTTAAATAAACTTAAATTATCTTATAAAACAATGACAAGTATATATTCTTGCATTTTTTATTCAAATAATTTTTATTATATAGCATTACTCTAAGACCATTTACAATGGTTGAAAAACTCAACACCCACTTTTTCAACTCCCAACACTCCACATCATTTTCTCTTTCTTCCACCTAATAACTCAACACCCATTCAACTTTTACCCTCTCCAATGGTTTTTCACTCAACACCCTACCCCACCACTTTTTATTTTCATATTCTTATTTAAATTTTATTTTTATTTTTATGATTACATAAAATTACAATTATCGATTAAAATTAAATTAAAATAATAAATACTTAATAATTTATTTTTTAATTTTTTGTAATAAAAACAAAATTTATTTAAATAATTGGATACGATACAAATCATCTTAAATTAATTTAAAATACAACACACAATTAACGTAATTAGTACGTTACAAATAATTTAAAATGCAATACAACACACAAGTAACGTAATTAGTACGATACAAATAATTTAAAATGCAATACAACACACAAATAATTCAATCACGGAACATTCCAAACTTTGTCCATATGTGCTTCACTAGATCGACTGCAATTCTTGATGAACATTTGGATCACGAAACTCGATCTAGCACGCATGATTTGCAAAAGCGGGTAACACCTCCGAGTATGGTTGTGGTGCACTAGATCCACTTTCCCAGATTGCTCAAAATCGGTCCAACGTTGAGAATATGAATCTCGTTCATCCTCAACAATCATATTATGTAATATGATGCATGACCTCATGATGATACCCAAATCTATGTCCCACAAGCGGTGGTTCACGGATGATTTTAAATCGAGCTTGGAGCACTCAAATGCACGTTCGATGTCCTTCCGACATCCCTCCTAAAATTTTGCAAATAATTTATCGGGTTCATTTGAGGAAGTCTAATCGATTTGACGAAAGTTGGATAAGAAGGGTAGATACCATCGCTAGATAGTATGCCATATTATATGGACGTTGATTCACAAAGAAATTCACACTTGAGCCTTTCCTGTTCCACGTCATCAAACACGGTGACCGGTCTAGAACGTTATATCGTTCAACGTTCCGGACATCCAAAAAGGCATGCGGATCCATAGGTCATGAGATGCAACGCTTCAAGAATAAGCGTGGTGGTTCCTTATCCTCTAGTAAATTGTCCTTCCCATGCTTTAGGACAATTTTTCCACTCCTGCATGCAATACTCCCAATCATCCGGAACCCCGCATTTCACTAACATGCGATTCTTTGCGGTCATCTTGGGTTGGTGCTCTCGATACACTTGCTCGCATGCGTATGATTCCTTTACGAATCTACGTAAGCACTCCAATCTTGTAGTACCTCTATTTTGATGTACTCATCGATCGATCGCCACACCATATGCTAACATTCGCATTCTTTGTGGTACATTTTGCTAAGGGTGATATACCTTCTTTATTGGTCGCATCAACTGGGTGAAGTAGTTATCACTACTTGAAAGGTCCCCAACGATTCGAAGGAAAACATTTTTTCATCCGGTGACGACGAAACATTGCATCGTCATATGTAGGCTCATTGGCAAAGTAGTCGTCAATTAGTCTTTGGTTTGCCGCTGCATGATCTCTATTGAGATATTTTCTACTACGAGGTGCATTATCTTCCGATATTTTGTTTCTACGCTCTCTAAATCGATTGACTATATAATTTTCTTCAATTTCACGATTTTGATTGTAGGCTGCGATATCAAAATGATATTGTGATGGATCCATTTTTTTGTGATATTGGAGGTAGATTGGATGAGATTTGGGATATTGGTACATAAATGGATGTATGAGTCCCTATATATAAATGGATGTGGGTGGTGGACCACTGACGGATTCGAAATAATTTATTGTATATAGTTAATTATCAGATAAGGAATAGATTCGAATTGGGTGATGGACCACTGACGGATTCAAAATAATTTATTGTATATAGTTAATTATCAGATAAGGAATAGATTCGAATTGGGTGGTGGACCAGCGGATTCGAAATAATTTATTGTATAGAGTTAATTATCGGATAAGGAATAGATTCGAATTGGGTGGTGGACCAGCGGATTCGAAATAATTTATTGTATAGAGTTAATTATCGATAAGGAATAATTAAAGCAAACACTACACGGCATATTGAAACAACAATAATTAAAGCAAACACTACCGGCATATTGAAACAACAATAATTAAAGCAAACACTACCGGCATATTGAAACAACAATAATTAAAGCAAACACTACACTGGCATATTGAAACAACAATAATTAAAGCAAACACAACACTGGCATATTGAAACAACAATAATTAAAGCAAACACAACACTGACAAATACTTCATTGAAATTAATTATCAAACAGTTCTGCCTCCAACTTTTTCAACAGCTGGTTCTTCCGGTCATCTAGATGCTCTTCGGAAGTTAGCTTTAGATACATCTTCATTTTCTTGGTTTTAGTCTTTTCCAAGGCTATATTGTTAGCCTGTTGTTGCATCAAGGCTATGTTGTCCAATCGTTCAAGCTCTTTCGTCTTGAATTCTTTGTATTCAGCCCATTCTTTGTCCACCACCTCCGAGGCATATTCCTTGCTTTTCTTTTTACCCTTTTTTTTAGCTGCCTCCCTTCCTATAGGACGAGCACTGGATTCTACAGTGTTTGAGCCACATGCATCACTCTCGCGAGATCTCTTAGATCCACTACTTCCTGAGCCAATATTTCCTCCTACTTGACTACCATAACGTGGTTGATCACGGAGAGCGTGCCATTCTTCCATTAAAGTGAATCTAACATTCTTCCCACATGCATATAATTCCTGCGCTTTTGCCAAAACATCATTCTCCGACCAACCACTTCCTTGCATACGCTTAGCGCCATCATAAGCGCCAATCCATTTACCCAACACTTTGTTCATATAATTAAAACGGTTTCGGCATGCAGGTCCATCACGCGGAGGATCGAATGAGCAATGCTCATTACAATACTCAACAATTTTACCCCAATATGTTTCACCTTTTTTCTCCGACAACACCGCTTGTTCCAAATTTAATCCACCCACTAATTAGCACCAAATTTTGTTCGGTGTTCCATCTTTGGTTCTTGAGTTTGCTTTAGGAGTTGAATCCTCCGAATTCGGACCGACTTCATTAGAAATTATCATGCCACCAATAGTTAGTTGTGTTGAAAACTCGGAAATTGTACACCACCACTTGGAAAATTTGCATTCGCCATTGTCACATAACCATTAAGCGGGGTGTTTGAGATGGATTTCTCGGCATAGATCCATAATATGTTTGAAAGTTTGGAGCAGAGGATGTCGGTTGAAATTTGGTGGAAAACCAAAATTAGGTATGTTTTGAGGATGTTGGTTGGAAAATTGATTTGGATTTTGATAATAGTTGGGATTTTGATAATTGTTGGGATTTGGAAAATTGTTGGGATTTTGGTTAAATGGAAAATTAGCGAATTTTGAGTGTTAAAATGATTATTGGGATCCATTTCACTAAAAAGACACTTAACTTCAAAATAAACACTAATAATAAAATTAAGATAGTGAAAACTTAGTTTTTTTTTCGTGTCCAAATCAAATGAACCAAGTCTCTTATAGAGAAAAAAATCATGAATTTTGGTAAAAAAAAAAAAAAATTAATTTGCAACGAAATAATTGAGTTCAAAGTATTAAATGGATAAAAATCGTCACCAACCAGCCATCATGTGTACATGGTGTTGAGTTTTCTCAACATCTCTCTCCTCCAACACACACTCAACACTACTTTAAACACACCATTGCACATGATTTTGCCATGTTGAGTTCAATTAAACACACCATTGCACATGGTCTAATATTTAAATATATTTTTCATATTTTTATTATAAAATAGTATGAATCACACCTAAAAGATTATAGGTAAATTTTATTTAAAAAAATAGAGACCAGTTGTAAATCTAACCTCTTTGAACTGATGAGCAACTTTTATTAATTTGTCTTTAACAAAAACTCACTATAAAATTGAAAAAAAATTAATAAAGAATGTTTACTATAATCACTATATAAATTTAAGGATAAAATTTTATTACGGAATTTGAAACTTTGGAAATGAAACTTTGAAATTTGTTGGTGGCCAAGGTTTTGTGAGGAAATCAAGTAATTGTTCTTGTGATAGTATATGTAGCAACTTTATAACTCATTGCTTGGTCTTTTCTCTTGAAGGATGGCAATCAATCTCAAAATGTCTTATCCTCTCATGAAAAATTAGATTCATTGTTATATGTATAGCACTTTGGTAATAATAATATAATGCAGGTGGCTTATGACATATGATATGTAGATCTGTCAAATGTAGAGAAGCCAAATAAATTCACAAGTGGTTGATCCAAGAGCCCTATACTCTGCTTTAGATAGGGATTGGCTATAGTTTGATGCTTCTTTTTCTTCCAAAATACAAAGGAAGATCTTGTAAAGAAACAATAGCCTAATGCACACTTCCTATAATCTACACATCATGCCCAGTCTACATCAGAGTACCCTAGGACTTGTGTATCTAATGATCTAGGGAACAACAATCTTTTGCTAGGATTTTTCTTTCAGGTACCTAATGACTCTACTGGTTGCATGGTAATGAACTTGAATTAGATTTTGAAGAAACTAGCTCAATTGTTATGTTGCAAGTGTTATATCAGACCTAATATTGTTTAAGTACAATAATCTTCTAATAAGTATTGAAATTATGGTATTAGATATGAGATGTCGAAGGTGATGTCACGATACTAATATCTGTTCTATGAACAATTAACAGTGCAGAATTTTAAAGACAAAAAACTAAACAACACAGAGAATTTTTTACCCAGTTTGGTTCAAATCAACCTACGTCTGGGGGCTACCAAGTCAGTGATGAAGTCCACTATTAGTAGTATTAATTCATAGTTAAACTTCCCCGTTTACACTCCTCACTTAATCACTACCTAATGACCCTTCTACCTAAGAAACCTATCCTAGATATGAGAACCTCTGCTCACTCCCCACAGTCACTCGCGGTGACAATTAACAAAGACAAACATTGAAGACACTCTTCAAAGAAACATAATCATCCTTGCTTCAAAGTTTATGATGATTAACAAATTACAACTCTACTAACGTCCTACTCGAGTATCAAATAATACTAGAGAGGCTCACAATAAACAACCAATAAAACTAACAACCAACAATAGAAAATAGTACGCTTAAGTTCTTCTAGAATGGCCAACTCTGAAAAACAAGGTTAGTTGTCTATTAATAGAGTAACAGCAGCTAGGGTTGCTTCACTTTTGAGTCTTCAGCGATCCCTGACCTTTCTCCATGAAGGTAGGATAAAAACTCTCCAATTATATTGTTGAAGGTTGTTCCAATGCTTGCTTAATCTAAGCATACAATTAAAAATAAACTGACTCCTAAAATATTTGAACTTAAAACCAGTTCAGTTCAGTTTCACATGTCAGGACATCTGCTGTGACATCTTCATAAAATTGTTGTTTCAATATACTTCATGGCATTTTTCTGAGCAGAATGTTTTATCAAAATTATTGCCAATCAATAGAACCAACAACCCCCCCTTGACAAAATTTGGCTAAAACATTACTTGGGGTACAAGCCATACAAACGACATCGCAATCAACATTAACGGTTAAGCATATATAGCAGGTAAGCACAGTAAAATCAGCATCACAAAGTATCAGAATTACAACAGTGAAAAAAATAGATGTTCAAACATTAGTAAGAACATTCACAAATGCACACATTTTACTCTCCCTGCACACATCATCAGTCACATTTGGAATCACACATATAGTTGCTCCCCCTAGACAAGGTATCACATTTGGAAACACACACTTTAGCACAGATAGCAGCAACTGCTCCCCCTGCATATCACAACTTCTCACACAGCATCGCACATTCGCATTCAGGCTCACAGTCACACTTATTCTCCCCCTTTTAGCCATAATATGCGAAACACACACTTAACTCATAGAGGATAACAAAAATTAAATTCTAGATTCAACTACTAATTCACTGTTATCTAGAGTTAATTACAGACCAAGATAAGTTTTATGCACTTAAGTGCCAAAATTACAAAAAAAAAAACATTCAACATTGAGCCATTGGAAACACAATTGACAGTTCTTCAAACACAATCAGTTTTCTGTAGAATTTGCAGACTCCCCGCTTTCTTCACTTCTTGACCCATATTCAGAAGATCCTTGAGTTTCAGAGCTACTTTCTTCTTCGTGCACCTCTTGTGCAGCACTTGCAGCAACATTCCTCTTAAGAGCTTGGATAGTTTCTTCAAATTTCAGCTTTCTTGCTGAGCTTATGCGTATAACCTTATCCAGATCTTTGCAGGCTTCTATCAGCTCAAAAATCAAATCACCCTTACTTGTGGTCTTGGTTGCAGTAGTTGCAGATGTTGAAACAATGTCTGGGACATGTTCCCCTACAAGCAGTTTTTGGTGAATTGTCAGTGGGGTTCCTCTTTTGCTTTTAGTATCCAGGGTGGACAGGATTCCAGGGTGTTGTTGGAGGATTATGCCACATATCAGAGTGGGGAAGGCAATTGGCAGCTTTGTAGCACAGGTATCGGCATGTTTAATTGTCTGATCAAAGATGTAGGTACCATAATCAAATGGTTTATTCATGCCTACAACATAAATAAATCTCCGCAAACCCATTGAAATTGTTGAGGTGTTATTTGTGAGCAACGAGTTTGCAGCTCCAATTCTATGAAAGATTGCATACTTCACACTCAACTTACCAGCTGACAGTTTTCCTTTGATAGGCCAAGCATTCACTTGGTTAGCAGTGATGGTCTTTTATACTTGGTTGTCAGTTACTTCAAGCTCACACTCCTCTTTCTCACTTATTCCTAGGTATTTGTTGATAATGGTAGGTGAGAATTCAACACACTTTCCTCTAACAAAAACTTTCTGAAATTTCTTGCTTATTTTGTCATCAAAATCCTCAAGGATGTTAACAATGAATTCCTTGACCATAATCTCATAACATTTGGGTAGCTTGTGTAACACCCTTTCTAAAACCCCCAAATAATTCAAATATATAATCAGAGTAAATAGACATGCATATAACATAAGGGAGTCACATCGACGTTTCTAAAAACTTAAAGGCTTTTGAAAACCATACAACACATCATGTCAAATAAAACATACACCTGATCATAAGTATAACACTTTCTCTTTTCATGATTCAATAAGAATATGCATTCACAACGGAAAATAATAATACTCATGTATCTCATAAAAATTATGTCCCATACCATAATCAATAACTCCATAATATTCATCAGAATAATCAACATAAACATCCAGAATATTCGACACTAAGGCCACTCATCAAACAAATAAAACATACATGTTCATAAGGTATCAACCATGATACATAGCCAAAATAAAATATGAGTTCAATGCTAACAAAATCCCAACCCAGTGTTACATCGACCAGAGAATGACTCACTACCTAGCAAAAGAAAAGAAACCACGATGCTTCTTCACTTTCCACGTGCAACGCACTGCTACCTCCCTCTTGAGTGTAACGCCCCGTTTTATTTAATATTATATTATATTAATATTTTCGAGTTACTGTGAGACGATTATTTTGCCACGAGAATATTTACATTAATCGACATATCTGTTAATATATTTGGCGACGTTTTGTTCGGTCTGATTTTTATTCCGTTCGGTTCGGTAAAATATTATTCAGACCGATATTTAATTTCTCGGATTTATTTTAATTAATTGGGTTAATAATATTATTAGATATTATTAGTGTTATAATTAATAGTAAGACTAGTTGGGGGTGAGTGCTAATTAGAGAGAATTGGGTGTACACCCTATGGTCTTGTAGTAGAAACCAACAAAACCACCATTTCCTCATTTTCTTCCATTACAACACCAAAACATACTTAGAGAGAGTTTTGGAGGAAGAGAAGAGAAAGAACACAAAGCTTGAGATTGGAGTTGGTTGGAACATCAAGGATCATCCAAGCATTTGAGGTAAGGGGTTTGATTTTCCACTTCCTATAGTTAGGGTTTGATTGATATGTTTTGGATTTGGGATAAAAATTGATATTTGGTTCATGAGTTTTGTTGTGTGATGGTTGAAATAACTTAGTAAAGTTGAGTTAGGAGTATTGATGTTGGTGATTTATTGCTATGGCTAGTAGGAATTAGAAGTTGCAAAAATGGAAAATATGCAGAAATTGTAAAACATGAAAAACTATGTATGTAATGGAAAAATAGGGAAGAAGAGGATTGGAGGACGAAGAAGCACAAGGGAGGGCGAACGTCCCCCTCTCCTAGGCTCCCGCCCCCTTCCCCATATACCCCTTGGGACGTCTGTCCCTTTTGCTGGAGGAGGAAATGGAAATTGTCATTTTTGCTCGTTCTGTGTTCTGTGGTGTTTTTGTTACCTGCATAATTTTGGAACTACATAATTTTGAAATTAGCTTCTGTTTCTTTCCTTTTCCATAATTTCATATACTACTAGTTTATATTAATAAAATATAAATAGGACACAAGTTAGCCGATTAAATTTGGAACCCGATTATGTTCTGATTTCCCAATTTCGACAATTTTGGCGACGGAGCAAGTTGCTCCGAATTTAACGAAAATTGACGTGCTAGCTAATTTCCACGTGTACAACGTCGTGGTGAGGTTAGTTTTTCGAAATTTCGAGTTTTACGAAATGACCCGAAATAGGCCAAATTACGGTTAAATTGAATCAGGCGCGTTTTAGTCGGTTTAAGTCACGTATGGACAATCTGATTGCGATGTTAATGATGATGATTAATGCCGGTTATTAGGAACGACTTTTGCGACAATTATTGATGTTCAGTTATATTCCCGCGTTTGGAATTTAGCGAACTATTTGATAATGATATGGTGTGATTAAACATGATGTTTGCGACGGTTTATTTATAATGAATACTTGATGATATGCGATGCGATGATATGTTTATCTTGATGTGGATAAATATGGCGACGTGGACTTTATGTCAATTTTGATGTGCGATGATGATGTTTTTGTTGTGTCGTGTTTGTGATGTCGTGTTGTCGTGTCACATACATTGCATTGGCGACGAGGGCTTTTATGCCAAGCGACGATGGGCTTTATGCCAATGTCCCTAATTATGGACAAAACGACGGGTACCACATACATAACATGGTCGTATCTCATAGAGTCGGTTATGTTTATGTTTGAGTCGTTTGGCGTTGGGTTTTAATTGATGGCTTATGTTGAACTGCGATGTTATATGATACTTTGTTTTGATACGATTATAATGATTACGTGACGAAATTAAAGTGTTGATTTTATACACTAAATGCTAATTTAAAGTATGTAAGATTTTGATATATGTTGACATACTCTTATTAACTTATATCATTTATATTTCCAAAACTATTTATATATTTTATCATGCCTTTAATTATATGTTTTGGAGTATCTCACCCTTTACTTGTTTTGTCGTTGCCTTTATATTGGTAACATGCAGGTGATCTGCGAGGATGATGAGGATTAGCTCGAGTCTCTTTATTTTGAGTCGCTCTGCTCTGATAGTAGTAACACTCGGGTTATGGGCGACGTTATTATTTTGGATAGGATAGTTTATGTATACTATCTTATGATTTTATAACTTTATGTATTGATGATGACATGTTGACATGTATATTTTGTGAACATATCCGTTGTGCTGTGAATAGTCATATGTTTATATGATGATTTATGATATGAATCGGTATATCCGACTTTTGATTTTTGTGATGTGCATTATAATGCAAAGTGATGAAAACACGAATATGTGATACCTCAATTTATGTTTGGATGAAATTTTGAAACTCTGATTTCATTATTAAATATGAGGGGTAGAATTGGGGTGTTACATTAGTGGTATCAGAGCAGATCGGTCTGTCCGGCCAAGTTGTTGAGTTTGTTGTTGTCTAACAATCAAGTATTGTTATTTGTTGATTTTAATCCTTGTTTTGTTGTGAGAAGAAGTTGTTATGGCTGGAAGGAACGCTGGTAGGAACGATGAGGCTCTGGCTGCTGCTATGCAGGAAATAGCTCAGGCTTTCCAACACCCGCCGAATGCTGACGAGAACGCTGGGGCTCGTAGTTTGGCAACCTTCCAAAGAGAGAATCCCCCTACTTTCCAAGGAAAGTATGATCCTGAAGGTGCTTTAGCGTGGCTGAAGGAGATTGAAAGAATCTTTCGTGTGATGGATTGCACTCCTGTGCAAAAGATCCATTATGGTACTCATAAATTAAGTGATGAGGCTGATGACTGGTGGGTTGACACCTGTCAGAGGCTTGAGGTTGCTGGTGAGGAAGTGACGTGGGGAGTTTTCCATAGAGAATTCATGAGGAAGTATTATCCGGAGGATGTTCTGGGAAAGGAGATAGAGTTCCTTGAGCTGAAACAAGGGAATATGTCTATCACTGAGTATGCTGCAAAGTTTACCGAGCTAGCTAAGTTCTATCCTCACTATGATGGAGCGTGTAACACCCTATTTTAATTAATATTATATTATATTAATATTTTCGAGTTACCGATTGATATTTATTTTGCAACGAGAATAAATATATTAATCGATATATATGATAATATATTTGGCGACGTTTCGTTCGGTCCGGTAAAATATTATTCGGGTCCGATATTTAATTCCCCGGAGTTATTTTAATTGATTGAATTAATAATATTGGTAGATATCATTAGTGTGTTAATTTATAAGAATAAATTAGGATTGTGAGGATTAATTGGGAAGAATTGGGTTTACACCTTAGTTACTAGTAAGGTTATCATAAAACCACTTTCCTCATTTTCTTTCCATCCAAACACTTTCCTTGTTTTTCTTCCAACATAACACACCAAAGCCAAATAAGAGCAAGAGGGGAAGCTAGTGGAAATAACCTTATAAAACCCTTTTCCTTTGTTTTTCTTTCCATTTTTTTCCAAACACAAGAAACTTGGAAGCTTGAGAGCAAGAGATGGTTTTGGGGAAGAAGAAGAAGTGGAGCAAGAGCAAGCTTGAGATTGGGGCTTTTGAAATTCCTGGCAGCAGATACGTGATGTCACAGAGAATGTTATGACACACTATCTGACACTCTGTTAACAATTCACACAATAAATGTAAACAGCAGAAAAGAACACAATAAGTTGTTTACCCGTTCGATGTCTAACCACCTACATCCGGGGCTACCAAGCCAGGGAGGAAATTCACTATTAGTAGAATTAATTCAGGAATAAACCAACCAGTTTATCTCCTTCACTTAAAACCTACCCAATGCAACTTCAACCTAAGTCCTACTTAGATCTGAGTTCCTACTCACTCCCCCTCAATCACAGCAGTGATATCAACCTATTGAATAATTGAATTGTGAAGACACACTTCAATAAACTATCTTGATCTTGCTTCAAAGCTTTCAATCAAGAGACAAACACTCGTGCTTCAAATCTTTGAGTGATAAATTACCCTTACAAACAAATCCTAGTCCAATGCACTTATCAATTGATAGTTGCTTGGCTCACAAGAGAAACTAGAATTACACAATACAACTGTTAACTCTCCTAGCAGTACATAAATAACAACCTGCTATCTCTTCAATAAATTCTGGAAGCGTTGCAGCAGTGTAAGGGTTGAATTCTTTTTATAGAAGCAGTCCTGAAACTTCAGTTTTGGGCTTCCATAAAGATAGCTAGGGTTCACTTAATTTAATCCTAAAAACATGGTCTTTTCAACAACCAATTTAGGTTTAATTAAGATTAACCTAGCAGCCACGTGAGCATGCTTTCTAATAACGAAAACACAATTTAGCACTCAACAAACTTCCGAAAAGTCTCGGAAAACAGATTCTGCGAGCGAATGTCACTGAATGTCATAACATCTGTTATGACATCGATTTCGAATTTCCAGACTTTAGCTTCTAGTTCTGAGCTGTTCTTTAACATCCTTAGCCAGTAGGATTTATCTTCAATCTCTGAATGTCATGACATTTATCAAGACATTGCTATAGCCTAGTTTTACCAAAATTAATGCCAACCTAAAACACTAACAGCTTTGATGGAGCATCTTGCAATCAACCAAGATAGAGGTAAGGGGTTTGATTTTCCACTTCCTATAGTTAGGGTTTTGATGCATATATTGTGGATTTGTGATGAAAATTGGTGTTGTGGTTTGAGTTGGGTGTTTGATTGTTTGATTGAAATAGATTGGGAGAGTTGGATTAGGGGTATAGATTGTGGGTATTTTAATTTGTAGGCTAGTAAGGAATAAGTTACAAATATGAAGAAATGAGAGAAAACTGTAAAAGAAGAAAACTGTGGAAGAAGAAAACTGTTGGAAACAAAAATGCAGGGAAGAAAAGAAAATGGATGAAGGAAGTGGCATGGGGGGAGGCGCCCACCTCCATGTGTGGGGCAGCCATCCCCTTCATTGAGGCAGCCGCCAACCTTTCCTTAAAGCCCTTAGGGCGTGCGCCTCAGGTAGCAAGGGGGTGGCAACGGAAATTTATATTTTCTGCTTGCTGTATTCTGGTTTTTCTGTTTTCTGTCAACAAGTGTTTCCTGCATAATTATCCAAAATGGTTTCTATTTCTTTAAACTTTCCCAATTTCACCTAGTAGCATTTTATATCAATAAAATATAATTAGGACATAAGTTAGCCGATTAAATTTGGAACCCGATTATGTTCCGATTTTCTGATTCCGGTAAATTTGACGACGGAGAAAGTTGCTCCGAATTCAACGAAAATTGACGTGCTAGCTAAGTTCGACGTGTAGAACATAGTAGTGAGGTTAGTTTTTAGAAATTACGAGTTTTTACGAGACGACCCGAAATAGGCCAATTTACGGTAAAATTGAATCGGACTGTGTTTTAGTAGATTTAAGGCACGTATGGACAATCCGATTTTGACGTTGACGATTATGACTAATACCGGTTATTAGGAATGGCTTTCGCGACGATTATAGGTGTTTGACTATTTTCCCATTTTCGGAATTTAGTGAATTAATTGATAATGATGCGGTGTGAACAAACATAAGATTTGCGACGATGTATTTATTAATGAATACTTGTTGATATGCAATGTGATGATATATTTACTTGCACATGATGATGTGATGATTATATTGATGTTGTTAATAAATGCTTCCGATTTGTGAATGCATGACTTTTGATGAATTTATTAGTGATGCTTGCATAATGCAATTATGATGCGATGATATATTTATCTTGTTTTGGATAAATTATGACGATGTGGGCTTTATGCCAATTTGGATGAGCGATGATGATGTTTTTGTGTTGTGTTGTTTTATTGTCGAGTCACATACATTTCATTGGCGACGATGGGCTTTTATGCCAAGCGACGAGGCTTTTATGCCAAGCGATGAGGCTTTTATGCCAAGCGATGAGGCTTTTATGCCATGTGTTCCTAATTATGGACAAAGCGACGGGTACCACATGCATAACATAGTCATGTCTCATGGAGTCGGTTATGTTTATGCTTGAATTGTTTGGTGTTGGATTTTCAATTGATGGATGATGTTGAAATGCGATGATGTATGATGCTTTGTTTGGTGATGATCTTTATGATGAACATGAAATGAATATAACTTGATAATTTCATGATAACTAGGCGGTGAATATAAATAATGAATTTTGTGATGATTTAATTTAGATGAAATGCTTAATGCAAATATGATGTGATGATGTTTGTGACAATGGGCTTTTATGCCAAAAGCGACAATGGGCTTTAGCCAATTTGTGATGATTTTATTTATGTTGCTTAAGTTATTAGTATTGCTTAATGATGTGGTTGACGTTGTTGTTTATAATTTCCGTGTTGATTAGTGACGTATTAACTTGTGATGATTTACGCCGATGAGGTTATGGCGATATAGTGTGGATTATACACATTAGAATGACGATCAAAGTAAGTGAGGTTTAGTTAGGTGTTGGAATGCACTTACTAACCTATATCTTTTATATTTCCAAAACTATATATATATATATATATATATATATATATATGCTATCATGCCTTTAATTATATGTTTTGGAGTATCTCACCCTTTACTTGTTTCGCCGTTACCTTTATATTGGTAACGTGCAGGTTATGAAGACGGAGATTTTAGCTGCTTTTAGTTGAGTCGATGTCGCTCTGATACGTAGCACTCGGGGGAAATATTTATGTTGTTTTTGGTTGTTGTTATTTTGATATTTCCCTTTTGTAAGGAAGAATCATACTTTATGAAAACATGATTTGATGAGGAAGTTTATTAATGACGATGTTGTGATCTTTATGAGCCAATTTGTATTTTCCGATGATGCTATGTATCCAAGATTTATGCTTTAAAACACACTGTTTATAGTGAGTTGTTTTTGAAGGTGTGATGCCTCAATATTAAATTTATGAAATTTTAATTTACTCTGATTTTCATATTTAAAACCTTGGGTAATATTGGGGTGTTACAGAGCGAATGCCGAGTCTTCGAAGTGCATTAAATTTGAGAATGGCTTGCATCCTGAGATAAAGAAAGCGATTGGATATTAGAAAATTCGTGTCTTTGCGGATTTGATTGATAGTTGTAGAATATTTGAGGAAGATAGTAATGTGCACTATAAGATTATGTCTTATAAGAGAAACAAGGGTCAACAGAGCCGTGGAAAACCATATGATACTCCAGCTGATAAAGGGAAACAGAAAGCGTTTCAAGGGCGAAGGACTAGTGGGGGAGATGCTTCTTCTATTATTGTTTGTTACAAGTGTGGGAAACCTGACCACAAAAGTAATGTTTGCCGAAGCGATGTTAGAGCTAAAGAGAATGAGGTGAGATGTTTTCGATGTGGAGAAGTGGGTCATATGACTCGTGATTGCACGCATAAGGATGTAGTTTGTTTTAATTATGGCGAGGGAGGCCACATTAGTGCTCAATGTAAGAAGCCTAAGAGAACTCAAGGAGTGGGAAATGTGTTTGCTTTGTCGGGTGCTCCGATGGCAAACGAAGATGGTCTTGTTTGAGGTACTAGTTTCATTAATAACATTCCTCTTATTACTATTATTTATACTGGTGCTACTCACTGTTTTATTGCTGCTGATTGTGTAAAGAGATTGGGTCTCACTTTGTCGTCTCTGGATAGAGATATGGTGGTAGAAGTTCCGACTAAGGGAACAGTTACTACTTGTTTTGTGTGTGCAAGTTGCCCTTTATCAATATTTGATAGAGACTTTGTTGTGGATCTTGTTTGTTTACCGCTTGTCGGGTTGGACGTGGTTCTGGGTATGGATTGGTTGAGAGCTAATTATGTCCATATCAATTGCTATGACAACACTGTGAGGTTTTCTTCCTTAGTAGAAGAAGATCAAACTATGTTGGTCTCGACGAAACAATTGAATGAGTTCATGAAAGATGAAGCGTTGGTTTTCTTGTTGATGGCGACTCTTTCTGTGGAAAGTCAAGCTGTGATTGCAAACCTTCTGGTGGTGTGCGACTTTCTCGAAGTATTCCCTGATGAGATTCCTAGTGCACCTCCAGAAAGAGAAGTTGAATTTTCTGTGGATCTTGTCCCTGGTACCAGACCTATATCTATGGCACCATATAGGATGTCTGCGTCCGAGTTGTCAAGAATTGAAGAGCCAATTAGAAGATTTTCTCGAGAAGAAGTTTGTCAGACCAAGTGTGTCGCCGTGGGGAGCTCCTGTGTTATTGGTGAAGAAGAAAGACGGTAGCATGAGACTTTGTATTGATTATCGTCAGTTGAATAAAGTAACTATCAAGAATAGGTATCCACTTCCTAGAATTGGTGATTTGATGGACCGATTGGTTGGCGCTCGCATGTTTAGCAAGATTGATTTGAGATCGGGTTACCATCAAATAAGGGTGAAAGAAGATGATGTTCAGAAAACTGCTTTGAGAACGAGGTATGGACATTACGAGTATTCGGTGATGCCTTTCGATGTCACTAATGCACCGGGAGTATTCATGGAGTACATGAATCATATTTTCCATCCTTACTTGGATCGTTTCGTAGTTGTTTTCATTGATGATATTCTGGTTTATTCTAAATCGGAAGAAGAGCACGCAGAACATTTGCGCATTGTGTTAGAAGTCCTGAAAGAGAAGAAGCTTTATGCTAAGTTGTCAAAGTGCAAGTTCTGGTTAAGTGAAGTGAGCTTTTTGGGGCATGTCATTTCTGGTGATGGCATTGCGGTTGATCCTTCTAAGGTTGATGCTGTGTTGAGATGGGAAACTCCTAAGTCTATTATTGAGATTAGAAGTTTCTTAGGTTTGGCTGGTTACTACAGAAGGTTCATTGAAGGTTTTTCTAAGTTGGCACTTCCTTTGACAAAGTTGACTTGTAAAGGAGCTGCATTTGTGTGGGATGTCAAGTGTGAATAAAGTTTTGTGGAATTGAAGAAGAGGTTGACAATAACTCCGATCTTGATTCTACCTAATCCTGAAGAACCGTTTGTTGTTTATTGTGATGCTTCTAAGATGGATTTAGGTGGTGTGCTTATGCAAAATGGCAAGGTGGTTGCTTATGGTTCTAGGAAATTGAAGATTCATGAGAAGAACTATCCTACTCACGATTTGGAACTTGCAGCGATTGTTTTTGTGCTTAAGATTTGGAGGCATTATCTTTATGGTTCTAGATTTGAAGTATTTAGTGACCATAAAAGTTTGAAGTACTTGTTCGATCAGAAAGAGCTTAATATGAGGCAAAGGCGGTGGCTCGAATTGTTGAAAGATTATGACTTTGGATTGAATTACCATCATGGTAAAGCTAATGTGGTGGCCGATGCTTTAAGTTGAAAGACTTTGCATATGTCACTTTTGATGATGAAATAGTTAGAAATGATTGAGCAATTTAGAGATATGAGTCTTGTGATAGAAGTGACACCGAAGAGTGTTATCTTGGGAATGTTGAAGATCAATAATGATTTCCTTAATAGTATTGGAGAAGCTCAGAAGCTTGATGTGAAACTTGTTGATTTATTGGTTGGTATTGGACAAACTGAAAATGAAGATTTCAAGTTGGATACTCAGGGTGTTTTGAGGTTCCGAGATAGGATTTGTATCCCCGATGATGTGGATTTAAAGAGAATGATCTTGGAGGAAAGTCATAGAAGGAATTTGAGTATTCATCCCAGAGCGACCAAAATGTATCAAGATTTAAAGAAACTATTTTGGTGGTCGGGCATGAAAAGAGAGGTGGCTCAGTTTGTTTATGCTTGTTTGACTTGTCAGAAGTCTAAAGTGGAGCATCAGAAACCTGCAGGGTTGATGCAACCGTTAGAGATCCCGGAATGGAAATAGGATAACATTTCTATGGATTTTGTAACGGGGTTACCGAATACACCAAGAGGACACAATGCGATTTAGGTGATTGTTGATAGGCTTACGAAGTCGACTCACTTTATTCCTATTAACATCACTTATCCCGTATCGAAGTTGGCGAAAATTTATACGCATGTGATTGTTAGATTACATGGTATTCCTTTGTGTATTGTTTTGGATAGAGATCCGAGGTTTACTTCTAAATTTTGGAAAAGCTTGCAAGAGGCCTTGGGTTCAAAGTTGAGGTTGAGTTCGACTTATCATCCTCAAACTGATGGTCAGACGGAAAGGACGATTCAATCGTTGGAAGACTTGTTACGAGCATGTATTCTTGAACATGGTGGTTCATGGGATACATACCTTCCTTTAATTGAGTTTACTTATAACAACAGTTTTCATGCTAGTATTGGAATGGCGCCGTTTGAGGCTTTGTATGGTCGGAGGTGTAGAACTCCTTTGTGTTGGCATGAGTCGGGTGAAAGTGTGGTGCTTGGACCCGAATTGGTTAGAGAGACTGTAAGTGTTTTTATGTTGGCATTAATTTTTGGTAAAACTAGGATATGACAATGTCTTGACTGATGTCATGACATTCATAGTTGAAGATAAATTCTGCAAAAGAAGAATAATTCAAGAATAGCTCAGACTGGAAGTTAACTGAAGTGCTGGAATTCTGCAGAAGATTGACTGATGTCATAACCAATGTTATGACATTCTGTGTGACATTTGTTGTTCTGCAGATTCACTTTTCCTGAGACTTTTTAGGATTTCTGTTGAGCTGTTTTTATTATGATTTATGTAATTGGATCACATGCTCACGTGGCTCTGTGGTTAATCTTAGTTAACCCTAAATTGGTTTGTTAAAAGGACCAAGTCTTTAGGTTAAATTAAGTGAACCCTAGCTATAATTATGGAAGCCCAAAACTGAAGTTACTTGACTGCTTCTATAATAGGAAAAGAACCCTTACTCTGCTGGAACGCTTCTTGGACTGTATTGAAGATTTAGCAGGTTGTTTATTTGTGTGTTCTAGTTACTCTTGTGAGCCAAGAAATTATCATTTGATAAGTGCCTTGGACTAGGATTTGGTTGTAAGGGTTGTTTATCACTCAAAGCTTTGAAGCACGAGTGTTGTGTCTCTTGATTAAAGCTTTGAAGCAAAATCAAGTATGTTTATTGAAGAGTGTCTTCACAATTTAATTAATCAATAGGTTGATATCACTGCTGTGATTGAGGGGGAGTGAGTAGGAACTAAGGTCTAAGTAGGACTTAGATTGAAGTTGCATTGGGTAGGTCTTAAGTGAAGGAGATAACTGGTTGGTTTTTTCCTGAATTAATTCTACTAATAGTGAATTTCCACCCTGGCTTGGTAGCCCCCAGATGTAGGTGTAGTTACACACTGAACTGGGTAAATAATTGATTGTGTTCTTTACAGCTGTTTAAATTAACTATGTGAATTGTTAACAGAGTGTCAGATACTGTGTCATAACATTCTCTGTGACATCACGTATCTACTGCCAGGAATTTTAGAGACTACTGAGACAGTGAACATAATTAGAGAAAAGATGAGAATTTCTCAAAGTCGGCAAAAGAGTTATCATGATAAAAGGAGAAAAGACTTGGAATTTCAAGATGGTGATCATGTAATTTTGCGAGTTACTCCTACAACCGGCGTTGGGCGAGCATTGAAGTCGAAGAAGCTAACTCCTCGCTTTATTGGTCCTTACCAAATTACTAGTAAAGTGGGGAAATTGGCTTATAGAGTGGCGTTACCGCCAAATCTTTCGAATTTGCACGATGTGTTCCACGTGTCGCAACTTCGGAAGTATGTGAAGCAACTCGTTTTTTCAAAAATCATTTAATTTTTAAAAACTATGAAATCGCCAACTAATTTTATTTGTTCTAAAAAAGAACGGGAAAATATAGATAAAACCCACGAAAATTGGATAAGACGGTCTACAAAATTAAGAGATGCAGGTTCGGGAGTTGGTTATGCAAGGGGAAGGTATTAGCACCCCTTACATCCATCGTACTCGATGGTACCATTTAGTTCAAAGTGTGTTTGTGTAAAAATTTTACGATCTTCTAAGGTTTGAAATGTGAAAGAAAGGGAGAAGAAAATGTTTTTATTATTTTTGCTCGCCTTTGGTCGTAAGACTTAGTGCCTACGTACTCCTTCGTGCAATGGGAAAGTCAGAGCGCCGTAGTTCGGCTAGAAAATGATTGTTTGTTGATTGATTTTAAATGAAAAGACAAGTCGTCATTTTTTAAAGGAGAAGACTCGTCTAACGCCCACAAGGTGTGATAAAGAATAAAAGGACTATGCACCAACATGAGGGAGGGTTTAAGAACACCTCTAGTACTCAAGTGGAGAAGTCGAAAACCTTGGGAATAGAGGAAAGAACATCTCATTTACAAATAAATCATGTCTAATCTTGAAAAGGGTTTAAAGGTAAAAAGGTGCTTGGAGCGCACAAAAGAAGTTTGAATGAGTTGAGATTGATTTTAAGTTGTGGATGACAAGTATTGAAACATTAGGCTATCATCTAATGATTCAAATACTAGAAATTAAGTGAGCTCAACCAATCATCTCTCATCCCAAAAATTTATTATGAAAATTGGTGTTTTGAGTGAGATAAAATATTTAAATTATTGGGCTATCATCCAACAATCCAAAGACTTTAAATTCAATTAAGTTGTCGGGCTATCATCCAACAGCTTAAACGAATGTCACTCCACTTTTTTAATGCGGATAGAAGTATTTAGTCTATTGGGCTATCATCCAACAACCTAAAGACTTCCAATTCAATTAAATCGTAGAGCTATCATTCGACAATTTAAACGAGCGCTCTAGCATTTTTGACATGGATAGAAGTTTTATCTTATTGGGCTACCATCCAACAACCTAAAGACTTCAAATTTGTTTAAAACATTAGGCTACCATCTAACGATTTAAACAAATTTCATCCAAGTTTATTATGAAAAAACATTTAAAAAAAACATCTCGACGTTGGATCGAGGTTTGAGAAGAAGACTCGACGTTGGATCGAGTTTTATTGAAAGTGTTTTAAATGCTTGGTGAATGGAGAAAAAATAGGTTATGATCAATCAAGCCCAAAAGACTTGATCAACCTCGAGAGAATAGCCAAGCCTATTCCCTACCATTGAACCCTTATGGAGATGAGAAGAATTTGGTATGTGGACCAAGGCGCGAGAGATGGAAGAAGATCGAAATAATTGTAAATAACAAATAAAATCGACAAAGCCCATACAAGGTGACCAACCTAAGTATAAAACAATTAAATTACATGTGTACTAACAAAGTGTGCTAGTCTACTATAACGACCAAATGGAACAATTGATCGAAATAGGCTCACTGTAAGAAGGCCCAAGATCAAGCGTACATGTGTGCATGTGTGGTCATCGCGACGCTTCGTAGCTTTGTCGACTTACGGGTTTAAAAATGATTTACAATTATTAGTTTAAAAATGATTTTTGGTTTTGTGTAAGTGACAGTTAAATTAAATAATAAAGTAAGGAAAGTTAAATATTTATTACAAGTTTTTGTGGGGAGAGGGATGCATTTTTCCGAATGGGGATTTAAACGGTAAAGTAAAAAGCGGTAAGTTAAATTACAACGCATCAAGGGGATTGGGATAAAAATTTTCGAATGGGGATTGAATCAAATAATTACAAGTCCTTATAAATGTACAAGAAAAATAAATACTTCATCAATTAATTTGTAATAATTAAAATGTATATTAAAATAAAATAATTTCTTGAATGCCAAAAATAAAATAAAATAAAAATTAAAAAAAGACGGGTGTGAATTAATTATGCATGTTGCAAGTAGAAGTGGATGAAAGCCCAAAGTTCACATTTTATTCTAAAAACCCTAACTAATAAAAGAAATATTATTATTATTATTATTTTTTTAAAAAAGAAATTATCAAAAGAAATAATAAAAATAGGAGATAAAAAAGGGAACAACTCCTAAATTTCTCTAAACTATTTTTTTTAATTTTAAATTTGAATGAAATAAAATAAAGAAAAAAAAATCAAGTAAACTAATCAATAAAATAAATAAAATAAAATAAAGTATATAAAAAACGTGGAAAACTTCCCCCAATTTCTCTCTTAATTTGTTGTTACTATATTTTTTAATTAGAATTAAATGAAAATAAAATTGTTGCAAGAAAATAGGTGACTATTTGACTACCAATCAAAATTCCACATTTGACAAAACAATAAAAATAAAAAAATAAAAAAGAAGATAAAAAGAGTGAAACAGAAGAATATTACTCTCTCTCATCAATCTCTTCTCTTAATTCTTTTAATTATTCCATTAATTCTCCTTTAATTTTCAAGGAACAACACCTATTACCAAATAAATCAAATACTCTCTCCAATTAAACCGAAAGCCACACACTTGTTATCTCTCTCTCAATTTCGTTCTGCCCTCTCTCTTATTTCTCATCTCTATTTCTCACTAGCACCTGTTAACGTTAAAACAAGAAAAATTGGGCAAACAACTTTCTCATCTTCTTCTATGATTCTCACACAAAAGCTATGGAAAGAAAGAAACAGGTGAAGCAAACAAAACACAAACCCTTTATTCTGAAATCAACCCTAAGCCCCAAATCAATTTATGCTTAGAGATGACAAATGCGTGAGGAAGGAAATTGATTGCAAAAAAAAGAAATTACAAGAGCGCGAAGAGTAGATAAATGGTACGTTTTCTGATTTTCCTCGGTCTGTGTCTCGATCTACTTTCGTTGAATCTTTTGGTCCGGAGCTGGGTCTGTTTCTACGCTTGTTCCTTCTGCTTGTTGGAACTTCTAAGTTGCTGTGAGTTTCTGGTTTGGTTTCTGTGTAAAGTGAGGTTAAAAGGATGATGTTAAGGTTGTTGCAATATTAAGGTTTGAATAGTGGTGATGAGGTTTCTGTAAGTTGTGGAGGGTAAGATGAAGGTTGGTTTGAGTTTAGCCGTGATAACGGTGGTGTTGATGAGTGTGTGATAATGAGTTTGGTTTAACAAAATGAAGTATGAAGGTTAGGAGATTATTTGTTCCCTCCTCCTTTAGCTATGAGATTTCTGCACTTATAAAGGAAATGAAGAGTGAGGGCAAATGAGAGAATTAGGTGATGAAGGAGTAATCTTGAAGGTGAAGGAATCAAGGACAAAGGTACAAGTAGTGGCTGTAAATTCTTGGTGGAATTGAGGTAGTGGAATGGTGGAATGGAAATAGTACTGATGTTGTTTGTATTTTGCAGGTTTGTACAAGTTTGGTGGCAAGGAGGAGTAGTGGAAATGATGGTAAAGAGAGAAGGATAAGGGCAGAGGTGGTGGAATAGTGGAGTAGAATTGCTTGAAAATACAAACAGAAAGTACAACCAACCTTGGATGCTCTTTATATTTTTTTTCTGTAAATTATACTAATAACAAAAAAGTGCATATATATTGAACTATAATTAACTTAATTTTTTTTATTACAATAAAACTCAATTAAATAATATATCAGAAAAAAAATAACAGAAAAAAATAAAATAGATATAATGAATATTGGATAATAACAGAAAAAATTAATTCAAATTGAAAATAAAACACAATTTTTCCTAAGAATCAACTTATTTATTAAAATAAAATAGATCCTAAAAAATAAAGATAATAAAAGTGCAATAAAAAAAATCATTCTAAAAAAATTAAAGATGTGTTAGAAATTTTATAAGAAATAAAAATGTAATTAACGATGATTATTAAAATCAAACAAAAATGGAAAATCTACAGTTGATTACTAACTAAAATTCAAATATGTAATAATAGAAAATATTTCAAAAAAGGAAAGAGTTTATTTAATTCAAAGCTCTAATAAAAAATGCAAAAAATCAAGCATGAAATAATCTATAAATACAAACATAATTACTATTAAAAACAAAACATTGTTATTTAGAAAAAAGAACAAAATTCCTTTTAATTATTATTTCATTATTTAACTAATAGAAATTATTTAGTAAACCTAACCAAATAATTAGAATTAATTAAATATTAAAAATAAAAATTAAAGTGAGAAAGGATGCAAATGCAATGAGTGAATGAATGTTCTTTTTAATATAAATACAATGCAAATAGAAAAATAGCAGGGTAAAATTTGGGGTGCAACAATTGCCCCTATTTAAATATCTTCAACCAGATGATATGAAGATGATCAAGCTTCATATTATCGCAGTAGGAGATAATTAAATATCAAAAACCCAAAATTTTGCCCTGAGATGCAATGGGCATGATGAAGGACATATGCGATGAATGCAATATTTTTTTTTGAATAATGTATGATACAAGACAGACTCTGCGAAAATTGTTGGAAAGAAACTGGAAATTGGAAATTTGTGGTAAATTGACTGATACAACACGGAAGACAAAACACCCAATAATGGCTTTGGATGAAAAAGAGACTCGACATCTAATAATGACTTTAGATAGAGGGACTCGACATCTAATAATGGCTTTAGATGGAGGGACTCGACATCTAATAATGACTTTAGATGGAGAAAGATCACAATATCCAATAATGGCTTGGAATAAAGTGAGAAATACATAACACCCAATAATGGCTTTGAATGAAAAAGGACTCGACATCTAATAATGGCTTTAGATGGAGAAAGATCACAATATCCAATAATTGCTTTGAATAAAGTGAGAAAGACATAAACCCAATAATGGCTTTGGATGAAAAAGACTCGACATCTAATAATGGCTTTAGATGGAGGGACTCAACATCTAATAATGGCTTTAGATGGAGAAAGATCACAATATCCAATAATGGCTTTGAATAAAGTGAGAAATACATAACACTCAATAATGGCTTTGAATGAAAAAGGACTCGACATCTAATAATGGCTTTAGATGGAGAAAGATCACAATATCCAATAATGGCTTTGAATAAAGTGAGAAAGGCATGACACCCAATAATGGCTTTGGATGAAAAAAGGACTCGACATCTAACAATGGATTTAGATGGAGGGACTCGACATCTAATAATGGCTTTAGATGGAGAAAGATCACAATATCCAATAATGGCTTTGAATAAAGTGAGAAAGGCATAACACCCAGTAATGGCTTTGGATGAAAAAGGACACGATATCTAATAATGGCTTTAGATGGAGAAAGATCACAATATTCAATAATGGCTTTGAATAAAATGAAAAAGACATAAACCCAATAATGGCTTTGGATGAAAAAGACTCGACATCTAATAATGGCTTTAGATGGAGGGACTCGACATCTAATAATGGCTTTAGATGGAGAAAGATCACAATATCCAATAATGGCTTTGAATAAAGTGAGAAATACATAACACCCAATAATGGCTTTGAATGAAAAAGGACTCGACATCTAATAATGGCTTTAGATGGTGAAAGATCACAATATCCAATAATGGCTTTGAATAAAGTGAGAAAGGCATGACACCCAATAATTGCTTTGGATGAAAAAAGGACTCGACATCTAATAATGGATTTAGATGGAGGGACTCGACATCTAATAATGGCTTTAGATGGAGAAAGATCACAATATCCAATAATGGCTTTGAATAAAGCGAGAAAGGCAAAACACCCAGTAATGGCTTTGGATGAAAAAGGACTCGACATCTAATAATGGCTTTAGATGGAGAAAGATCACAATATCCAATAATGGCTTTGAATAAAGTGAGAAATACATAAACCCAATAATGGCTTTGGATGAAAAAGACTCGACATCTAATAATGGCTTTAGATGAAGAAAGATCACAATATCCAATAATGGCTTTGAATAAAGTGAGAAAGGCATAACACCCAATAATGGCTTTGGATGAAAAAGGACTCGACATCTAATAATGGCTTTAGATGAAGGGTGAAATAAGGCATCCAGGAATGACACTGGAGTGAAAATAGATGACATTCGTGAATGGCAGGAGTAAAATAGAGACATCCGGAATGGCAGGTGGAAATAGATGACATCCGTGAATGACACAGGAGTGAAAATAGATATACATCAAGGAATGGCACTGGAGTGGTAATGGCACTGGAGTGGAAATAGACAAACATCCAGGAATGGCACTAGAGTGAAAATAGATAGACATCTAGGAATGGCACTGGAGTGGTAATAGACAGACATCGAGGAATGGCACTGGAGTGGAAATAGACAAACATCCAGGAATGGCACTGGAGTGAAAATAGACAGACATCCAGGAATGGCACTGGAGTGGTGATAAATGATGCACTGGGGGATGTGACATCCAATGGTGTTGAATAAAATTGAGGTTTTAAAATAACAAAGAAATAGTATTGGATGAAAAGAGATACAGACCGACAAACATTTGTTTTGGTAGGTACCAAGTAAGTTGGATTTTGACTGCAAGGCAAGACATTGACGTCAACAAGACCTCGAGAAATGCAAATGAGGATAAAACACTCTTGCTATGCATGATATGTGAATTTTGTGATGCATGATATATGAATGATCTATGCATGTAGTATGTAATGCAGACGTTTATGACAATGGAGATTGACTCTTTTGTGGAGGTAAAATGGGAACTCTGATTCCTCAACACGGGGAACACTGCCAACTCTTCTTAGAGAGAAAATGTCTTGAGGAACACTTCTAACACACTTGTGAACTGTATCTAAAAGATGTTCCTTGGAGGAAAGATTGGAGAGCTGCTTGGGGATTGCCTCGGATTAGCTGATTGTTGAAGATAAACCGATCATGACTTCAATTCTTGAAATGACTGAGGGGAAAGGAATGCCCCGGTATACGTCTTGAAAAAGATCTTCTGATTAAAATGATTCTGATAATGACTTGCACTGAGCAACAAATCTTGAACTGATTCACAACAGGATCTGAAAGATACTTGCCCCTGATTAGGATCACTGACCAAGTTTCCTAACAATTTGGACTTCCTTGATGAGGAAAGCTTGTTTGCAAGCAAAAATTGTTTATTCAAACATGGTAAATTTAATGCAAAGTTCATGCAAAAGTTTTGAAATAAAAATCATTTTTTGAAATGATGTAATTGCTGTATAGAAAATGGATCACTGGTTAAAACACAACGGTTTAAAAAAAAATTTAAAAGTGAAAGAGAAATCAATGGTATGGATATACCAAGACAATTGATTTGCAAAAGACCTTAGGAGTCATATTACGCAACCTTGTGGTAGTATGCTTTCAAAAGAAACCTGGCTTCAATTAGGTCTTTTGAGGGTTGTAACGTGGTCTGGTTCACGGTTTAAGAAATAAAGGATAAAAGCTCAAAATTTATTTGTACCCAACCCAATCTTCGTGATGTTCTTCAGCCCTACGCTCAATTAATTCAGATTGTGCATTTAAGATTCCAATAGATTTTGGATTGTACATTGATGATGATGATGATGGCTCAGAAGTTGAGATTACAGTCACTTCTTTTTTGCAACATTTTACTGTTTGAGGACTTTGGTCAACTCTCGTTTGAATTTTTTTATCCCTAGTAGGATGCCCCAATTGGTTGCCTAAGTTGCCTTTTAATTTTAACTTGGCGGCTTTTTCTTTTGATATATATATTTTTTTGAAAGACAGTGACTGCTTGACTTAATGATTACGGGGAACCATCATCATCACTTTTAGACTTGAGGAGCATCTTCGACACTTCTTGATGTGTGCGAAGGAAACTTGATTGAATACAACCTTTATTGATAGGCGTCTTGAATGAATGCACATCCGAATTAACTGAGAACTACCCTGACCCAGGTTAAAATTGCGGGTTTTTCGTATAGAAAGAAACTCCAACTTCTAGGCTAGAAGGGGTTGACAAGGGATTAACTTCCTTATCTCTCCAGTGTTTAGGAATTGAAACAATGCCTGTATATCATAAGCAAAGTTTTATTCGAAAGCATACCAACATCAATTATGGGTATCTTGTTCTTATCATCCTCCCTCCAATCTTTGCAAAAGTAATAGCTCGGTAAAGAAATTAAACAGGGAAAATATATATTTGAAAGCGATATAATGTAGATGATTTGAATCAAAACAATGCAATGCTCATTTCATTAAAATCAACATGAAAGTACAAACAAGATTTGAAAGCGACATTTTAACATAAACAAGAGAAAATGCAAACAGAAAGAAACATGGCCTAGTGACTAATCAGTTACAAGGATGAGCTGTCCTGTCTGAAACACTGGCTTTAGGAGGTGACTTGAGATACTCTGACCCGTCTTCAGCCACTTTTTCCTGGCAACGGATTGTTGATTACATTTGGTGGAGGATCTCCAAAATTTATCTCCTTGCTTCGGACTAGCTCTTGAACCCTAGCCTTCAACAAATCGCTCCAAATCGTGACCAGCCTCACGATGGAACTCACAATGAAGATCAGTCCTGAATCCGACTGGGAGAGGATCTGGAGGAGTCAGATGCCTAGTTGTGATTAGACCTAGTTCAACCAAATGAGGATACAATTCAGTGTAAGTCATTGGAATAGGGTCAAACTGACCCCTATTCCTTGCATTACGGTTCTGATTTTGCCCAACAGCTTGGCGTTGAGGAATTTGAATTGGTTGAGCCTTGACTGTAGGAGTGACAACATCTACTTGTGGTTGGTCATAGTATTGAGGCCTACGCCGAGGTCCTCCTCTTTTAATCGAGACAACATTATTTTCACCATCTTTCTTCTTATGGAAGTTTCCAAAAGGTTTCTTAGCACCATTAGAGGGTTCACCAGCAACAGACACTTTTCCTCTCTTAATCCCCTCTTCTAGCCTTTGGCCAATAGTCACCAAGTCTGTGAAGCGGGAGGACACACTACCAATCATTTTCTCCCAATATAAAGGGGACAAGGTATCCATAAACAAACCAGTGAGCTCTTTCTCAGATAGAGGTGGTTCAACTTGTGAGGCCAACTCTCTCCAACGTTGAGCGTACTCCTTAAAAGATTCCTTATCATTCTGAGACATGTTTTGCAATTGACGACGATCAGGAGCCATGTCGAGATTGTAGTGGTATTTTTTCATGAAAGCATTAATCAGATCTTGGAAGCATTGAATATGGTCTTTCTCAAGTCCTATATACCATTTCAATGAAGCTCCACTCAGACTGTCTTGGAAACAGTGGATAAGAAGCTTATCATTCCTCGTATAAGCAGACATTTTCCTGAAGTACATCAGCAAATGACTTTTTGGACAAGTGTGCCCCTTGTATTTCTCGAAATCAGGGGTCTTGAACTTGGGAGGCATAACTAGATCAGAAACAAGACACATGTTCTCTGCAACAATACCAAAGACATCGCTGCCTTCCATAGCTCTCATCCTTCTTTCTAGAGTCTGATATTGCTCGCGGACTTCTTCAAGTTCATCAAAATCTTCTTGACTCACGCTCCGGTGAGTGTCAGCATGTTAATCAAAAAGAGGATTCTCATAAGCAGCTTGGGCAACAGGTTGATGCACGAAAGGTTGATAAGGTGCGGTATGAATGATCGGTTGAGGCTCAGTGAAAACTGGAGCCTGGAAAACTGGTCGGGAAGACTCGCCAACCATTGGAGTAGTTGCAATAGGTGGAACGTAATTTCGGGGTAACCCAAATTCTGGCCAAGTAGTAACTGGCATCTGAGAAGATTGAGGATCAACAACAGCAGCTGAGACTTCAGAAATTATAGTCCTTTGAGGCTGCTCACCTCTGGTGATCAGAACTTGCATCATTTCGGTGAGTTTAGTCATGCCTGACTTCATTTCATCGATTTCCGTTCGGACTTCTGCATTGTGTTGCTCTTGGTATTCCATTCTTCTCTTGACGTTGGCTCTAGTTCCGTACTTGTGCAGAGGAATCAGCTTGATAGTGAACAATCAACTGAAGATGGAGATAGAAGAAATGAGTGATTTTGACAACTTGGATGTATGCATGAAATATGTAGATGGATGTAATGAAATGTAATGTCATAAATGAAAAAGATGTGATGAAATGTAATGTCACATATACAAGTGGAATGTAACATAATAACAGTAACAGGTTCACAGAGACGTGAAACAGGAATGATACAGGTAATCAAACAACTTATTTAGGTGGGTTCCTGTGATAGGATGGCTCTAAGTTTTCTACCTAATAATCCCCATGGGATAGTTCTAAGGATTTTGCTAAGTGTTTCTCAGAGTCTCAGATCCCCTTTTAACAAACACTATTATCACGCGAGAGGCCTCCATGGTGATAGTATTTGGAAAAAGTATACCCCAAGAAACGGCTCTTAACGGGATACTCAAAAACTTTTGAGCGGTTGGTCTAGGTTTGGATATCATAAACAAACTTAGAGTTATAGGTCATTTGTCTAGAAATTGATGTTCTGCACTATCATGCGGGTCAACAACCTCCTTAAAACAACCAACTCTAAGCCGAAGTCATTGCTTCGGTCCACAAGACATTGGAGTCAGGGGGACCTAGGCTACGCAACCCCTCTATTTCTAAAAAGGTTACCTAGAAGCCTGGGTAGTGGGCTTATCTATGAATCAAAAATCCCATCAAGAAATTCCCACACAATGGATATATAAATAAAGCATGGAAAAATAAATAACTGAAACATGAACATAAGATAAAAGTACAAAGAATAAAGTAAAACAATAAACACACAATCACACAATGAACTAAACTAGGGTTAACTCGCTAGAGCAACTCGTTTTTTCAAAAATCATTTAATTTTTTAAAACAATGAAATCGCCACCTAATTTTATTTGTTCTAAAAAAGAACAGGAAAATATAGATAAAACCCACAAAAATTGGATAAGACGGTCTACAAAATTAAGAGATGCAGGTTCAGGAGTTGGTTATGCAAGGGGAAGGTATTAGCACCCCTTACATCCATCGTACTCGATGGTACCCATTTAGTTCAAAGTGTGTTTGTGTTTAGTGTAAAAATTTTACGATCTTCTAAGGTTTGAAATGTGAAAGAAAGGGAGAAGAAAATGTTTTTATTATTTTTGCTCGCCTTTGGTCGTAAGACTTAGTGCCTACGTACTCCTTCGTGCAATGGGAAAGTCAGAGCGCCGTAGTTCGGCTAGAAAATGATTGTTTGTTGATTGATTTTAAATGAAAAGACAAGTCGTCATTTTTTAAAGGAGAAGACTCGTCTAACGCCCACAAGGTGTGATAAAGAATAAAAGGACTACGCACCAACATGAGGGAGGGTTTAAGAACACCTCTAGTACTCAAGTGGAGAAGTCGAAAACCTTGGGAATAGAGGAAAGAACATCTCATTTACAAATAAATCATGTCTAATCTTGAAAAGGGTTTAAAGGTAAAAAGGTGCTTGGAGCGCACAAAAGAAGTTTGAATGAGTTGAGATTGATTTTAAGTTGTGGATGACAAGTATTGAAACATTAGGCTATCATCTAATGATTCAAATACTAGAAATTGGCGAGTGAGCTCAACCAATCATCTCTCATCCCAAAAATTTATTATGAAAATTGGTGTTTTGAGTGAGATAAAATATTTAAATTATTGGGCTATCATCCAACAATCCAAAGACTTTAAATTCAATTAAGTTGTCGGGCTATCATCCAACAGCTTAAACGAATGTCACTCCACTTTTTTAATGCGGATAGAAGTATTTAGTCTATTGGGCTATCATCCAACAACCTAAAGACTTCCAATTCAATTAAATCGTCGAGCTATCATTCAACAATTTAAACGAATACCGCTCTAGCATTTTTGACATGGATAGAAGTTTTATCTTATTGGGCTACCATCCAACAATCTAAAGACTTCAAATTTGTTTAAAACATTAGGCTACCATCTAACGATTTAAACAAATTTCATCCAAGTTTATTATGAAAAAATGTTTTAAAAAAACATCTCGACGTTGGATCGAGTTTTATTGAAAGTGTTTTAAATGCTTGGTGAATGGAGAAAGAATAGGTTATGATCAATCAAGCCCAAAAGACTTGATCAACCTTGAGAGAATAGCCAAGCCTATTCCCTACCATTAAACCCTTATGGAGATGAGAAGAATTTGGTATGTGAACCAAGGCGCGAGAGATGGAAGAAGATCGAAATAATTGTAAATAACAAATAAAATCGACAAAGCCCATACAAGGTGGCCAACCTAAGTATAAAACAATTAAATTACATGTGTACTAGCAAAGTGTGCTAGTCTACTATAACGATCAATTGGAACAATTGATCGAAATAGGCTCACTGTAAGAAGGCCCAGGATCAAGCGTACATGTGTGCATGTGTGGTCATCGCGACGCTTCGTAGCTTTGTCGACTTACAGGTTTAAAAATGATTTACAATTATTAGTTTAAAAATGATTTTTGGTTTTGTGTAAGTGACAATTAAATTAAATAATAAAGTAAAGACAGTTAAATATTTATTACAAGTTTTTGTGGGGAGAGGGATACATTTTTCCGAATGGGGATTTAAACGGTAAAGTAAAAAGCGGTAAGTTAAATTACAACGCATCAAGGGGATTGGGATACAATTTTTCGAATGGGGATTGAATCGAATAATTACAAGTCCTTATAAATGTACAAGAAAATTAAATACTTAATCAATTAATTTGTAATAATTAAAATGTATATTAAAATTAAATAATTTCTTGAATGCCAAAAATAAAATAAAATAAAAATTAAAAAAAGACGGGTGTGAATTAATTATGCATGTTGCAAGTAGAAGTGGATGAAAGCCCAAAGTTCACATTTTATTCTAAAAACTCATACTAATAAAAGAAATATTATTATTATTATTTTTTAAAAAAGAAATTATCCAAAGAAATAATACAAATAGGAGATAAAAAAGGGAACAAAACGTTCCCACTCCTAAATTTCTCTAAACTATTTTTTTTTTAATTTTAAATTTGAATGAAATAAAATAAAGAAAAAAAATCAAGTAAACTAATCAATTAAATATATAAAATAAAATAAAGTATATAAAAAACGTGGAAAACTTCCCCCAGTTTCTCTCTTAATTTGTTGTTACAATATTTTTTAATTAGAATTAAATGAAAATAAAATTGTTGCAAGAAAATAGGTGACTATTTGACCACCAATCAATATTCCACATTTGACAAAACAATAAAAATAAAAAAATAAAAAAGAAGATAAAAAGAGTGAAACAGAAGAATATTACTATCTCTCATCAATCTCTTTTCTTAATTCTTTTAATTATTCCGTTAAATCTCCTTTAATTTTCAAGGAACAACACCTATTACCAAATAAATCAAATACTCTCTCTCTCTCTAATTAAACCGAAAGCCACACACTTGTTATCTCTCTCTCAATTTTGTTCTGCCCTCTCTCTTATTTCTCATCTCTATTTCTCACTAGCACCTTTTAACGTTAAAACAAGAAAAATTGGGCAAACAACTTTCTCATCTTCTTCTATGATTCTCGCACAAAAGCTATGGAAAGAAAGAAACAGGTGAAGCAAACAAAACACAAACCCTTTATTCTGAAATCAACCCTAAGCCCCAAATCAATTTATGTTTAGAGATGACAAATGCATGAGGAAGGAAATTGATTGCAAAAAAAAAAGAAATTACAAGAGCGCGAAGAGTAGATAAATGGTACGTTTTCTAATTTTCCTCGGTCTGTGTCTCGATCTACTTTCGTTGAATCTTTTGGTCCGGAGCTGTGTCTGTTTCTACGCTTGTTCCTTCTGCTTGTTGGAACTTCTAAGTTGCTGTGAGTTTCTGGTTTGGTTTCTGTGTAAAGTGAGGTTAAAGGGATGGTGTTAAGGTTGTTGCAATATTAAGGTTTGAATAGTGGTGATGAGGTTTCTGTAAGTTGTGGAGGGTAAGATGAAGGTTGGTTTGAGTTTAGCCGTGATAACGGTGGTGTTGATGAGTGTGTGATAATGAGTTTGGTTTAACAAAATGAAGTATGAAGGTTAGGAGATTATTTGTTCCCTCCTCCTTTTGCTCTGAGATTTCTGCACTTATAAAGGAAATGAAGAGTGAGGACAAATGAGAGAATTAGGTGATGAAGGATTAAACTTGAAGGTGAAGGAATCAAGGACAAAGGTACAAGTAGTGGCTGTAAATTCTTGGTGGAATTGAGGTAGTGGAATGGTGGAATGGAAATTGTACTGATGTTGTTTATATTTTGCAGGTTTGTACAAGTTTGGTGGCAAGGAGGAGTAGTGGAAATGATGGTAAAGAGAGAAGGATAAGGGCAGAGGTGGTGGAATAGTGGAGCAGAATTGCTTGAAAATACAAACAGAAAGTACAACCAACCTTGGATGCTCTTTATATTTTTTTTCCTGTAAATTATACTAATAACAAAAAAGTGCATATATATTGAACTATAATTAACTTAATTTTTTTTATTACAATAAAACTCAATAAAATAATATATCAAAAAAAAAATAACAGAAAAAAATAAAATAGATATAATGAATATTGGATAATAACAGAAAAAAATAATTCAAATTGAAAATAAAACACAATTTTTCCTAAGAATCAACTTATTTATTAAAATAAAATAGATCCTAAAAAATAAAGATAATAAAAGTGCAATAAAAAAAATCATTCTAAAAAAATTAAAGATGTGTTAGAAATTTTATAAGAAATAAAAATGTAATTAACGATGATTATTAAAATCAAACAAAAATGGAAAATCTACAGTTGATTACTAACTAAAATTCAAATATGTAATAATAGAAAATATTTCAAAAAAGGAAAGAGTTTATTTAATTCAAAGCTCTAATTAAAAATGCAAAAAATCAAGCATGAAATAATCTATAATTACAAATATAATTACTATTAAAAACAAAACATTGTTATTTAGAAAAAAGAACAAAATTCCTTTTAATTCTTATTTCATTATTTAACTAATAGAAATTATTTAGTAAACCTCACCAAATAATTAGAATTAATTAAATATTAAAAATAAAAATTAAAGTGAGAAAGGATGCAAATGCAATGAGTGAATGACTGTTCTTTTTAATATAAATACAATGCAAGTAGAAAAATAGCAGGGTAAAATTTGGGGTGCAACAGTATGTTCCGGATCCTTCACATGTGATTGAGATGGATGATATTCAAGTTCGAGACAATCTTATGGTGGAAGCGATGCCTTTAAGGATTGAAGATAGTGAGATAAAGTCTCTTCGTGGCAAAGAGATTTCCTTAGTCAAAGTTATTTGGATAGGAGCAACTGGTGAAAGCGCGACCTGGGAGTTGGAGAGCAAGATGCAGGATTCCTATCCCGAGCTTTTCGAGTCAGGTAATTTCGAGGACGAAACTTTTATAAGTGGAGGAGAGTTGTAACGCCCCGTTTTATTTAATATTATATTATATTAATATTTTCGAGTTACCGTTAGACGTTTATTTTGCGACGAGAATATTTACATTAATTGATATATCTGTTAATATATTCGGCGACATTTTGTTCGGTCCAGTTTTTATTCCGTTCGGTTCGGTAAAATATTATTCAGACCGATATTTAATTTCTCGGAGTTATTTTATTTAATTGGGTTAATAATATTATTAGATATTATTAGTGTTATAATTAATAGTACAACTAGTTGGGGGGTGTGCGTGCTAATTAGAGAGAATTGGGTGTACACCCTATGGTCTTGTAGTAGAAACCAACAAAACCATCATTTCCTCATTTTCTTCCATTACAACACCAAAACATACTTAGAGAGAAAACTAGAGAGAGTTTTGGAGGAAGAGAAGAGAAAGAACACAAAGTTTGAGATTGGATTTGGTTGGAACATCAAGGATCATCCAAGCATTTGAGGTAAGGGGTTTGATTTTCCACTTCCTATAGTTAGGGTTTGATTGATATGTTTTGGATTTGGGATAAAAATTGATATTTCGTTCATGAGTTTTGTTGTGTGATGGTTGAAATAACTTAGGAAATTTGAGTTAGGAGTATTGATGTTGGTGATTTATTGCTATGGCTAGTAGGAATAGAAGTTGCAAAAATGGAAAATACGCAAAAACTGTAAAACATGAAAAACTCTGTCTGTAATGGAAAAATAGGGAAGAAGAAGATTGGAGGACGAAGAAGCACAAGGGAGGCGCCCACCTCACAAGGGAGGGCGACCTTCCCTCTCTCCTGGGCGCCCGCCCCCTTCCCCATATACCCCTTGGGACGTCCGTCCCTTTTGCTGGAGGAGGAAATGGAAATTGTCATTTTTGCTCGTTCTGTGCTCTGTTGTGTTTCTGTTACCTGCATAATTTTGGAACTGCATAATTTTGGAATTAGCTTCTATTTCTTTCTTTTTCCATAATTTCATATACTACTAGTTTATATTAATTAAATATAAATAGGACACAAGTTAGCTGATAAAATTTGGAACCCGATTATGTTCTGATTTCGGCAATTTCGGCGACGGAGCAAGTTGCCCCGAATTTAACGAAAATTGACGTGCTAGCTAATTTTGATGTGTAGAACATCGTGGTGAGGTTAGTTTTTCGAAATTTCGAGTTTTACATAACGACCCAAAATAGGCCAAATTACGGTTAAATTGAATCGGGCGCATTTTCATCGGTTTAAGTCACGTATGGACAATTCGATTGCGATGTTAATGATGATGATTAATGCCGGTTATTAGGAACAACTTTTGCGACAATTATTGATGTTTAGTTATTTTCCCGTGTTTGGAATTTAGTGAACTATTTGATAATGATGCGGTGTGATTAAACATGATGTTTGCAACGGTTTATTTATAATGAATACTTGATGATATGCGATGCGATGATATGTTTATCTTGATGTGGATAAATATGGCGACGTGGACTTTATGTCAATTTTGATGTGCGATGATGATGTTTTTGTTGTGTCGTGTTTGTGATGTCGTGTTGTCCTGTCACATACATTGCATTGGCGACGAGGGCTTTTATGCCAAGCGACGATGGACTTTATGCCAATGTCCCTAATTATGGACAAAGCGACGGGTACTACATGCATAACATGGTCGTGTCTCATGGAGTCGGTTATGTTTATGTTTGAGTCATTTGGCGTTGGGTTTTAATTGATGGCTTATGCTGAATTGCGATGTTATATGATACTTTGTTTTGATATGATTATAATGATTACGTGATGAAATTAAAGTGTTGATTTTATAAACTAAATGCTAATTTAAAGTATGGAAGATTTTGATATATGTTGACATACTCTTATTAACTTATATCATTTATAATTCCAAAACTATTTATATATTTTATCATGCCTTTAATTATATGTTTTGGAGTATCTCACCCTTTAATTGTTTTGCTGTTGCCTTTATATTGGTAACGTGCAGGTGATCCGCGAGGATGATGAGGATTAGCTCGAGTCTCTTTATTTTGAGTCGCTCTGCTCTGATAGTAGTAACACTCGGGTTATGGTCGACGTTATTATTTTGGATAGGATAGTTTATGTATACTATCTTATGATTTTATAATTTTATGTATTGATGATATGACATGTATATTTTGTGATCACATCCGCTGTGCTGTGAATAGTCATATGTTTATATGATGATTTATGATATGAATCGGTATATCCGACTTTTGATATTTGTGATGTGCATTATAATTCAAAGTGATGAAAACACGAATATGTGATACCTCAATTTATGTTTGGATGAAATTTTGAAACTCTGATTTTATTATTAAATACGAGGGGTAGAATTCGGGTGTTACATTGAGCACCTGAGCGATGTCACGAAAAGAACATCATTCCAACAAAAGGGTGAGAATTCGCGTCATTATGAAATAATATTATCAAGTACAATGATATAATCAACATTCATAGGAATTCAACACACTTCGAATAATCATGTAAATATTGTCATCAAATATATTTTACATGCACAAGTATGCAACAAAGCTCATAATATTCATTCAATACATGATTTCCGATAATATTGTTCAAATACGTACATAAACCATCATTATCACATATTCACAATTATAACCAAATCATGTATTCAAGCATCACCAACTTCAATTATCAATTCTCATACACACATAACAATCACTTAATCGCATATACTCAAATATCATATAACTCAAATGTGACTCAATGTAAGACATGTGACTCTATGCATGTGGTACCAAAATGTGAACCCAACGTTTCACCGCTTTCCGATTCAATATCTAGAATCCAAGCCACACTTCCGATCCGGACAAGATCAAAGCCCATACGCCTATCTCCAATAAAGGATCATGTCTGCTACGCCTATTTCCATTCAAGGATCAACGTCTCTTATATTGTGAACCCACAGTTTCACCGCTTCCACCATAAAGCCGACCATGCTATGAATGAATGTACAATATCACAAACACATATGCAATTAAGATCATCTCTACCATCTTAACATATGCATATCACCATAATTCAACTCTATGAATTATCAACCAAATTGTACATACACACATTCATAACAAATAAACCATTCGCATTATATTGGCCAATCAACAATTACGAACACAATTTCCAATTAACATTAGTATTCTCAACACAATTATTTAAGCCAAAATGCGGTTTCGATCCAACTCGCAAAATACCGAAATTCAACAAAATAACGCAACCACGTTAATCTACTAATTTAACTTAGCTACCATGTAAATTTTCATCGAATTCCGTGCAACTAATTATACCGTCTAATTTGGCTATCGGGACCAAACGGGACTGTTTTTCTGCATAATTCTGCTATCGTTCAAAATAAGAAACAGGGTATATTATTTAATTATAAACCATGTATTTCTATATATATAAAAGGTGATAGCATATGGTGTGATTTCATCACGTTTCTATGTACCAATTAAAAACTAGTATCAATAATTAAAAAAAAACTAGTATCATATATCCTACATATATATGCCAACGCATACTAGAGGAAAATGAAAAAAACACTTCATAACCATACTAGCATCAATATACTACTCATTCACTTTATCAAAGAAAGTGCATCACATGTTATAGACATTATATATTATTTTCATGGTTTTCCATTCATAATTAAATACTAATTGTCAAGAGACTACAAGACATCATGTACAAGTAAGGACTATCCACTCCAAAAGGCAATTCACGTTTTTTTTTTTACTAGCTACAAGAAGCAAGTGGAACTATCATGAACTTAGTAATTAAAATGAAATAAAATGAAGCTTATTTAAACACCACAAAAACGTGTGGCTACAGGAATTGAAAAGAAAAACTAGCCTATGTGTGGTTCGGAAGTAGCACTGTTCCGCAAAGAAAAAAATCAATAGCACTTCCCTCACCACCAATTTCATTATGTTATTCCATTACTATTCTTATTAATACTATAAATTAATTTAGGTCCTCAAACATCCCTCAATTTCAACAACAACACAATCAATTTCAACATAGAAAATTAGGGATTTAATCAAAACCACCTACTCATGTTAATATACCCATTGACCCGATTATATTAACCCATAATAATACAAATTCTCCCTCTTACCTCTTGATTTGCTTGAACCCTAACACTTGCTCTTGTTTTCCCTTTTTGCTCCTCTCCTCCTCTTTCTCTATTCTTGAAATTGCACAAATGAGTGTTGTGACTTACTCTACCCTCTCACACTCGTACTAACTCTAATTTCTTAACGGACTTATGAAAAATACACCACCAATATTACTCACACTTCTAATATTTAGGCCCAATATAATATAATCTCATAATATTTCATTTAGCCCGATAAATCAAATAATCACAAATACACACAAAGTTAATTAATTCATTTAATTATTATTTCACGTGATAATTAAATAATTAATTAACACACCAAATAAAATAATTATCTTAATTAATTATTATATCGCATAATAATTCAATAAAATAATTAACACATAAAATAATATAAATAATAAAATAAATAATACGAAAAACGGGTTGTTACAACTCTCCTCCACTTAAAAGATTTTCGTCCTCGAAAATTACCTCAAACGAATAACTCGGGATATGAATCATTCATCTGGCTCTCAAGCTCGCATGTCACATTGCCACTAGCCGGTCCACCCCAAACGACTTTGACCGAGGCAATCTCCTTACCACGAAGTTGCTTTACTTCCCAATCCTCGATCCTCATAGGCGATGTTTCAACCGTCAAGTTATCTCTTACTTGAACATCGTCTAACTGAACAACATGAGACGAATCCGCAATGTACCTCCTCAACTAAGACACATGGAACACGTCATACAAGTTAGCAAGTGATGGTGGCAAAGCAATCTGATAATCCATTTCACCTACTCTCTCTGATATTTGATACGGGCCAATGAAACGCGACGTCAACTTACACGACTTTAATGCTCTACCAACACCGGTCGTTGGAGTAACTCTAAGAAATACATGATCACGAACCTCGAACTCAAGTGCTTTCCTCCTTCTATCATAGTAACTCTTCTGACGACTTTGAGAAGCCTTCATCTTCTCTTGAATTATCTTAATCTTATCTGTAGTTTGTTGAACAATTTCAGGTTCAACCATAATACTCTCTCTAGATTCATACCAACACAAAGGCTTCCTACACCTTCGTCCATACAAAGCTTCGAACGGATCCATTCCAATACTCGAATGGAAATTGTTGTTGTAAGTAAACTCAACCAACGGCAAAAAGCCATCCCAAACACCACCATGCTCCAAAACACAAGCTCTCAACAAGTCTTCAAGTGACTGAATCGTCCTCTCTGTTTGACCATCAGTTTGCGGATGATATGTTGAACTCAATCGCAACTTTGTACCCAAAGCACCTTGCAAACCTTCCCAAAACTTTGAAGTAAACCTCGGGTGTCTATCGGATACAATACTTGAAGGAATACCATACGCACTCACAACCTTGTCAATATACAACTTGAAAAATCTCTCCATCGGATAATCCATTCTAATCGGAATAAAGTGAGAAGATTTCGTCAATCTATCCACAATAACCCAAATAGAATCGCAACTACTCGGAGTCCTCGGCAATCGAAAAACAAAGTCCATAAAAATGCTATCCCACTTCCACTCAGGAAGGGATAACGGTTGCAATAAAGCAGACGGTTTCTGATGCTCAATTTTAGACTTCTGACAAATCAAACAAGAATACACAAACTCAACAATATCCTTCTTCATACCCGACCACCAAAACAACTTTCTCAAATCTTGGTACATCTTAGTAGCACCAGGATGAATACTCATGTCACTACGATGTCCCTCATCAAGAATCCTTCTCTTCAAGTCCATAACATCAGGAACACAAACTCGATCTCTACACCTCAAGATACCATTCTCATCAATCCGAAAGTCACCACTTTTACCTTGATTAACCAATGTGAATCGATCAACCAAACTCAAATCAGATTTCTGACCTTCTCGGATCTCATCCAAAATACCACTAGTTAGCTTCAACATACCAAGCTTCATACAACTAAGAGTCTCTTCACACACCAACTCAAATCTCTAAATTGTTCTAACAAATCCATCTCTCTCATCATCATCATGGACAAATGCAATGACTTCCCACTCAAGGCATCCGCTACAACATTCGCTTTACCAGGATGGTAGTTCAAACCAAAATCATAATCTTTCAAGAACTCCAACCATCTCCTTTACCTCATATTCAACTCTTTCTGATCAAACAAGTACTTCAAACTTTTATGATCACTGAACACACCAAACCTTGATCCAAACAAGTAATGCCTCTAAAGTTTCAACACAAACACAACAGCGACTAACTCTAAGTCATGCGTCAGATGATTCCTCCCATGCATTTTAAGTTGCCTTGAAGCATAAGCTAACACTTGTCGATTCTGCATCATCACACCACCTAAACTATTCAAAGAAGCATCACAATATACCACAAACGGTTCTACCGGATTAGGTAAAATCGAAATAGGTGCGGTTGTCAACCTTCTCTTAAGCTCTTGGAAACTACCTTCACACTGCAAAGTCCAAATGAAAGCCTGACCCTTGCTAGTCAACTGCGTCAAAGGCAAAGCCAACTTAGAGAACCCTCAATGAAATTTCTATAGTAACTCGCCAAACCAAGAAAACTTCTAATCTCAAAAATAGATTTCGGAGCCTCCCATTGAGATACAACCTCGATCTTAATAGGATCAACCAAAATACACCCACTAGAAATTACATGTCCAAGAAAGCTCACTTCCTTCAACCAGAATTCACACTTAGAAAGCTTAGCAAACAATTGCTTCTCTTTCAACATAAACAATAAAATCTTCAGATTCCTAGCATGACCTTCTTCATTCTTAGAATACACCAAAATGTCATCAATGAATACCACAACAAACCTGTCCAAGTACTCATTATCATACCCCAAAATTTGCCCTCCATCTACTCAAGAGATTTCATGCATCTAGGCTCAAGGATTCCTCAAGAGTTGATCAGACAAACTCTCTCCTAGACAATCAACCCAAACTAGGGTTTGGTATCTCTCAAGTCAAGATGGATTTCCAACATCTCCAATGGCCTTCATGCCTCCTCATATGCTTCAAAGATTCTGCATGTCAAGTTTCAAGCTTCAAGTCAAGTTTCCTCAGACAATTGCTCGGATGGTTGAAAATCGGTGTATTGGACAAAAGTCAACTATGGTCAACATACAGTCAAACTTCATAATTTTTGGTCAACATCCTCATTTTGAAGTTACATACATCATTTGATCAAGGGTTGATCATGATTCATCAAGAAAACTCAAGATTTGCCCAAAAGTCAAACTTTCTAAATTAGGGTTTCTAGATGAAAAGTCAACGAACTTTGGTGATCATAACTTTCTCATACTTTCTCGAAATTTTTCCACCACCTCTTGTTTTGAAGGAAATTCAATTCTCTACAACTTCATGTCTCACAAGAATGTCCAAAAATGCTTCATTTGAGAGGTATAGCTCAAAACATTGGTCATTTTCAAAGTCAACAAAAGTCAACTTTTGTTTTGAAGATATATTGAGCATGGTAACTCCAAATGAGATGAGACCAAAGACATTGGTTAGAGGACTCTTAGAGCTTTCCAAAAAGTCCAAGAACACTCAAAAATGTGGAAAATTGAGCATGTTACACCATCCACAAGTTGGGCAATTTTGGAAGAATGCACAAAGAGATACTTCAAAAATCAAATCTTTTGCAAATGGGCCTACTTTTCTTCATCCTAACTTGTTCCTCAAGCAATTAGGAGTGTCCAAGCCCAAAGCCACGAATTTTTGATTTATTTTTCTATTTAATTTGTAATTTATTCATTTAAATGCAAATTAAATCTTAAAATAAATTATAAAATTGAAATTAATGTCAAAGATTGATTTTATTCTTTCCTTAAGGTCCAATTAACTCACAAATGCCACAAATTCGAAATTGGAGCAAGAAAGGCAAGATTGGATTGAAATTGATCAAGCTTTGAAGATTTGATTTTCATGGAAATATCAAATTTGATTTCCATTGAATATTGATTGATTCTTTCCAAATTCAATCCCAAATCCATCCAGTATAAATACATGATGCATACCTATCAAGAAAGAACGAAAAATTGCTCTACAAACCCTATTCCAAAGCTCAAAAACCGTGGTGCACAAGCAAGTGGGAACCCTACTTCCACCGTTTTCAATCGTTTTGAGGTGTCCAACACATTGCTTGACATCTCCGAATCGATCCGACCCTCACATTGCTTAAAATCATCAAGAATCAAAGAATCAAATCGGTTTGTTCAAGAAAATTTCAAAATCGTATTTCAATTATCATGCATTTTAACATGTTTTATTGTTGTTTTGTGATTAGTGTCAAGTTTGCAAGCTTTACGGGTGCTTTAATCAATTTCCATGGCGGGAGTGTAGAATACCATTGTTAGGGTTTCGGGACCGATTTGGGGTTTCACGAAATACATAAAATTGGACAATAAGACCTATGCCATTGAATTGAACGATGTCTGAATCGAACCATGGCCTTGGATTTTATTTATATTACGTGTTTGCGTTTTTGATGTTTGCGGGAACTTTGCGTCGAACCATGGCCGCCGCCTTTTCAAATTTTCAAAAAGGCGATGGATGGCGGGAGGAAACCGGAAGCGGCGTGTTATCTTCCATTTGTTCCGTTTCCAAAGCAACAACACGCCGTTGGTCAAGCATGTGGTTTTCAAGGTTTGAAAGGGATGTCTCCAGTTCGATTCCTGGTTCAGACAATCCCTTTTTTTCACTTTTACAAAACTCTATTTTCCTATTTTCTAATTATTTCAATATTTTCATTCAATTTTAATTCTTTTCATATTTTTTTTTATTCTGCATTAAAAATTTCCAAAAACATTTTTTCTTTTTACATTATTTTTCTAAAAACCTTTATTTAATTTAATAAATTAAAAAATATAATTTTTGCATGCATATTTATTTTATTTTTATTTTAGCATTTAATTCACTTTTAATTAGTTTTTAATTACTAAAATGCATCTAAAAAATCCCAAAAATTATTTTAATCTATTTATCTTATTTCCAGCATATATTAATTTTCTCATATTAGAATTTGCATTTTTCTAACATTTTTCCTCTTGTTCGATTCATATTGCATTTTCCGATTTTCTTATTCTTTCACAGGTTGCACCGATTCGGACGTTTTTTCTTTTATCGTTTTATTTTTCCAATAATGTAATTGCTCATGGGTTGTAATAGTTAATTAGGTTTTTATTTTCCGCAAGTTTAAATTATGTATCTGCCCCAAAGCCATGTAATAGCGTAGATTTACCTTTCGCATTTTACATTCCGCATTTTACATTCCGCATTTTACTTTCCACCCTTATCAATTGCTAGTAACTAGGCGTGTATGGCAAGATAATAATTGGACATAGCTCACACTAATCTTCAAGATAAAATATCTGAATTTGACACACTTCTCTCACACGCACCCTTAGGGTAATTCTCTCTCGATGCCTTCGATTCAAAATGGTCATGTCCCTCAAACGTAGAGGTATTCTAGCACCGTTGCCTTCCAAACAAATCATCATAGTCCCTTCGATACAAAGATCATAAGACCCACGACGTCGCCTCCGAATACATGATCTTGACCCTCGATTGTCGCCTACGAAAAATGATGATAGTCCCTTCGAATGTGCTAGGATACTTCCTACAAGTTGCCTTCTATGACCATCCGATGTCCCTTCGAATGTCCCGCTTACATCCAACGAATGGAGCTACCTACTAACTAATGGTATGACTAGCGCTATTCTAAAGGAACGTAGAAGTACGAAAACGACCAATTCTGAGTGGGTAATAAGTCTTTTAGTTGCTCGCTCCATCAAATGCTTTTCACACTACACACTTTTTTCAAAGTTCAAAATTCTTTTCAAAACAAAAACATTTCCGAACACTTTGTATACACTCCTACATGAGTCATTACAAAGTCAAAGCGAAATGCCTTTTCAAAACATTTTTGTCAAACACACAGAAAGCAATTTTAAAAAGTGATCTAAGAGCAACTAAGAGCCCGTAGAATAAGCTGCGGATGGAAAGGGTGCTAATACCTTCCCTTTTCATAACCATTCTCCGAACTCGAGATCTAACGAATGTCTTTTACATTACTTTTACCTTCCCTTAATTGGATAAAAATAAAAGTCGGTGGCGACTCTTGCTATCCGCACATTTGGATACAAAATCCTACAAAGTCGGTTCACCGTACAATCTGCGACTCTGGGGAATACACCCAAAAGAGAATTGCCTTAGGGATTTCTAGATAACCTTTAATGCTTTGTTTGAATTGTATGCTTTACCTTTAAGGGTTGCTTGGGTATTATATTTGTGGGGATCCTACACGGATCCGGGTTTCCTTTTAGGTAAGTAGCATTAGATCATCGCGACCGCTAGGCGTATAACTACGGTCAACATGATGGCTACGTTAGCGTGACACTTTGGTTGTCCGATACTCTTCATTCCCAAGTTGAAGATAGTATTTGGCTTCTGCGGTGTCATCAAGCTAACTAAACTTTTAGAACCTTAATTGACCCATCTTGGCCATTAGAAGGTAGTGAGATGGCCGGCTTTGGTGTAGACCAAGGTTGGTTGATACTCGATGCTACGCTCATTGAGATTAGACTTTTGGGACATTTTCGATCGACCACTTGGCCGTCGTATTGAAATAAGCGCCTACGAGAAAGATCTGTGATGTGAGATTCCTAGAACCCGGTTACTATTATAGGACAGGATGAACCAACTCAAACTTTTGGTAGGGTAATCACCTATACCTCTTGCAAGCCTTAAACCTAGGCTCATTGTGTGAATTATTTGTGTGTGCTAAACATGACATCATGACATCATTTGCATTGCATATCATTTCTAACTATTTCAAGGACCTAGGGATTTATCTTTGCTCTGTTTTGTAGGGATTATGGCTTCTAGAAAGACTATCTGAATCAACTTCATGGGTATCCCTTCTCAACTCAAAGAATTGGTTTCAGAAATTCTCGACCATGCTCAGTTCATCAAAAGACATGGTTATCTACTTGATTTGGTTATCTCCGGTTTTGAAGAAGATATGATGCATGTCCTATTCCCAGTTCTTTGATCCGAAACACCATTGCTTTACCTTTCCAGATTATCAGTTGGTTCCTACCTTGGAAGAGTTCTCTAAGCTACTTGGGATACCTATTCTTGACCAAATGCCATTTACCGGTCTAGAAAAGGTTCCTAAGTTCGAAGACATCGCATCCGCCTTACATCTTAAGTGCTCAGACATTGAAGCCAATTGGGAAACTAGAAGTGGAGTTAAGGGTTTACTTTCCAAGTTCTTAATCAAGAAAGCCCGAGAATTCCTCAAAGTTATGAGTTTCCATGCATTTGAGAATGTTGTGGCCTTGCTAATTTATGGTTTGGTTCTATTTCCTAACTCGGATCAATTCATCGATATCAATGCCATCAAGTTGTTCCTTACCCGTAATCCAGTGCCTACTTTACTTGGAGACATCCTGCATTCTCTCCACACTCGTACTACTAAGCGACAAGGAACTCTCATGTGTTGTGTACCGTTACTTTCCAGGTGGTTTATTTCGCACCTTCCTCCATCAGTTTTGAAGAACGAACAAAGGTTGAGATGGTCTCAAAGGCTAATGTCACTCTCCCATTCAGATATCCGTTGGAGTCTTTTCTCTCAAAAGGACTTCACATTCATTGAGCGTTGTGGAGAATTCCCTAATGTACCACTACTTGGTATAAGGGGAGGTATTACTTACAACCCTTCCTTAGCTCTACGTCAGTTCGGTTTTGCCCAAAGAGATGGTCCACATGATATGCTTCTCCAAGATGTTGTGTTCGATTACAATCACGACCTCCAGAATTACCGACGAAGGTTTATACATGCTTGGGGCATGGTAAAGAAGACTGATACCAAGACTTTGGGGCACCCTAACTCCATTCCTTGGGAACCTTACCTCAAATGGGTGCGAGCTCGAGCTCAAAACCTCATGATGCCATTCACGCCTGTTTTACCAGTAATTATGGAACCCGCTATAGGTGGCGTACCTATCTTGTTCTCCATCGACATGCCTCGATTTTGAAGATTTGAAGAGATCCTGGATTCAGCTCAAGGAAGAGGGATACCTTTGAAGCTCGGTGTTACAGCGAGAAGAAAGTGCTAGAGTTGACCAAGCTACTTCACGAGAGCGAAACATCAACGCTACATCGGCACCAAGAGGAAGCGCCATGGGAGACTTAGAGCTTTAGGATGTTTATGTTTTCTTTTATTGTTTTGAACTATCTCTTGTACTTAAAAGAAAAGAATAATGAAAAGAGTACTAATAAATGTTTGTTCATTGCTTGTTTAACAAATTTAAATCTCTTAGGTCCTTGAAAACATTGCATTGCATTCGCATAAACATTGCATATCATAGCATAACATTGCATCACGGTACATTGGAGATTGGTTTTCTCATTTGCTCGCTATTTATTTTAGCGAAATGGCTCTTGAGCAGATGTCAAAGATCTCCGGCTCGAATGCTCGGTTTAGATGTTCACCAACTTGGTCCAAGGCCAAGAAGATCGAAGCTCATCAACAAGAAGAAGAAGGTTGTTGGTCTCCTCAACATGGGAAGGCGTTTCAAGGTGGTCATCCGTATTGAGCTCTCAAGGAAGTGTCCATACCGGGGGAGTACCAAGGGTGATGAAGGTGGCAGCGTGAGCCAAAGAAAGGAGGAGAGGATCATTCGATTATGGCGACTACGAGGAAGATGACAAGTACAAGCAACTTGAAGATCGTCGAATCTTGTGGAAAACGAAGATGTCCGGCTGAACTTTGATGATCCGAGTCTTGTTCACGTGTTGTGATTCCTCCCAAGTTCAAAGTCCCTACTTTTGCCAAATATGATGGCATGTCTTGCCCTAAGTGCATTTGAAGTCCTATGTTCAGAAAATCAATCCCCACGATGATGAAAGTTGTGGATGCACTATTTTCAAGAGAGTTTGTCGAACCAGTTGGAATGGTATTATCAGTTAGAGAATGACCGTATCCATACGTGGAGTGACTTGGCGATGCTTTCTGACGTATGAGTACAATCTTGAATTGACACCCACTCGCATGCAACTACAAAGCATGTCTATGGGTCGTGATGAGAAGTTCAAGGGTATGCTCGTGGAGAGATCTAGCGGTAGTTCAACCACCCTTGTCCAATAGGAGTTGGTTGATATGTTCATGGGAACACCGATAGGCCCATTCTTCAATCATCGATTGGAAATTCTTCATCTGGATTCACCGTGATATTGACGGCGTATTGGTATCAAGAGTGGGAAGATCCATGTAGAGTCATCTTCAATCTGCGAAGAGATCTTTTGGTGCTAAGAAAGAAGCTAATCTTGTGTATGGTCGAAAAGCCGAGCCAAGTCCGACCACGCTCAATGGGGCGATCTCGATCTTACATCGGACAACCTCGGTGAGACAGCGTAGCGTAACGCGCCACGAAGGCAGTTCTGAAGATCAACATGCCTTTGCAAGCCTTGCAACACATGTTGAAAGCGAGTTGATTACCTTGAGGATCCTCCTCGAATGTCAACACTTCCTCTCAGTACAATCCTAATGCTAAGTGTGCTTACCATTCCAATAGCCAGGGCACGACAACGACAATTGTTGGGCTCAAGAACAAGATTCAAGATATGATGAAGCTAAGCATTGAGTTTGATCCTCTGTTGAGACTCAATGTGATCAATGCTCCTATGCCTAACCATGACAAGAGTTCCAATCTTTGTTGGTGGCGATACTTATGTTTTCAACATAGATGACTTGACCATTCCTCGATGGTTAAGAAGAATTTGTTGCAAGCGGTGTCAATCCGGGATGCCCGAGAATTGTTGGTGCCCGTCTGCGCTGATGGTTGTCCTTGGTTGAGAAGACCCGTTCGGTGCATGATGGACAACCGTGAGATACTATTTCGAAACCACACGTGCGAAGCGTGTGAAGAAATGTCTAAGTTGAAGATTGACAATGCGAATGGCTGTACCATCATGTGGGACACCTTGGGGCAGCCAAGTGGAAAGTATGATTACATGGTGAAGTACACTTTACGAGAGTTACAAGATTCCTATTGAAGATGTTAAGGCGACGGATGGGGTGACGATTTCCAAGACTATCTTGATGTTAACACAATAAGGATTTCCTCTGCGATCCATGCCTAGTGGCGCCTCTCATTATCACTTCTCCAAGACCGGTGCCATATTCCTCGACAAGGCTATCCCTTGGAACTATGGGTGATGTTTACTATCATGGCGTCAAGCAAGACCCTCGACCATTGAAGATCTTACAGTTGAAGCTACCATTCGGATATTGACAACATCACGGATCCGAAGGTGACGAACGGAAGGGTATTCTCTCAAAGATCTCCTCCAAAAGACAACTGCGACTCCGGCTCGCATTCCACTACTCAATCAATATCCCGGCTAGAGGGAAAGAACCTGACTCATCCTGCTCAACCAGAAGTACCAAAGGAAGTTACTAAAGATACCTCCGAACAAGAAATGGAGGAAATTCTGAAGATCATCAAGAAGAGTGATTACAATGTTGTGGAACAGTTAGGACAGACTCCGTCCAAGATTTCCATGCTCGCTTTGCTCTTGTGCTCCGAGGCTCATGCTAATGCCTTGGTGAAGTTTCTGAAGAATGCTCATGTGCCGCAAGACACTACCACCGATCAATTCGAAGTTTGTATTGCTAGCCTGGCTGCCAACAACGGCCTAGGCTTCTCTGATGCTGATTTGACTCCTGCCGGAAAGAAACACAACAAAGCCTTGCACATCTCTGTTGAATGCAAGGGCACTACGTTATCTCATGTTTTGGTTGATACGGTTACGCTGAATATCCTTCGAAGCGCTTTTGATCGGCTTGATGTCGAGGGTTGGTTACGAGACCAGTGACATTATTGTGAGAGCTTTTGATGGTTCTAAGCGAGCGTGCTTGGAGAGCTCACCGCCTATTAAAGTCGGTTCCCGGACTTTTGACTCCACTTTCTTTGTCATGGACATCCGTCCGCTTACTCTGCCTACTTGGGCGCCCTTGGATACATAGGGCGGTTACCTCTACCTTACATCAGAAGTTGAAGTACCCGGTGAAAGGGAAGGTTGTCACAGTATGTGGTGAAGAAGAGTATATGGTCAGTCATCTACAATCATTCCGATACCTTGAGATGGAAGGTGAATTCTTTGAGACTCCCTGTCAAGCTTTTGAAACAATCCCAGTCATGCTTGACTCTCCTGTCCTCTGAAGTTGCACAAGTTCCACCTAGGATGGCCTCATTGAAAGATGCTCAAGCTGTTGAAGAAGGTAGTACTATTTGGGAAGCTCCGATCTTCCTTTCAAATTTGACAAGGCGGTTTAGGCTTCACTATCAAGGGTCGAAGATGATACGCCGAACGTGCGGTCAACTTTCCTTCCGCATCGCCCAGTGGAATCCATGCTATAGAAGGCGGCGACAACGACTTGACATCGGCAAGTGGATCTTCCCAACTCGGATCATGGGCTCGGTTGGAAGGCGAAGGCGTCATACCAATCTCCTTTAGTCGAGTAATTGCTCTTGTTTTGTTTTGCTTTTCGTATTTCTTTATGTTTTGAACAATAAACTTTGAAAGCCTAGTGCCTTGCCGGGCATCATGGCTCGTTCGAGGTTATTATCATCGTTTGCGTATTTTCATTCAATAAATTCGTTGGACTTTTGCATTCAATTGTTTGTTTTCTTTCTTTTACTTTATCACCCTTCAAAAGGCTATGTGTTTCTTACACACACCACGTGACACAGAGAATCACTCCGAATCTCGTTAATAACGACTATGTTAGTGCTAAATATAACCGATAATCCGATCTACCAAGCCAAGGCGAAAGTGAGGAAGATTGTGAAGTGCCGGAGAACTTGCCTCCTCTGACAAGAAGAGCGAGTCATACCACACGAAGAGCAAGTTGAGGTTGTGAATTTGGGTCTTGACGAAGAAAAATAGATCAAGATAGGAGCGGGTCTTGAGAACAGTGTTAAAGAAAGGTTGGTTCGGATGCTACGAGACTATATTGAGGTTTTGCTTGGTCATACGAAGACATGCGGGTTTAGACATTGATATTGTGGTTCATCGATTACGACAAAGAAGGGTTTCTCGGTGAAACGAAGGTTAAATCGCATCGTCACGAGATGTCGAGAAAATCAAAAGCGAAGTTATGAAGCGTTCAACGGGTTTCTTAGTCACCTCTTATCCCAGTGGGTTGCAAATGTGGTACCCGTGCCTAAGAAGGATGGTAAGGTGCGAATGTGTGGATTACGAGATCGAACAAAGCGAGTCAGAAAGATGATTTCCCATTTCCTCATATTGATGTTACGGTTGACAACACCGCTCGGCATAAGGTTTTCTCCTTCATGGATGGTTTCTCCGTTACAATCGGATCAAAATGGCTCCGAAGACATGGAAAGACTACTTTCGTTACATGGGGCACTACGCTACAAGGTTATGCCGTTCGGATTGAAGAACGCAGCGCCACTTATCGATGCTATGGTGACATTATTTCATGACATGATTCATCACGAGATAGAGGTCTCGTCGACAACATGATAGCTCGATCCTGGCGAAGAAGAACACCTTGATCATTTGCGAAACTCTTTGATAGGTTGAAGAAGTGATTGAGGCCGAATCCCAACAAGTGCACCTTTGAGTCGGATCAGGAAAACTCCTTGGGTTTATAGTCGGTGGAAGAGGTATTGAGGTTGACCTGCGAAGGTTAAAGCTATTCAAGAAATGCCGCCCCCACCGAGAAGGAAGTCGAGGTTTCTTGGGCCGATTGAACTACATTGCGATTCATTGCACAACTAAGCGCTACTTGTGAGCCAATCTTCAAGTTACTTAAGAAAGATCAAGTGGTAGAATGGAGCACGATTGCGGATCGCTTTTGACAAAATCAAGGGTACCTCTGAATCCCCTATCCCGATGCACCGAGGAAGACCTCTCATCATGTACTTGCGGTGTTAGAGAATTCAATGGGGTGTGTGTTGGGGCAACATGGCAGTGCAGTCGAAAAGAGCATGCAATATACTACCTTAGCAAAAGTTTACCGATGTGAAACAAGATACTCACTCGAGAAAACTTGCAACACTTTGGCTTGGGCACGACTAAGGCAGTATATGTTGACTCACACTACCTTATTGATTTCCAAGATGGATCCGATAAAATACATCTTTGAGAAACCACTCTCTCGAAGAATAGCAAGATGGCAAATGATCTTGACCGAATCGACATCGGTACACTTCTCAAAAGCGATCAAAGGAAGTGTAGTAGCCGATCATTTGGCTCATCAAGCCGTAGATGACTATCGGTCTATGCGATTCAATTTCGGATGAAGATGTTCTACTAGTTACAGATTACGAAGAACCGGCCCAGACGAAGGACACGAACAAGGATCCCGATGGACCATGGTCTTGATGGAGCCTCAACGCACTTGGCAATGGCATTGGTGCCATCATTACATCCCTACGGACATACTCCTTTCACCGCGATTATGTTTCGATTGCACCAATAACATGGCGAATCTGAGCGTGCATCATGGGTATCAAAGCTATTGACTTAAGAATCAAGTTCTTGCAAGTGTATGGAGACTCGACTTTGGTGATCGATCGATTAAGGCGAGTGGGATACGAAGCATCCGAATCTCATTCCGTATCGAGCATGTTACGAGTTTGATTCCCTACTCAAGAGATTACTTTTGATCATATTCCACGAGAAGAGAATCAGTTGGCAGACGCATTGGCTACTATGTCATCTATGTTCAAGGTTAGATGGGACAACGAGGCTCCCGGATCATCATTGAGAAGTTCGACGAACCAGCATATTGTTGTGAGCTTGATAAGAGAAACCTTGGTACTACGATGTGAAGAGGTATCTTGAGACTCGGGAATATCCGAGGGCATCATTAATGATAAGAAGTTCATGAGAAGATTCGCTTCAAATTCTTTCTCAGCGACATTTTATACAAGCGCAACCACGATCGTGCTTACTCATGTAGACGAAAGAATGCGTATCATGGAAGAGTTACACAAGGCATTTGGTACCCACTCCGTGGACATACGATGGCTAAGAAGATTTTGAGAACAGTTACTATTGGTCCACCATGGAAGCTGATTGTCACCGCTATGCTCGATCTTGTCACAAGTGCCAGATTTATGCCGACAAAGTACACGTACCTCCAGTACCTCTGAATGTTTTAACTTCTCCTTGGCCTTTTGCAATGTGGGGCATTGACATGATCGGAGAAATTAAGCCCACAGCTTCCAACGGACATCGTTTCATCCTTGTGGCAATCGATTATTTCACCAAGTGGGTAGAAGCAGCCTCGTATGCATCTGTTACCAAGAATGTTGTGGCTCGATTCATCAAACATAATCTTATCTGTCGGTATGGCACTCCTGAAAGGATTATCACAGATAACGGCTCCAATCTTAATAACAAGATGATCACCGAACTCTGCACGCAGTTCAAGATCAAACATCACAACTCTTCTCCTTATCGGCCTAAGATGAATGGCGCAGTGGAAGCCGCCAACAAGAACATTAAGAAGATTATCTAAGATGACGGTGACTTACAAAGATTGGCATGAGATGTTACCATTTGCTCTTCATGGTTATCGCTTTCTGACGAACGTCCACAGGGGCAACCCCTTTCTCTCTCGTATACGGTATGGAAGCCGTCTTACCCATCGAGGTTCAGATACCCTCAACCAGAGTCCTCCAGGACGCAGAGTTAAGCGAAGACGATTGGGTTCAGACTCGCCTTGACCAGATTAATTTGATTGATGAGAAACGACTCTATCCGCCATGGACAGATTTATCAGAAGCGAATGATCAGAGCATTTAACAAGAAGGTCAAGCACCGAGTCTACCAAGTCGGTGATCTAGTAGTCAAGCGCATCATTCTTCCACAAGGTGATCCCAGGGGCAAATGGACTCCCACCTCGAGGGACCGTTTGTAGTCAAGGCGATTTTCGGTGGAGCTATGATACTTAGCACCATGGATGGTGAAGACTTCCCACACCACGTGAGCGCAGACATAGTCAAAAATACTACGCATAAAGAGACCCGCTAGGTCGATGAACCTAGGCAAAAATAAGGGCATCTGGCGAACCAAAGGTTCGGGCAAAATTAAGGATATATACAAAACATGTACACCGCAAGTCGAAAACACGAAAAGGCGGCTTGGGCAAAAAGGTATCCGGTGGGCGAAAACCGAAAGGCGGTCTAGGCAAAGTTAGGGATTTAAGCGTCGACTATGTCTCTTCGGATCACACCTTCGGACTACTATTAGCATTCAAGGTTCAAATGGCGAAGATCAGTCTACTCACTTTCTGCTGACAGCAAGGAGATGAGATAGTTGAAATATATGAGTACTAGCATAGTTGGAACTTAACGAGATTGTTTCCGCATAGCTTTTTACCTTTCTTGTGTACGAACTATTTGGCCATACGCCACCTTTCAAATAAACTCAAAATTCTTTCTCTTTATAATTTCTGTTGTTGTTATTTGCAATAAGTCCAACGTTTGCTTTGAATGACTATACGCATTTGACAATAAGAATCTAATCACAAACATACGAAAAGTGAACATTCAAAAGTACTTACTACAGGTTCCAAGAATTGGGATGACGACGAAAGTCAACAAATAGTTCCCCGCAGAGCATAAAGGTGTCACTCACAACACACCTTCCCCAGCGGAGTATATGTTAATCCACAAGCAGTGATTCCACTCAACCGAGCAACGTTACATCAGTCTCCAAGCAGTAACACTTCATCCCCAGCGGATATTTCTCAATCCTCCCCCTTCTCCCAGCAGCGGTATCCAGACACAAGACTTGGTCAGATAGTGCATCGGAGGAAACATACACCTTTTATTCCCCAGCCAGAGATTACAACGGACTCCAGACTCTTCTAGCCCGGTCTCCCGACAACTATCAAATGCTCTCCAGCGAGATCTACACTCGGAATCCCCCAGTAGAGCACCTCTTAAAATTCCTCAGCAAGATCTACATACAAGGTCCCCAACAGATTGTCTCCCAGACTCTCCTCAGCAGGGTCTATGAGATCTCCAAACAACGAGCTTCTCAAATCTCTACTTTCCTCAACAATGTCTAGGCCCAGGACTTGGTCAGATAGTGCATCGGAGGAATCCAGATATCTTTCTTCTCCTTGACGGGGTTCTCACCTACACAATTCCCCAAGCGGTCGAAATCTTCAAGCAGAATATCCGCATCTTCTTCAAGATGGATATGTTTTGAAATATCACAACATCTATCATCCATACATCTCTCATAAAGTCATAATTCATGCATATGTCATTCATATACAACATCATGCATCATACTTTGCATAAAACTAACGAATATTCTATCAAAGTTTCTCTTGTTTTCTCCAAAGCAGTGTGATCACTTGATAAACAGTCCAGATTAAGCCCGAGCCGACGGAAAACTATCGAAAGACCGCCTCCGACGGTGGTCGAGATTAAGCCCGAACCGACGGAAAACTATCCGAAAGACCACCTCGGTTATCCTCCGATAACGAGCAATGGATCAACACCGATGCACAACAGGAAGCTATCCACATTTTGCCAACTACAATCTCCTCGGAGTAATCAACACGAAGATTTATTCGATTCCTTATTATCAACAGAACTACAGTGGCGACGACTCGGCCTTGGATGGCATCTTAAGCCCATCTCCTCTGTTCGGGAACATCTGAGCCTAGCGTACGGCTCACTTTCGGACTCCTCCTATCAATAATCCAGTCTAACATCGACTCACTCCCATCGACCTTTCGGATGGCATCTTAAGCCCATCTCCGGCTCTCCTATTAACAACCTCGAGTCTAGCGACTCGTTCCCGAAGTCTCCAACTTCTCCAAATGGCATCGTAAGCCCATTCCGCATCATCCACCAACGAGTGCAAATTTTCGGTGTACTCGGTGTTCAATCATCTTCTACCTTCAGGTCGCGAAAGACAAGCATGTCAATCTAACCTTCCAGTACAAGAATATTGAACAGGGGCAGCTGTCATACCCCAAAATTTGCCCTCCATCTACTCAAGAGATTTCATGCATCTAGGCTCAAGGATTCCTCAAGTGTTGATCAGACAAACTCTCTCCTAGACAATCAACCCAAACTAGGGTTTGGTATCTCTCAAGTCAAGATGGATTTCCAACATCTCCAATGGCCTTCATGCCTCCTCATATGCTTCAAAGATTCTCCATGTCAAGTTTCAAGCTTGAAGTCAAGTTTCCTCGACAATTGCTCGGATGGTTGAAAATCGGGTGTATTGGACAAAAAGTCAACTATGGTCAACATACAGTCAAACTTCATAATTTTTGGTAAACATCCTCATTTTGAAGTTACATACATCATTTGATCAAGGGTTGATCATGATTCATCAAGAAAACTCAAGATTTGCCCAAAAGTCAAACTTTCTAAATTAGGGTTTCTAGATGAAAAGTCAAGCTTTGATGATCATAACTTTCTCATACTTTCTCGAAATTTTTCCACCACCTCTTGTTTTGAAGGAAATTCAATTCTCTACAACTTCATGTCTCACAAGAATGTCCAAAAATGCTTCATTTGAGAGGTATAGCTCAAAACATTACGGTCATTTTCAAAGTCAACAAAAGTCAACTTTTGTTTTGAAGATATATTGAGCATGGTAACTCCAAATGAGATGAGACCAAAGACATTGGTTAGAGGACTCTTAGAGCTTTCCAAAAGTCCAAGAACACTCAAAATGTGGAAAATTGAGCAAGTTACACCATCCACAAGTTGGGCAATTTTGGAAGAATGCACAAAGAGATACTTCAAAAATCAAATCTTTTGCAAATGGGCCTACTTTTCTTCATCCTAACTTGTTCCTCAAGCAATTAGGAGTGTCCAAGCCCAAAGCCACGAATTTTTGATTTATTTTTCTATTTAATTTGTAATTTATTCATTTAAATGCAAATTAAATCTTAAAATAAATTATAAAATTGAAATTAATAGATTGATTTTATTCTTTCCTTAAGGTCAATTAACTCACAAATGCCAGCAAATTCGAAATTGGAGCAAGAAAGGCAAGATTGGATTGAAATTGATCAAGCTTTGAAGATTTGATTTTCATGGAAATATCAAATTTGATTTCCATTGAATATTGATTGATTCTTTCCAAATTCAATCCCAAATCCATCGATAAATACATGATGCATACCTATCAAGAGAGAACGAAAAAATTGCTCTACAAACCCTATTCCAAAGCTCAAAAAACCGTGGTGCACAAGCAAGGGGGAACCCTACTTCCAGCCGTTTTCAATCGTTTTGAGGTGTCCAACACATTCTTGACATCTCAATCGATCCGACCCTCACATTGCTTAAAACCATCAAGAATCAAAGAATCAAATCGGTTTGTTCAAGAAAATTTCAAAATCGTATTTCAATTATCATGCATTTTAACATGTTTTATTGTTGTGTTTGTGATTAGTGTCAAGTTTGCAAGCTTTACGGTGCTTTAATCAATTTCCATGGCGAGTGTAGAATACCATTGTTAGGGTTTCGGACCGATTTGGGGTTTCACGAAATACATAAAATTGGACAATAAGACCTATGCCATTGAATTGAACGATGTCTGAATCGAACCATGGCCTTGATTTTATTTATATTACGTGTCTGCGTTTTGATGTTTGCGGGAACTTTGCGTCGAACCATGGCCGACGCTTTTCAAATTTTCAAAGGTTGAAGGCGATGGATGGCGCGAGCGGGAGGAAACCGGGAAGCGACGCGTGTTATCTTCCATTTGTTCCGTTTCCAAACAGTGCAACACACCAGCTCAGTTGGTCAAGCATGTGGTTTTCAAGGTTTGAAAGGGATGTCTCCAGTTCGATTCCTGGTTCGGACAATCCCTTTTTTCACTTTTACAAAACTCTATTTTCCTATTTTCTAATTATTTCAATATTTTCATTCAATTTTAATTCTTTTCATATTTTTTATTCTGCATTAAAAATTTCCAAAAACATTTTTTCTTTTTACATTATTTTTCTAAAAACCTTTATTTAATTTAATAAATTAAAAATATAATTTTGCATGCATATTTATTTTATTTTTATTTTAGCATTTAATTCACTTTTAATTAGTTTTAATTACTAAAATGCATCTAAAAAATCCCAAAAATTATTTTAATCTATTTATCTTATTTCCAGCATATATTAATTTTCTCATATTAGAATTTGCATTTTTCTAACATTTTTCCTCTTGTTCGATTCATATTGCATTTTCCGATTTTCTTATTCTTTCACGGGTTGCCCGATTCGGACGTTTTTCTTTTATCGTTTTATTTTTCCAATAATGTAATTGCTCATGTGTTGTAATAGTTAATTAGGTTTTATTTTCCATAAGTTTAAATTATGTATCGCCCCAAAGCCATGTAATAGCGTAGATTTACCTTTCGCATTTTACATTCCGCATTTTACTTTCGCACCCTTATCAATTGCTAGTAACTAGGCGTGTATGGCAAGATAATAATTGGACATAGCTCACACTAATCTTCAAGATAAAATATCGAATTTGACACACTTCTCTCACACACGCACCCTTAGGGTAATTCTCTCTCGATGCCTTCGATTCAAAATGGTCATGTCCCTCGAGCGTAGAGGTATTCTAGCACCGTTGCCTTCCAAACAAATCATCATAGTCCCTTCGATACAAAGATCATAAGACCCACGACGTCGCCTCCGAATACATGATCTTGACCCTCGATTGTCGCCTCGAAAAATGATGATAGTCCTTCGAATGTGCTAGGATACTTCCTACAAGTTGCCTTCTATGACCATCCGATGTCCCTTCGAATGTCCGCTTACATCCAGCGAATGGAGCTACCTACTAACTAATGGTATGACTAGCGCTATTCTAAAGGAGCGTAGAAATGCAACGACCAATTCGAGTGGGTAATAAGTCTTTTAGTTGCTCGCTCCATCAAATGTTTTCACACTACACACTTTTTCAAAGTTCAAAATTCTTTTCAAAACAAAAACATTTAGAACACTTTGTATACACTCCTACATGAGTCATTACAAAGTCAAAGCGAAATGCCTTTTCAAAACATTTTGTCAAACACACGAAAGCAATTTTAAAAGTGATCTAAGAGCAACTAAGAGCCCAGAATAAGCTGCGGATGGAAAGGGTGCTAATACCTTCCCTTTTCATAACCATTCTCCCGAACTCGAATCTAACGAATGTCTTTTTCTGTTACTTTTACCTTCCCTTAATTGGATAAAAATAAAAGTCGGTGGCGACTCTTGCTATCCGCACATTTGGATACAAAAATCCTACAAAGTCAGTTCACCGTATTACACTCATGAAAAATCCTATTCATATATTCCATAAATACACTAGGTGCATTGGTCACACCGAACGGCATTACGGAATACTTATAATGACCATACCTTGTCCGAAAAGCAGTCTTCTGAATATCCTCAGCTTTCACACGAATCTGATGATACCCAGACCTCAAATAAATCTTGCTAAACACACAAGAACCAACCAACTGATCCATTAAATCATCAATCTTCGGAAGTGGATACTTGTTCTTAATCGTCACTTTGTTCAGCTGTCTATAGTCAACACATAATCTCATAGTACCTTCTTTCTTCTTGACTAACAGAACAGGTGCACCCCACGACGATACACTGGGGTGAATAAACTTCTTCTCAAGCAAGTCTTCAATCTAAATCTTCAAATCTTTCAACTCAGGAGCCAACATCCTATATGGAGACATCGATACAGGACTCGTACCAGGAATCAGATCAATAGAAAACTCCACTTCACGCTCTAGCGGAAAATCACATACATCTTCAGGAAACACTTCAGGAAAGTTACACACAATAGGTAACTTACCCATAAACTATTTCTCACTGAGATCTAATTTAGCCATCAAAGAAAACACCATAGCACCATCTTGCATAGATTCATCCACTTGCTTAGAAGACATAAACAAATCTCTCTCAACACCAGAATCAAGGAAGACAACTGACTTATCAAAACAATTGATATAAACATGATTGGGTTCCAACCAGTCCATACCAAGAATAACATCAAGTTTTTCTAACTTAAGATAAACCATATCAACTCCAAAGGTCCTATCAAAGATATTCAATGGACAATTCAAGCATACAAAAGAAGTAGACACAAAACCCATAGTAGGAGTATCAATAATCATACGTTTATGCATATCAGACAAAGCAAGATCCAATCTCTTAACACAATCCAAATAAATGAAAGAATGTGTTGCACCAGTATCAATAATAGCAATCAAATGAATACTATTAATAAAACAAGTACCTCGGATAAGTCTATCCTCGGCAGTGGTCTCAGCACCGGACAAATCAAACACATTTCCTATGGCTTGCTCCTTCTTCGGTTTGGTACACTTGGTACTAATGTGTCCTTGCTCTCCACAGTTGTAGCAAGTTACATTCGAACCAACTCCATAATTGTTATCTTTGTGACCCACTTTTCCATACTTGAAACATGTCACAGAATTCTTACCACAATCTACAGCTCTATGGCCTTCACCACCACACCTGAAGCACTTGAGAGGAGTAGGATGTCCTCCTCCACTTGGCTTCTTGCCAAAACCAGCTTGCTTTCTCTTGTCATCATATGGTTTCCCATAAAACTAACCTTTCCCCTTCAAACTCTTGTAGATAGAAGCATTCTCTCTACTATCTTCATCATAAATGCGACTCTTGTTAACCAACTCCAAGAAACGGGTAATCTGTTGGTAACCAATGGCTTTCTTGATGTCATGTCTCAAGCCATTCACAAACTTCAAGCATTTGGATCTCTCAGCATTGGTAGTATTGTAGTAAGGATAATACTTAATGAGCTCTTGAAACCTAGCAGCATATTCCGCAACAGTACCGTTTCCTTTTTTCAATTCAAGAAACTCCACTTCCTTCTTCCCACGACAATCTTCAGGAAAATAGTTCTCAAAGAAGACGTCACGGAAAAGATCCCAAGTCACCTCAATGCCATCCTCTTCAAAACTCTGAAGAGTGTTGCTCCACCAGTCCTCAGCTTCTCTCTCCAGCTTGTGCGTACCAAACTGCACCTTCTGAGCATCGGTACAGTTCATCACTCTGAAGATCTTTTTAATAGACTTCAGCCAAGCTTGAGCCTTATCGGGTTCACGCTCGCCCTCAAAGACCGGAGGATTGTTCCTCTGGAACCTCCCCAAGGCACGTAATGCATCATCATCGTCATTCTGGCCACCAGCATTCGCCCGAGGGATCTGACCAATGGTACCAGCCAACATCCTCAAGGCCTCATCAATGGCATTGTAGTTCCTTCCTGCCACCATCTTCCTGAACAACCAAACAACCAGACAAACAGTATCGATCGTGTCAGATACACAAATCAAATACAACAGGATTAGTAATTATAAAAGACTCTTGGCCAACTGATTAACCAGGCTCTGATACCACTAATATAACACCCTTTCTAAAAACCCCAAATAATTCAAATATATAATTAGAGTAAATAGACATGCATATAACATAAGGGAGTCACATCGATGTTTCCAAAAACTTAAAGGCTTTTGAAAATCATACAACACATCATGTCAATTAATACATACACCTGGTCATAAATATAACACTTTCTCTTTTCATGATTCAACAAGAATATGCATTCACAACGGAAAATAATAATACTCATGTATCTCATAAAAGATTATGTACCATACCATAATCAATAACTCCATAATATTCATCAGAATAATCAACATAAACATCCAGAACATTCGGCACTAAGGCCACTCATCAAACAAATAAAACATACATGTTCATAAGGTATCAACCATGATACATAGCCAAAATAAAACATGAGTTAAATGCTAACAAAATCCCAACCCAGTGTTACATCAACCAGAGAATGACTCACTACCTAGCAAAAGAAAAGAAACAACGATGCTTCTTCACTTTCCACGTGCAACGCACTGCTACCTCCCTCTTGAGCACCTAAGCGATGTCGCAAAAAGAACATCATTCCAACAGAAGGGTGAAAATTCGCATCATTATGAAATAATATAATCAAGTACAGTGATATAATCAACATTCGTAGGAATTCAACACACTTTGAATAATCATGTAAGTATTGTCATCAAATATATTTCACATGCACAAGTATGCAACAAAGCTCATAATATTCATTCAATATATGATTTCCGATACTATTGTTCAAATACGTACATAAACCATCATTATCACATATTCACAATTATCACCAAATCATGTATTCAAGCATCACCAAATTCAATTATCAATTCTCATACACACATAATGATCACTTAATCGCAAATACTCAAATATCACATAACTCAAATGTGACTCAATCCAAGACATGTGACTCTATGCATGTGGTACCAAAATGTGAATCCAATGTTTCAACGCTTTCCGATTCAATATCTAGAATCCAAGTCACGCTTCCGATCTGGACAAGATCAAATCCCATACGCCTATCTCCAATAAAGGATCACGTCTGCTACGCCTATTTTTATTCAAGGATCAACATCTCTTATATTGTGAACCCACAGTTTCACCGCTTCCACCATAAAAGCCGACCATGCTATGAATGAATGTACAATATCACAAACACATATGCAATTAAGATCATCTCTACCATCTTAACATACGCATATCACCATAATTCAACTCTATGAATTATCAACCAAATTGTACATACACACATTCATAACAAATAAACCATTCGCATTATATTGGCCAATCAACAATTACGAACACAATTTCCAATTAACATTAGTATTCTCAACACAATTATTTAAGCCAAAATGCGGTTTCGATCCAACTCGCAAAATACCGAAATTCAACAAAATAACGCAACCACGTTAATCTACTAATTTAACTTAGCTACCATGTAAATTTTCATCGAATTCCGTGCAACTAATTATACCGTCTAATTTGGCTATCGGGACCAAACGGGACTGTTTTTCTGCATAATTCTGCTATCGTTCAAAATAAGAAACAGGGTATATTATTTAATTATAAACCATGTATTTCTATATATATAAAAGGTGATAGCATATGGTGTGATTTCATCACGTTTCTATGTACCAATTAAAAACTAGTATCAATAATTAAAAAAAAACTAGTATCATATATCCTACATATATATGCCAACGCATACTAGAGGAAAATGAAAAAAACACTTCATAACCATACTAGCATCAATATACTACTCATTCACTTTATCAAAGAAAGTGCATCACATGTTATAGACATTATATATTATTTTCATGGTTTTCCATTCATAATTAAATACTAATTGCCAAGAGACTACAAGACATCATGTACAAGCAAGGACTATCCACTCCAAAATTAGCTACAGGAAGCAAGTGGAACTATCATGAATTTAGTAATTAAAAGGAAATAAAATGAAGCTTATTTAAACACCACAAAAACGTGTGGCTACATGAATTGAAAAGAAAAACTAGCTTATGTGTTGTCCGGAAGTAGCACTGTTCCGCAAAAAAGAATTCAATAGCACTTCCCTCACCACCAATTTCATTATGCTATTCTATTACTATTCTTATTAATACTATAAATTAATTTAGGTCCTCAAACATCCCTCAATTTCAACAGCAACACAATCAATTTCAACATAGAAAATTAGGGATTTAATCAAAACCACCTACTCATGTTAATCTACCCATTGACCCAATTATATTAACCTATAATAACACAAATTCTCCCCCTTACCTCTTGATTTTCTTGAACCCTAACACTTGCTATTGTTTTCCCTTTTTGTTCCTCTCCTCCTCTTTCTCTATTCTTGAAATTTCACAAATGAGTGTTGTGTCTCACTCTACCCTCTCATACTCTTACTAACTCTAATTTCTTAATGGACTTATGAAAAATACACCCCCAATATTACTCACACTTTTAATATTTAGGTCCAATATAATATAATCTCATAATATCTCATTTAGCCCAATAAATCAAATAATCACAAATGCACACAAAGTTAACTAATTCATTTAATTATTATTTCACGTAATAATTGAATAATTAATTAACACACCAAATAAAATAATTATCTTAATTAATTATTATCTCGCTTAATAATTAAATAACATAATTTACACATAAAATAATATAAATAATAAAATAAATAATACGAAAAACGGGCTGTTACAGCTTGGTTAAAGTCTTTATCAACCCAACATCAGTGATTAATTTGATGATTTCCTTATATGCTAAGGCATCATTTCCCAGTTCCCTTTCCAAGGCTATTCTCCTCTGATAGATGTATTTCCATCTTGAAGCAAATTTGATGGAGTGAAAGGATATGTTGTCTGTTGGAGCATCAAGTACATCATCAGTAGACCTATGAATTATGGACTTCTTCACAGGTGTGATGTCGGGGACATCATTCTCAACATTATAGTTTGAGTCAGTTGAGTCAGATTCAGACCTGATTTTCCTCTTGCTTGAAGATAGAACAACTTTGCTCAATGCCTTTGGTGGTCCATCCATAAACTTCTTCCTGACAGTCTTGGATGGAGTGCTTGAGATAGTTGCCTTACCCTATCTGTTTTTTAACCTTTTTGCAATCCCAGGGTTCACTTTGATAATTAGCTCATTGTCAGATAGATCATCTAGGTCTACAACTTCTTCATCCATATTGTGCTTAGTCCTTTTAGGGTTTGAATCAGCCTTTTTGTTTGGAGATGTTCTTGTTGGAGTCATATCAACATTCTTGCTTGAAGGGACTTCTTTCATGAGTGATGTTTCAACATCATGTTTGAATTTGTCAAGACTGGTATTTGTTCTTTTTCCAAGACTCCCTTCAGCATTTTCTTCTTCCATTATAGAAGAGTCAACAGGCCCTTCAGGGGAAGCCTCAGCAGACAATTGGGCAAGAGGAATAGTAATCCCTTGAACAGGTATACTCACATTAAGGGTCTTGGTTATTAATCTCCTTATGGACTTATCCACATCTATGGAATCTTGATTTGATTCATTATGAGTAGGATTAGAAGTATTACCTACTACTGGGACAGAAGTATCTCTTGGACGTCTTACATGATGAGTACGAAGCTTTTTAGGTCTTGCATTCGGGCATGGTATCATTGAGAGAGGAGCTAGTTCTAGGGATTCATTACTTTATATGTTCTCGTTGATGTTGCTTGGTGCAGATTCATTTTATTGAGACATCTTGAAGATGGAGGGTTGATCTTGATATGGGATTTTTATATGTTGAGTGTCACGTTTCAACATAGTTAAGTGATATTTTGAAAATTCAAGCCCTTTAATGACGTTCCCACACGCTTTTAATTACTATAATTTCTTTAGCAAACAGACCCCTTGCTCTCTTCTTGGAATTTCACATACATTCCATCCTCTTGAATAACAGTTGACCAATTTTAATTCAGTAAATTTTTGGTCCAGATCCATAATTCTTCTTTCAGTAGACTTATCATTAACTCTTGCAGGGTTATATGATGTCAAGACATCCCGTGGAACATTGAGATCAGTTGACTTAAGATTTTTCTCCTTCTTTCTCTCAACTTGTTTAAACTCAACACAAGTGGAATAACTTGTATCTTGGGGAACCCATAGATAACAGTTATCCTTGTTCCTCATACCTCTCATAGTAACTTCAACTTTCTGATTTGTAATGATACATTCAATTCTTGTGAAGTTTACTTTGAACCCTTGATCACATAGTTGACTTATGCTAATCAAGTTGGATGGTAATCCTTTGACAAGTAATACATATTCAATGTTAGGAATTTTTGTGCAGTTTGTCTTGCCTGTTCCCTTGATTTCACCCTTCATTCCATCTCCAAATTTGACATAACCAGTTGGATGATCTTGAATATTGACCAGCAAATTTTTGTCTCATGTCATATGCCTTGAGCATCCACTGTCAAAATACCAGTCTTTTGTGGTTCTCACTGTTGGTGACATATGTGCTAAGAAACATGAGATGTTAGCTTTGGGGATCCATTGTTTCTTATTAATTGGGCTAGCCTGAGTTACATTTGGTTGAGGTGTAGGGTTGGGGGTAACCATATAACTTAAAACATAATGGATTTATGAGACCATGTCTTCCATAGTAATGAGATCTTCAGCGCTGAGGTCTTCTACGTGGCTGCCTGTAGTTGCTCCTTCTACGATGTTGAAGCATTTGATTTGACATCCTTGGTTTGGACAGGATCTGAATAGGTTTTGTAGAAGAATCCTTTGTCTCAGTGTATCGTAGACCACTCATGTCTCCTGCTACCCTTCCTGATTGAAGTATCTTATCTAGAGTTTCAGATCCACTGTTTAGCATATTGATAGATTTTGACATTTTGTCAAGATCAGACTTCAGCTTAGTTACTTCACTTTCTAGCTTATAAATAGTCTCCAGATGGTCCTTCTATTTGTCTTGCAGTTTTATTATGAGCTTCTTCTGTTTCTCATTCTCCAGCCATACTTCAGCACTTCTAACACATAATTCCTTGTATGTAGTAGTGTTGTACCCCAAAATTTATCCTCTTTCTTTTCCGCATTTTTGGCTTATAGTCCGGTTGCATAAACATTACACGTGGTCGCATGCATAGCATTCATCATGAACATACCATGCTCAAGGTATCCTGAATGACAAGAGTTTACTTGCCTTTTTCTTAATAAAGCAGATTTCGGGTTTTTGGTGTTGTGGACACTCCCAAAGGTGTATCTCTCGTCTCCTTGGGTATTTTTTGTTGATTTTCTGCAAGTAGCTCCCTCTCATTATTATCTACAACTTTTGTTTGAAGACCGTGAGTAGATTTTGTGAGGAAGGTCCTCAAAGAGACAGTTCTCCCAGTGGATCATGCTGAATTTTAGTGCTGAACCGTGTGTCTTGGCTTGCTAAAATGCCTTTATCTCCTAGCTGGAAACTCGGAACTAAGCGGGACCAATTTCTAAAATTCCTAATTAAAGTACCCTAGGACTTTCATTTGCAACTCTAGGGCTGATTCTTCACCAATCAGTACCAGAATTTTGTTCTTTGAAGTTGATTTTTGGAGCTGAGCTGAGCAATTTTCATCTGATACATGAGCTTCGGTAGGTCGCATCTGATTTGATTTTCATCAAAACGAGATGGGACAAGTGCCAAAAGTTCATAAATTGTGTTACCTTCATTTGTCACACAAATACTCATTTGTAAATTTCAATCAGAAGATCCTCGTTCGAGGCATTTTCTCTACAGAGCGCGAATGAAATTCTGCATGTGTCAGTGATCCAAAATTGGTGCTGAAACTTCAAAAATTATTATTTCCTTGACCGTTCACCAGATCAAGTCGGGATTTTGATTAACGCAAGCAAAATCATATTCCGGACACTTTTCGTTCATGCTACAACTCCAAATTCCGCATGTATTTGGCTGTTTTGAGTTAATTACGAAAATCATTTGGATAATCATGATTTAGACTTGATTATGGTTCTTAGGCCCAATTCCTAGAAACTATAAATACATTTTCCCCTTCACAAATAAAAACAACACCATCATTTGCTTAATTTTCACTACCAATCACACTCCAATTTCTCTCAACACGCAAAAGCACAAATTCAGAAAAAAAGTTCAAATTACAACTTTCCCTCCAAGCAACCACCACAGGTCGCCACCGGACCTCCGTTCAGCACCTGCTTCAGCCACAGACCGCGCTAAGCGCGCCCTGTGATTTCTGGTTTTCTCTACCGCATCACTTCTCTCTTCAATCTATATCATCTTCTCCTCCTTCTGCACGTGATTGACATGGAGGGAACGATTTCATCTTGATTTCTCCTCCAATTGCAAGATTCAAGGATTTCTCCTTCTTCTTCTTCAATTCTCCATTGAAGATTTCAAATTTTCTTCAAGGATTCAAGGCTAATTCTGAAGATTATCATCAATTCATCATTAATTTGGTATTTTCTTTGAAGAGCACAAGGAATTCCTCTTCAATTTGACTCAAGCTTCAAGTTCAAGTAAGTGTTAGGTTCAAACAAGCACTTATTTTAAGTTGTTTCTGATTTTCAGCTTTTCTTGAAATTGAATACTGAAATTACATGCAAATTCAATGTAGATTCTGAATCTAGAACTTGTACTCTTGATTTCTTTGATTTGAATAGGATTTTTCTGCCTTATTTGTGTTGGAGTGAGGATTTTGTACATAGCATGCATGTATCCTTGAGCATTTGTTTTCCCCTGCACCTAACCCTCAAATTCATGCACATTGTATCCTCCATCACATGCTCGCGTATTAGAGAATGTTTACCTTATTTTGTTTGAATCTATTCATGATGATTTAAAGCATAATTTGCATTCGACATGTAGATATCCAAGCATTTCGTTCATTATGCTCCGCATGTACTGTACATAAGTCTATTTCATATGCATTCCAAGTGTTTGTGTTAATGTATGACTCACACATGACTAGCTCGCATCACCATACACAATTGAATAATGGAATTATCGATTCGATTTGCATTCCTCACATGTTCATGCATTGCTACATGTATATGAACATTGGTTTTATCGATTCGATTTGCATTCCTCACATGTTCATGCATTGCTACATGTATATGAACATTGGTTTTATCGTTCGATTTGCATTCCTCGCATGTTCATTCATTACTTTGCTATGAACATTGGATTTATCGTTCGATTTGCATTCCTCACATGTTCATGCATTGCTACATGTATATGAATATTGGTTTTATCGATTCGATTTGCATTCCTCACATGATCATACATTGTTTCATGTATATGAACATTGGTTTTATCGATTCGATTTGCATTTCTCACATATTCATGCATTGCTACATGTATATGAACATTGGTTTTATCGTTCGATTTGCATTCCTCACATGTTCATGCATTGCTACATGTATATGAACATTGGTTTTATCGTTCGATTTGCATTCCTCACATGTTCATGCATTGCTACATATATATGAACATTGGTTTTATCGATTCGATTTGCATTCCTCACATGTTCATGCATTGCTACATGTATATGAACATTGGTTTTATCAATTCGATTGGCATTCCTCACATGTTCATGCATTGCTTCATGTATATGAACATTGGTTTTATCGATTCGATTTGCATTCCTCACATGTTCATGCATTGCTACATGTATATGAACATTGATTTTATCGTTCGATTTGCATTCCTAACATGTTCCTGCATTGCTACATGTATATGAATATTGGTTTTATCATTCGATTTGCATTTCTCGCATGTTCATTCATTACTTTGATATGAACATTGGATTTATCGTTCGATTTGCATCCCTTGCATGTTCGCTTGATTTTCATTCGCTATGTGACTGTGGCCTAACGATACATATCGAACTGTAGCATGAGAGCATCATAAACAGGTGGTCCAGACCAAAAATGACATTTTTGCAGGTTGCAGGTTACGCTTAGCGCCACCAGGAGCGCGCTAAGTGCCAAACTCACTGACTTTTGTTTTGCGGTCGGCGCTTAGCGGTCAGGCTGCGCTAAGCGCGTTGGCCTCTGTTGTGCGCTCGGTGATATCGAGCTTAGCTCGACCTATTGGTGCATTTTTTCTGTTTTTCTCGATTCTAATGGCAAACAGTAGTCACCCTAGCCATGCCAAGCTACTGTTTGTACTCTATTTCATGCAGGGGCTTGTGTTGCATACACATTCGACACATATCTCTGTTGTTTGCGTACATACGTATGCATTCTCTTCGCTTGCTCCTTGGGTCTAACTCCCTTCTTGCAGGTGTTGCTTGAGCTTGTACACCCACGTGTACATCCTCCCTATCTTATTTTGCTTGCTCTAATCTCGTTCTTGCAGGCATTGTCGCCTCGGATGCGTATTGACTTGTATTCCGCTTGTTTTGATGCTTTAAACAATTCTCACCAGTTTATTCTTATTGCATGGCTGCAGTACTTGAAGTTTTCTGGATTATTTCTATAGCTTGCAGTGCTCTTCGGATTCTATATCCGTTCGGTAGTTTCTACACCGTTTTTGCATTCTCTTACAGCTTTCCTAGATATCATGAGAAGTAGGGCTTTACAGCTTTCTTTTTGCATGAGAAGTAGGAATAGAGATGCATGACGGGGCTTCCGTAGTTGGAGCATGTTCAGGAACCCCTCTGGTTTATTTAAAGACTCGTTTAGGGCAATTCTACTTGTGATTTGTGCTCGTTTGTTTGTTTTCCCCAGGAGCTTGGTTATGATTGGTTCTCTAGCCTAGACATTAGGATCCACATCCTTTGCATGTTAACATAGGTAGAGATTTCCCTCGCATCCTAAACCATAAGTCCAATCTTTTTGCATGACAACATTAGGGTTAGAACTTAGCTAGTCTCCCTTTTGTTTTGCTAGTTTCTTTTGCATGCTGCATGTGATTAAAACTAAAACTTCCTTTCTTTTCCTTTCAAACTTAAAACACTTAATAATGGTTTAAACTCGTTTTTCAAGATAAAAACAACCAACCAACACAAACTATTTTCGCCTCTGCGTGCTTTCTTTCCTTTTGTGTTTAAAACCTTTTTCACAAGTAAAAAACACAAAACCCACCAAAACAAGTGAGCCGAACTACGGCGCTCTGACTTTCCCATTGCACGCGGGAATACGTAGGCATCTTGTCACGGGCTCGATCGAGCAAACTTTGTAAATACTTCTTTCTTTTTCCCGTGGTTTCTTATTTTTCTCTTTTTTTTTTGCATGCATGATAGTGATTAAGCATAAATTGACATGACACACCCTTTAGCTAGAAATAGAAAGTGGATACCGTATAGTACTACGGGCGTGTGGGGTGCTTATTCGCTTTATCATCCCTTGTATGCTCTGCATTGCATTCTATGTGGCATATTTACTACTTTCCTATATTCTGTATCTGGACTGCTACTGTACTGGTTGATCTCTTGATTTGGGTGGGTGTTACTTGAGGTAAAAGGCCAACTACCCCGGCCAGTGACACATAGGCTAGATGGATGTCCATGTTGAATCCCGCATCCCGTGGTGCGTGTGAGGAGGCATGGAGTGTATCGAATTCAGACGAGATTCGATTGACGGTGCTTTCGCCCTACACCCTGTTGTGTAGTCAGCGAAGTACTCGATAAAGGATCGTCGACTCTAACTATCATTAGGGACCCCCTGTTGAGTCTAGAATCACCCTGTGAGTTGGGGCGGGATATCATTACTACAGGTACTGTTGGTGATTGTTGGTGACTTGTTACTGCCGGTGACTTTGTTATTGATGGTGACTCTGTATTTTTTGGTATTTTCTGTGGGATTCCAGTTTGACGCTGGACTTTTGAACCTGAGATATTCGGTTTCTTTGTGATATCTCGATTGGGTGACAAACCTTAGACTTTGAGACATTTGACCAAGGATATGGTTCCAAAACATTGCATTCATAAAAAAAAAAGCTTTTAATTTTCATATTTCTAACATGCATATTTGTTATTTCCAGGATTTCTTACCTTTGAGTCTAGTTGTCGGGTTATTTTGGAAGATGGATATTGAAAAGAAGAACAATCAGAGACGTCATCCAGTGTACAAATTTCCCACTCCTGCTCTTGAGAATCTCCTCTTGCTGGCTAACAAGTCTACACCAGAGAATGTTGTCGCCTTTACTAGAGATTATGGAAGAATTCTGACATGGTTGAAGTCTCATTTGACTGAATATCAGAAGGATGGGCTCCAGGCCCTTTTCAAGTTTTATGACCGTGAGTTGAGGTGCTTTATATTTCCTGACTATTTGTTAATGCCTACATTGGAGGAGTATTCTAGCTGTAACACGGTGAACTGACTTTTTAGTGTTTTTGTATCGCAAATATGCGGATAGCAAGAGTCGCCACCGACTTTTATTTTTATCCAATTAAGGGAAGGTAAAAGTACAGAAAAAGACCTTCGTTTAGATTACGAGTAAGGAGAAGGTTATGAAAAGGAAGGTATTAGCACCCTTTCCATCCATGATTTATTCTACGGGCTCTTAGTTGCTCTAGATCACTTTTTTAAAATTGCTTTCTGTGTGTTTGACAAAAATGTTTTTGAAAAGGCATTTCGCTTTGACTTTGTAATGAATCATGTAGGAGTGTATACAAAGTGTTCGGAAATGTTTCGTTTTGAAAATAGTTTGAACTTTGAAAAAAGAGTGTGTGGTGTGAAAAGTATTTGGTTTAGAGCAAGCAACTAAAAGACTTATTTACCTACTCAGAATTGGTCGTTTTCATACTTTTACGTTCCTTTAGAATAACGTTAGCCATACCATTGGTTGGTAGGTAACTCCATTCGTTAGATGTAAGCGGGACATTCGAAGGGACATCGGATGGTCATAGAAAGCAACTTGTAGGAAGTATCCTAGCACATTCGAAGGGACTATCATCACTTTTCGTAGGCGACAATCGAGAGTCAAGATCATGTATTCGGAGGCGACATCGTGGGTCTATGATCTTTGTATCGAAGGGACTGTGATGATTTGTTTTGAAGGCAACGACGCTAGAATACCTCTACGTTCGAGGGACTTGACCATTTTGAATTCGCAAAGGCAACGAGAGAGACTTACCCTAAGGGGTGCATGTGTGAAAGAAGTGTGTTGATTTCAGATATTTTATCTTGAAAATTAGTGGGCTAAGTTCATTATTATCTTGCCATACACGCCTAGTTACTAGCAATTGATAGGGTGCGGAAAGTAAAATGCGGAATGTAAAGATGCGGAAAGGTAAATCCTACGCTATTACAAGGCTTTGGGGCAGATACATAATTTAAACTTTGCGGAAAATAAAAACCTAATTTAAACTATTACATCCCATAAACAGTTACATTATTGAAAAGTAAATGATAAAGAAAGAATCGTCTGAATCGGATCAACCTGTAAAGGAATGAGAAATCGGAAAATACGAGATGAATCGAATAAGAGAAAAAATGTTAGAAAAATGCAAGTTTTAAAATAAGAAAAATATGACATGCTGGAAATAATATAAATATGCTAAAATAAATTTTTGGGATTTTTTAGATGCAATTTAATAATTAAAAACTAATTAAATGTGATTTAAATGCAAAAATATGAATAAAAATAAATATGCATGCAAAAATATGTTTTTTAATTTATTAAATTAAATAAAGATTTTTAGAAAATAATGTAAAAAAGAAAATAATTTTTTGATAGTTTTTTAATGCAGAAATAAAATTATTAAAATAATTAAAATAACATGAAAATATTAAAATATGAAAAATATGAAAATATGCAAGTTTTGGAAAAAGAAATGCAAAACCGGTGCTAGCAGGATTCGAACTGGGGACATGTGAGAGGATCTACCAACCGCCTTTACCACATATGTGTGCTTCTTGTTTGAGATCCGGTGAGTGGGTTTTCACGCGTCGCTCTCCCCGCCTCGTCTCCGCGCGATCGTGTTCTCCGATTCAAATATTTGAAAATCCAGCGTCGGCCATTGCTCGACGCTAAGTCCCTGGCAAACATCAAAAATCCAGCATACATAATATAAATGAATTCTAAAGGCATGGTTCGATTCCTGGGATCATTCCGAACACGATGGTATAGGTCTCATAGTCCAATTTTTCCATTTAAACAAAGCCCTAATTCGAACTCAGAAACCCTAGCTATGGTATATCACGATTCAGGCCATGGAAACACGATTGGCTTACCCAGATCGCTTGCAAACTTGATTCTAAACATGAACAAACAATCAAAACAGGTTAATAATGCATGAATGATGAAAATCGATTTTGAAAGAAACTTGACAAACCGAAATCGTGTTTGATGAATTCTTGAGGGTTTTGAACGATGTAAGAGTCTGGATCGACTCAGAACGACCCAAGGAATGCAATGGAATCCTCAAAAGCAATTGAAAGTGGCTGGATCGATGACTGCTAGTAGCTTGTAAGTCACGGATTTCTTGAATTAGGTTAGGGTTCTTGAGCCAATTTTTTTCTCTCTTGATAGGTATGCATCATGTATTTATCTTGGATGGATTTGGGATGGTTTTGGGGAATAAATCAACATTCAAAGCAAATCAAATTTGATTTTGTATAAAATCAAATTTTCAAAACTTGTTAATTTCAATCCAATCTTGCCATATTGATCAATTTTAAAATTGCTGGCTTTTGTGAGTTACTTGAGTCTCAAGGAAAGAATAAAATCAATCTTCAATTAATTTTGATTTTATACTTTATTTTTAAATTTAATTTGCATTTAAATGAATAAATTACAAATTAAATAGAAAAATAAATCAAAAATCGTGGCATTGGGCTTGGATATTCCTAATTGCATGAGGAATAAGTTTGGATGAAGAAAAGCAAGCCCATTTGCAAAAATTTGATTTTAGAAGTATCTCTCTTGTGCATTCTTTCAAAATTTCCCAACTTGTGAATGGTGTATCTTGCTCAATTTTCCACATTTTGAGTGTTCTTGGACTTTTGGAAAGCTCTAAGAGTCCTCTAACCAACCTTTTAGTCTCATCTCAATTGGAGTTTCCATGCTCAATATATCTTCAAAACAAAAGTTGACTTTTGTTGACTTTGAAAATGACACATAATGTTTTGAGCTATACCTCTCAAATGAAGCATTTTTTGGACATTCTTGTGAGACATGAAGTTGTAGAGAATTGAATTTCCTTCAAAACAAGAGGTGGTGGAAAAATTTCTGAGAAAGTATGAGAAAGTTATGATCAGTCAAAGTTCAGTTGACTTTTCACCTAGAAACCCTAATTTAGAAAGTTTGACTTTTGAGCAAATCTTGAGTTTTCTTGATGAATCATGATCAACCCTTGATCAAATGATGAATGTAACTTCAAAATGAGGGTGTTGACCCAAAATTATGAAGTTTGACTGTATGTTGACCATAGTTGACTTTTTGTCCAATACAACTGATTTTCAACCATCTGAGCAATTGTCTGAGGAAACTTGACTTGTGAGGCTTGAAACTTGACATGGAGAATCTTTGAAACATATGAGGAAGCATGAAGACCATTGGAGATGTTGGAAGTTCATCTTGATCTGGGAGATACCAAACCCTAGTTTGGGTTGATTGTCTAGGAGAGAGTTTGTCTGATCAACTCTTGAGGAATCCTTGAGTATAGATGTATGAAATCTCTTGAGTAGATGGAGGGCAAATTTTGGGGTATGACAGCTTCCCCTGTTCAATCTTCTTGTCTTGGAGGGTTAGATTGACACGCTTGTCTTCGTGACTGGAGGTGAAGATGATTGAACACTCAATACACAATTTGCACTCGCGGTTGGCTGATGATGCGGGAATGGGCTTACAGATGCCATTTGGAGAAGTTGGATACTTCGCTGGGGGATGAGTCGTACGCTAGACTCGAGAATGTCGACAGGAGAATTGACGGGGATGGGCTTAAGATGCCATCTGGAAAGATCGATGCTGGGGAGTGAGCCGTATGCTAGGCTCTGTAGTTGTTTCTGATAGTGGAAGGAGCGTGGAGATGGGCTTAAGATGCCATCCGGGGGGAGTCGTACTTTAGACTTTGTGCTCATCTTTGAATGAAGTTATTGGTTTGTATTGGTTTTTAACCAAATATGCAGCATTCTGAAGGTGGAGAAATGTTGATAAGTAGTCGGAGATGGGCTTAAGATGCCATCGAGAACAATGAGTCGTCGCTAGACTCGTAGTTCTTTGTTGATAATAAGGAATCAGAATAACTCTTTGTGCTGATTACTCTGAGGGAAATAGTAATTGGCAAAAATGTGGATAGCTTCCCTGTTGTGCATCGGGTGTTGATCCATTGCCTGTTATCGGAGGATAACCAGAGGCGGTCTTTCGGATAGTTTTCCCGTCGATTTGGGGCTTAATCCTGGACTAGTCGTTGGAGGACAACCAAGGGCGGTCTTTCAGATAGTTTTCCCGTCGATTCGGGGCTTAATCCTGGACCAGTCGTCGGAGGACAACCAAGGGCGGTCTTTCAGATAGTTTTCCCGTCGATTCGGGGCTTAATCCTGGACATGTTTGCGTCAGAAGTGACTGTTACGAGTAATGTATGAATGATAGATGTTGTGGTATTTCAAAACATATCCATCTTGAAGAAGGTGCGGATGTTCTGTTTGAAGATTTCTGACTCCTGCTTGGGGAATTGAGTAGGTGGAAATCCCTGCTTTTGAAGGAGAAGAAAGATACCCTGGATTCCTCCGATGCACTATCTGACCAAGTCTTGGGCCTAGATATTGTTGAGGAAGGTAGAGATTTGAGAGGCTCGTTGTTGGAGATCTCACATATAGACCCTGCTGAGGAGAGTCTGGGAGGCGATCTGTTGGGGATTCTGTATGTAGATCCTGCTGAGGAAATTTAGGAGGCGCTCTCTGGGGATTCGGTGTAGATCTCGCCGGAGAGCATTTGATAGTTGCCGGGAGACCGGGTTGGAAAAGTCAGGAACCCGTTGTAATCTCTAGCTGGGGAATGATGATGTAGGTTCCTCCGATGCACTATCTGACCAAGTTTGAATCTGATCTGCTGTTGGGAGAAAGGGAAAAGCCGAGAGATATCCATTGGGATAAATACCTTGGGGGTGAGGTGTTCTTGGAGGCTGATGTAACTTTACTTAGTTAGTGGAATTGCGGCTCGTGGATTCCCTTTTTCTGTTGGGGAAGTTGTGTTGTGAGTGATACCTTTGTAGGGATCATGCTCTACGGGGGAATGTTTTTGGTGACTTTCGTCGTCGTCTCAATTCCTGGAGCCTATAGTAAGCACTTTTGTATGTTCACTTTTCGTATGTTTGCGATTAGATTTTTATTGTCAAATGCATATAATCATTCAAAGCAAACGTTGGACTTATTGCAAACGACAACAACAAGAATTGTAAAGAGAAAGAATTTGCGTTTATTTGAAATATATGGCCAAGTAGTTTGTACACAAGAAAGGTAAAAAGCCATGCGAAACAATCTCGTTAAGTTCCAACTATGCTAGTCCTCATATATTTCAACTATCTCATCTCCTTCATCAATAGAAAGTGAGTAGTGATCTTCGCCATTTGAATCTTGAATGCTTGATAGTAGTCTGAAGCGGTGATCTGGAAGAGACATAGTTATGCGCTTAAATCTAACTTTTCCTAGACCGCCCTTTGGGTTTTCAATCTACGGGATACCCTTTTTGCCCAAGCCGCCTTCGGGTTTTCGACTTGCGGTGTACATCTTTTGTATATATCCTTAACTTTTGCCCGAACCTTTTGGTTCGCCAGGATCCCTATTTTGCCTAGGTCGATCGACCTAGCGGGTCTCGTTATCGTAGTATTTTTGACTATGTCTGCGTTCACGGGTGTGGGAAGTCTTCACCATCCATGGTGCTAAGTATCATAGCTCCGCGAAAAACATCTTGACTACAAATGGTCCCTCGTGGGTGGGAGTCCATTTGCCCCAGATCACCTTGTGGAAGAATGATGCGCTTGACTACTAGATCACCGACTTGGTAGACTCGGTGCTCGACCTTCTTGTTAAATGCTCGATCATTCATTTCGATAAATCATCCATGGCGGATGGATGCGAGTCGTTTCTCATCAATCAAGTTAATCGGTCAAGGCGAGTCGGACCCAATCGTCTTCGCCTAAGTCGCCTCTGGAGGACTACGGTTGAGGGTATCCGAACCTCGATGGGTAAGACGGCTTCCATACCGTACACAAGAGAGAAGGTTGCCCTGTTGATGTTCGTATTGTGGTCGATAACCATGAAGAGCAAATGGTAACATCTCATGCCAATATTTGTAAGTCACTGTCATCTTACGTATAATCTTCTTAATGTTCTTGTTGGCGGCTTCCACTGCGCCATTCATCTTAGGCCGATAAGGAGAAGAGTTGTGATGCTTGATCTTGAACTGCGTGCAGAGTTCGGTGATCATCTTATTGTTGAGATTGGAACCGTTATCTGTGATAATCCTTTCAGGAGTGCCATACCGACAGATAAGATTATGTTTGATGAATCGAGCCACAACATTCTTGGTAACAGATGCATACGAGGCTGCTTCTACCCACTTGGTAAAGTAATCGATTGCCACAAGGATGAAACGATGTCCATTGGAAGCTGTGGGCTTAATTTCTCCAATCATGTCAATGCCCCAAATTGCAAAAGGCCAAGGAGAGGTTAAAACGTTCAGAGGTACTGGAGGTACGTGTACTTTATCGGTATATATCTGGCATTTGTGACAAGATCGAGCGTAGCGGTGACAATCAGCTTCCATGGTGGACCAATAGTAACATGTTCTCAAAATCTTTTTAGCCATGGTATGTCCACTGGAATGGGTACCAAATGCGCCTTCGTGTAACTCTTCCATGATACGCATTGCTGTTTTCTGGTCTACACAGTGGAGTAAGCACAGATCGTGGTTGCGCTTGTATAAGATGCCGTTGCCGAGGAAGAATTTGGATGAAAATCTTCTCATGAACTTCTTATCATTGATGATGCCCTGCGAATATTCACGAGTCTCAAGATACCTCTTCACGTCATAGTACCAAGGTTTCTCTTACGTGTCAAGCTCATAACAATACTGGTTCGTCGAACTTCTCAATGATGATCTGGGAGCCTCGTTGTCCCATCTAACCTTGAACATAGACGACATAGTAGCCAATGCCAGTTGATTCTCTTCTCGTGGAATATGATCAAAAGTAATCTCTTGAGTAGGGATCAAACTCGAACATGCTCTCGATATGGAATGAGATTCGGATGCTTCGTATCCCATTCGCCTTTATCGTGATCACTAAAGGAGTCTCCATATACTTGTAAGAACTTGATTCTTAAGTCAATAGCTTTAAGACCCATGATGCATGCCGTACTCGGCCATGTTGTTAGTGCAAGAAACATAATCTGGCGGTGAAAGGCGTGTGTCCGCTGGGAGATGTAATGATGGCGCCAATGCCATTGCCAAGTGAGTTTGAGGCTCCATCAAAGACCATGGTCCATCGGGATCCTTGTTCGGTCCTTAAATGCGGCACGGTTCTTCACAATCTGTAACTAGTAGAACATCTTCATCTGGAAATTGAAGCATAGTGATAGTCATCTCGGCGATGAGCCAAATGATCGGCTACTACACTTCCTTTGATCGCTTTACGAGAAGTGTCTTGGATGTCATATTCGGTCAAGATCATTTGCCATCTTGCTATTCTTCGGAGAGAGCTGGTTTCTCAAATATGTATTTTATTGGATCCATCTTAGAAATCAACAAGGTAGTGTGAGTCAACATATCTTGTCTTAGTCGTGAGAGCAGCCCAAAAGCGTTGCAAGTTTTCTCAAGTGTGAGTATCTTGTTTCACGATCGGTAAACTTTTGCTAAGGTAGTATATTGCATGCTCTTTCGACCAGACTCGTCATGTTGCCCCAACACACACCCATTGAATTCTCTAACACTTTGTCAAGTACATGATAAGAGGTCTTCCTTGGTGACATCGGGATAGGAGGATTCTGTAGGTACTCCTTGATTTTGTCAAAAGCGATCTGGCAATCGTCGTTCCATTCCACTACTTGATCTTTCTTTAGTAACTTGAAGATTGGCTCACAAGTAGCAGTTAGGTGTGCAATGAATCTGGCAATGTAGTTTAGTCGGCCCAAGAAACCTCTGACTTCCTTCTCGGTGCGGGGAGCTGGAATCTCTTGAATAACTTTAACCTTGGCGGGATCAACTTCAATACCTTTTCCACTAACAACAAACCCTAAGAGTTTTCCAGATCTGACTCCAAAGGTGCACTTGTTGGGATTAAGTCTTAGTCTGTACTTCTTCAACCTGTCAAATAGTTTCTGCAGATGATCAAGATGTTCTTCTTCAGCCTGTGATCGAGCTATCATGTCGTCGACGTAGACCTCTATCTCGTGATGAATCATGTCATGGAATAATGTCACCATAGCACGCTGATAAGTGGCGCCGCGTTCTTCGATCCGAGCGGCATAACCTTGTAGCGAAAGTGCCCACTGTGTAACAAAAGTAGTCTTCTCCATGTCTTGGGAGCCATTTGATCGATTGTAGGAGAAACCATCCATGAAGGAAAACCTTGTCTTGGCGGTGTTGTCAACGAACATCAATATGAGGAAGTGGAAATCATCTTTCGGACTTGCTTTGTTGGATCTACGTAATCCACACACATTCGTACCTTACCATCCTTCTTAGCACAGGCACCACATTAGCAACCTTGTGGATAAGTGACTAAAAACACATTGAGCGCTTTATAACCCGACTTTGATTTTCTCGACATTTGGGGCGCATGCAGACCTACATTTCACTAGGAAAACCTTCTTTTGTTGGCAATCGGTTACTACAATATCAATGTCCAACCATGTCTTCGTATGACCAAGCAAAAACCTCAATGTAGTCTCGTAGCATCTGAACCAACCTTTCTTTAACATTCTCAAGACCCGCTCCTATCTTGATCTCTTTTACATCTTCGTCGGTACCCAAATTCACAACCTCAACTTGCTCTTCATGTGGCTGTATAACTCGCTCTTCTTGCTGTAGCATCGACAAGTTCTCCTGCACTTCACAATCTTCCTCACTTTCATCTTGACTTGGTAGATCGGATTATCGAAGTCATATTTAGCAATAGCATAGCATTATTAACGAGATTCGGAGTGATTACGATGTACCGTGGGTGTGTAAGAAACACATAGCTTTTGAAGGGTGATAAAGTAAAGAAAGAAAACAAACAATTGAATGCAAAAGTCCAACGATTTATTAAATGAAAATATGAAAACGAGATAATAACCCTAAAGCGAGCCACGATGCCGGGCAAGGCACTGAGCTTTCAAAGTTTATTGTTCAAAATATAAAGAAATACGAAAAGCAAAACAAAACAAAACAATTACTCGACTAAAGGAGATTGGTATGGCGTCTTGATCTTCCAATTCTTGAGCCCATGATGCGGGTTGGGAAGATCCAGCTGGCGATGTCGAAGTCGTTGTAAATCGTCTTCTAGCATGGATTCCACTTTGGTACGTCACGAGAAAGGAAGTTGGCGGGCATGTTCGCGGCGTATCATCTTCGACCTTTGATGGTGAAGCCTAAACCAGTCTTGTCGGACTTGAAAGGAAGATCGAGGGCTGACCCCAAATAGAGCTACCTTCTTCCTTGACTTGAGCATCTTTCGGTGAGGCCATCCTAGGCGGAGCTTTAACAACGGGAGTGGCGGGAGGTCAGCGGCATGACTCGGGCATTGTTTCAAAAGCTTGAAGTCTCGAAGAATTCTCCTTCCATCTCGAGATATCGGAATGACGTAGATGATGACCATATACTCTTCTTAGCCACCACTGTAACAACCTTCCCTTTCACGGGTACTTCAACTTGATGTAAGGTAGAGTATGCGCCTTACCCATGTATCAAGGCGTCCAAGTAGGCAAGAGTAAGCGGACGAATGTCCATGACAAAGAATGTGAGTCAAAAGTGCAGGAACCGACTTTAGCAGTGATGAGCTCTCAAACACTTATCTCTTAGAACCATCAAAAGCTCTCACGATAATGTCCTTTGGGTCTCGAAACCAACCCTTCAACATCAAGTCGATCAAAAGCAGTCTTGATGGATATTCGAGAACCGATGTCAGCAAAACATGCGACAATGTAAAGCCCTTGCATTCAACGAGAGATGTGCAAGGCTTTGTTGTGTTTCTTTGGAAGAGTCAAATCAACATCGGAGAAGCCTAGGCCGTTGCCAGGCTATACAAACTTAAATTGGTTGGTAGTGTCTTGCGGCACATGAGCATTCTTGAAACTTCACCAAGGCGTTAGCATGAGCCTCGAACACAAGAAGCGAGCAAGCATGGAGATCTTGGGCGATACATCCCAATTCTACAACATTGTAGCCACTCTTCTTGATGATCTTGAATTTCCTCCATTTCTTGTTTGGAAGTGTCTTGACAACTTCCTTTGGTACTTATGGAGCGAGGATGAGTCCTTGGTTCTTCCCTCTAGCTTGGGGAATGGGTTGAATAATTTGGAATCGGTGAGTCATGATGTCTTTTGGAGGAGAGATATCTGGAGAGAATACTCTTCCGGTTCTGGTCACCTTACTAGATCCGGTGATGTTGTCAATGTCAGGAATGGTAGCTTCAACTGTAAGATCTTCAATGGTCAGAGGGTCTTGCTTGACACCGTGATAGTAGACATCGGCTCCATAATTCCAAGGGATAGCTTTGTCGGGAAATATGGGCGGGTCTTGGAGAAGTAATAATGAGAGGTGCCACTCTAGGCACAGAATCTGCAGAGGAAATCCTTATGGTGTTAACATCAGCATAATCTTCTGGGAAATCGTCGCCCCATCCGGTCTCCTTAACATCTTCAATAGGAATCTTGTAGCTTTCGAGCAGTGTACTTCACCATGTAATCATACTTTCCACTTGGCCCCAAGGTATCCCACGAGATGATACTTTTTCATTCGCATTGTCAATCTTCAACTTAGACATGTCTTCACACGCTTACGCACGGTGGTTTGAAATAGTATCTCACGGTTATCCATCATGCACGAACACGTCTTCTCAACCAAGCACAACCATCGGTGCGGATGGGCAACAGCGATTCTCTGGGCATCCTGGGTTGACACGGCTTGCAAGCAAATTCTTCTTAATCATCGGAGGAATGGTCAAGTCATCTATGTTGAAAACATAAGTATCACCAACAACATTGGAACTCTTGTCATGATTAGGCATAGGCGCGTTGATCACATTGGTCTCAACGGAGGATCAAACTCGATCTTCTTAGCTTCAATCATATCTTGAATCTTGTTCTTGAGCCCAACAATTGTCGATTATATGCCACAGGCTATTGGAATGGTAAGCACACTTAGCATTAGGATTGTATTTCGGAGAGGAGGTGACATTACGAGGATCCCTCAAAGTAATCACTCGCTTTCAACATGTGCAAGGCTTGCGACAATGGCATGTTGATCTTAAGTCTTCTTCGTGCGCGTTGTTTCCTTGTAGCGATGTAGGATTGGATCCAACGCCCACCAAACCGGTGGTCTTGGCTCGGCTTCTAACCATACATAGCATTGTCTTCTTTCTTACCACCAACTCTTCACGTTTGAAGATGTCTCTTCCCTCTTCCCACTCTCCGCTTTCGGCTGCTCGGTGAAAAAGAATTTCAATCGATGATTAAAGAATGGGCTGTGGTGTTCCCATGAACATATCAACCAACTCCCTATTGGACAAGGGTGGTTGAACTACTGCACTAAATCTCTCCATTTCTGAGCATACTCCTTGAACTTCTCATCACGACCCATAACATGCTTTTAGTTGCATGCGGTGGTGTCAATTCACATTGTGCTACATGCACTGCTTAGCATCATTAAGTCACTCCAAGTACGGATATGGTCATTCTCTGGATAATACCACTCAGTTCCGTTCGGATAAACTCTCTTGAAAATAGTGCATCCACAACTTTACTGTCATCGGTGTGGGATTGATCTTACGGACATAGGACTTCAATCGCTTAGGGCAAGACATGCATCGCCATACTTAGCAAAAGTTGGAAATTTGAACTTGGGAGGAATCACAACACAGGGGACAAGACTCAATCATCAAAATTGCAGGACATCTTGAGTTTCCACAGCATTCAAACGGTCTTCAAGTTGCTTGTACTTGTCATCCTCATCGGTATTGTCCATTATCATAGTTCTTCTCGGTTGGCCACCACCTCACCCGCCCCACACTTTGCTCGTCCTCCTTGACACTTCCTTGAGAGCTCAATTAACCACTCTAGGACCACCTTTGTATACGCCCATGTTGAGACCACCAACCTTCTACTTTGCTAAATCTTCTTGTACCTTGGCCGGACCGTGAACATCTCTACACTTAACATGCTGAAAGATCTTTGAAAGCCATTTACGCTAAAATAAATAGCGTAAAAAAACAATCTTCAATGTACATGATGCAATGTACCTATGCTTTATGCTTATCACAATATTTGATACGGTGGCCCCACTTTGTAGGATTTTTTATCCAAATGTGCGATAGCAAAAGTCGCCACCGACTTTATTTTATCAATTAAGGAAGGTAAAAAAAAAAAGACCCGTTAGATTAAAGTTCGGAGAATGGTTATGAAAAGGAAGGTATGCACCCGCACCGCCAGTTATCTCACAACTCTTGAATTACTCTAATCACTTTTAAAATTGCTTTACATGTGTTTGACAAATGTTTGGAAAAAAGGCATTGCTTTGACTTTGTAATGACTCATGTGATGTATACAAAGTGTTCGGAAATGTTTATTTTAAAAAATTTGAAATTTGAAAAAGTGTGTGGTGTGAAAAGCATTTGATAGAAGCAACTAAAGACTTACCCCACTCAAATGGTGGTTTACTTCGTTCCTTTAGCAACAGCCGCCATACCATTAGTTAGTAGGTGCTCCATTCGTTGGATGTAGCGGGACATTCGAAGGGACATCGGATGGTCATAAGCAACTATATCTAGCACATTCGAAGGGACTATCATCATTTTCGCCGACAATCGGCAAAATCATGCCGGAGGCCATATCGTCTTATGATCTTTATTCCAAAAGACTATGAATTTGTTTGGAAGGCAATACTACCTACGTTAAAAACATGACCATAAAAAATACCACAAAATGCGTGTGTGAAAAAAGTATGTTGAAAATATGTTATCTTGAAAATTAGTACCATTATTACTCTTACCGCCACAATTACCGCCCCATAGTATAGCGGTCACGAAAAAAATACAAGTACGCGCCATGCTTTGGGGCGAATACATAAAAACCCGCAAGAAAATAAAACCCTAGATTAAACTATTACCCGCAAACAATTACATTATTGGAAAAATAGAATGATAAAAAAACGTCCGGGATCAGACGCTTTGTGAAAAAAGAATAAGATTAGAAAATATGAAATCGAAATAAAATAAAATGTTAGAAAAAATGCAATTTTTAATATAGAAAATTAATATATCTTTGGAAATAAGATAAATAAGCTAAAATAATTTTTAGGATTTTTTAAAAGATTTAATAATTAAAATGCAATTAAAAGTAAATTAAATAAAAATAAAATAAAAAAAATATGCAAAAATTATATTTTTAATTTATTAAATTAAATAAAGATTTTTAAAAAAATAATGCAAAAAACTATATTTTAATATTTAAAAAATAAAATATAAAAAATTAAATTAAAATGAAAAAATATTAAAATAAGAAAATATGGAAAAGTTAGATATACGATTTGTAAAAAAACTCAAACCGTGCTTTGCGAACCGATCCCATGACCAAGGAGAATCTTCCCAAAACACTGCCCAAACACGCCATCTTTGGTGTTTGAAGTGTGACACATAGCGACCGCGTCCACAGATATATTGAAAAATCGTCAGCGGGCCCAGATGGACTATTCAGACATCATCAAAACCATACCACATTCCCCTCCGCAATCCTACTGGTCAGCAAGCTAGGGCTCGATCATCTTCTCCCATGCCCGATTTTCAAACAGCAACGAAATTCAAAAAAAAATCACATCCGCCTATTTCGAACCATTCAATTCAATGGAAGCATTGGTTTCGATTAAATCGGCTTACCGCTGGTTGACTTCTCAAGTTTCTAACCCTAACAATGGCTAAGCGGCCAGCGTTAGAACTCACAACGTACCCAGATCTCACCCTTGGACCTCCTCACATACATTGCAAGCATAATTAAAACACACGGATAATAACCAAGCAAAAATCACAAAGTTTAAATATATGTATGCCATCATCCGGCTTATTTTAACCATGGCATGAGTATACTTACTCGACACTTACCCAGAAGACGATAGGATGATTGAGAGAAATTTTGAGTGGCTTTTTGAAATTCAATTTTTCAAGAATCTTGAAAATTTTGCAAGGTTTAGGTTTGTTTTAGGTTTAGGTTACGTGTCCTTGTTTGTTCACAATGCTAGTAATTTATAGAAGAGAGTTTGGATGGCAAAGAGTGAAAAAAGATTGGATCATTGATGTGCAAATATTTTCTTTGAAAATCAAATCAAATTTTGAAGAAAATATGATTTTCTCATCAATGCCATAGCTTGCAAATTTGGTAAATGGTGTGGGCTTTCTTGGACATTAAGAGATATAAATCCAACAATTGAAAAATAACTTAATTTTCATATTTTACATAATTTATTTTTGAATTAAATATTTATAAATTCAAATATAAACCATGAAAATAGAAAATCACCAATGCCAAGCTTTATGGGTCAAAAATAGCATCATGAACAAGTTTAGATCAAAAGATTATAGGCCCATTTGGAAAATTTTGCATTTTGACCAAAATGTCCTTTTGTACAATTGTCCAAAATTGCCCAACTTCTGAATAGTGTATCTTGCTCAATTTTCCACATTTTGAGAGTTCTTGGACTTTTGAAAGCTCTAAGAGTCCTCTAAACAATGTCTTTAGTTTCATCTCAATTGGAGTTACCATGCTCAATATATCTTCAAATCAAAAAGTTGACTTTTGTTGACTTTGAAAATGACTTTGTAATGTTTTGAGCTATACCTCTCAAATGAAGCATTATTTGGACATTCTTGTGAGACATGAAGTTGTAGAAATTGAATTTCCTTCAAAACAAGAGGTGGTGGAAAATTTACGAGAAAGTATGAAAGTTATGATCGGTCAAAGTTAAGTTGACTTTTCACAGAAACCCTAATTTAGAAAGTTTGACTTTTGGCAAATCTTGAGTTTTCTTGATGAATCAGTGACCCTTGATCAAATGATGAATATAACTTCAAAATGAGGATGTTGACCAAAAATCGAAGTTTTGTTGTATGTTGACCCTGAATTGACTTTTGTCCAATACAGATTTTCAACCATCGAGCAATTATAGAAACTTGACATGTGAGGCTTGAAACTTGACATGGAGAACCTTTGAAGCATATGAGGAGGCATGAGGCCAATGGGATATTGGAAATCCATCTTGACTTGAGAGATGCAAACCTAGTTTGGGTTGATTATCTAGAGAGAGAGTTTGTCGATCGACTCTTGAGAATCTTTGAGCATAGATGTATGAAATCTCTTGAATAGATGGAGGGCAAATTTTGGGGTATGACAGCTGCCCTGTTCAATCTTCTTATACGGAGGGTTAGATTGACACAGCTTGTCTTTGCGACACAGGTAGAAGATGATTGAACACTTTCAATACACACAATTTGCACTCGCTATTGGGCGATGATGGGGAAATGGGCTTCTGAGATGCCATTTGGAGAAGTTTGAGACTTGTTGGGGAGCGATTAATACGCTAGACTCGAGGTTGTCAATAGGAGAAGTGCCAGGAGATGGGCTTAAGATGCCATCTAGAAAAGGTTGATCTTTGAAATTAATTAAGTATGTTAGACTACATGGATATTCTGGAGCGGAGAGAGATAGGCAGATGCCATCGAAGAATTCAATCGTTAGAACTTAAATGAATTATTAGATATGCTCGATTTTAACCATATATAAGCATTCTAAAGTGAAAGAAATGTTAATAATCGAATGGGCTTAAGATGCCATCAACCCAGTAATATGAACTACACATAATTCTTTATTGATAATAAGGAATCGAAATAACTCTTAATCTTGATTACTACGAGGAA